>JASVER010000034.1:7188952-7315478 GCA_030449065.1 Oceanodroma leucorhoa
CGCCTGCGCGCCCCTCCGCGCCCCGAGCTCAGCGCCGGCGGCGGCAGGTGGGTGCCCGGCGCGGCGGCTGCGCACCGCGGCCCCGGCCCTGCCGGGCACGCTGGGACTCGTAGTCCGGCAGCCGCCGGCAGCCGCCGCGGGGTCCGCGGGCAGCGGCAGCGGCAGTACCGGCACTGCCAGCTCCCCCCCACACACCAGCAGGCACTACCAGCCGCACCAGCTCCACCAGCAGCATCCCTCCCATCCTCACCTGACCAGGTCACCCCCACGGTCCCCCTATCCTCCCTCACCCCTTTCCATTTCTTTCTGCCCCAAGCCTGCAGGTGAAGTCCCACCTAACCCGCATCCAGACCGTGTTTATTCCCCCTCGCCTTTGATTTGGCATGACATAGCCTCAGTCTTACCCCTCCCCTGGGTGCCCCCTCTATAGGGAAAGCATGAAAATAGACTATGCTGTGGCTTGGATGCTCTGCGAGCTGCAGCCATCGCCCCTGCCCCGTGCACATCTCTGAGCAGTGGAACGTGCACTCACTGCGTGTGGATGCACAGCCTCGGCAGATGTGCTGGACAGTYCTGGGTGCACACGTCGGCAGCTGACCCTAAAGAGCGTGGCTTGCTGCTCTCACCCACACTCTGCAAACTGGCCCAGCAGCTGAAGCAGCCAAACAGGTCCTGCAGCGGAAGCCCGCCGGCCCTCACCCTGCACCAAGATGTGTYGCTCCAGGCAGCCAGTTCTGGAGTGCAGGGTGCTGGCCACTGCCCAAAGCCAGCCTGCCTCGGCCGCAACCAGGGTGCAGGGGACAGGCTGGAGGAGAAGGACCCTTTAGTAACTGGTCCTTCATCTCCATAAGGATTCAGAGGGATCTCCGTGGGTCTCATCTGGAGGTCTAAAGGACAGGAGCATCTCAGGGTTCCCCTCTCTATTCAAGGACAAGTCACTACCCTGGCACTTCCTAAAAGCTTGGTGGATCTTTTCAAGGAGACTGCTGGTTGTATCATAGTGCAGTGAGGTTACGGTGTTACAGTGGGGTCAAAACCTCTCAGAAGAACATGTTGATCTTAACAGAGGATATAGGAAGAGACCATTTTGATGCTTTTCCTCTCTTCTTTTAATCAGTTTTGACAACAATTTATATTTRTGCTCTTATTCTATACCAAAGTTAACCGTTGGTTGAAATTGTATATAATATGTAATACTATTTGAATGTACCCCCTATAATCAAGTATGTCCATAATTTAATTTACCAGATTGCCTTCAYTGGGTACTGTATTTTAGCTGAACTGAGGCCCTTGGTTCTGAGCRCTAAGTGATGAGTCACTAGCAGCAGAAAAGCAATTCCCGTGATTAAAATGTCTTTAAGTTTCATGACGTGTTGGCAGGAACGCAAGACATTGCCTTGTTAAGAAGCAGATGCTGCACCAGAGATGAATTTTCCTATGGAAAAAGAAGTGCAACTAGGAAATACAATGCCTTCGGCTTCACTTCCCTGCCAAACACCTCAGGCATCTGTAGCAAGACTTACAGAGAGAGAAAACTCAGACTAATATCAGGGACTGAAGGGTTACCTTGGGCATTTTGCCACTGCTGCTCAGGAAAGCACCTGTATACACAATAATGTGCAGAATGCACAAAGATGCTCYAAAATGGCAATTATCTGCTTGGAGCCTCCTTGCCTCAGACTTCTTATGAAATGGGATATTCAGCCATTAAGTTAACAAAGCTTTTGCCAAACATCCAAAATGTTATCAGATCAACAGAAATGGAAAAGAAACAGATCCGTTTACTCCACAATCTTCACCTCTCTTTCTCTGCCTTGCAGTATTCGGAGAAAAAAGGGTTTGTATCCGTGGTTTTGCTTCTCTCTCATTAGTACCAGACCTGGTGGGGAAGCTGAACTGAATTGCTTTGAAAACTGCTGCTCTGTACCTTGGTGGCTCAGGCTGGAGATTAATCTCTTGGTTTGATGTTGGGGTTGAAGCTTCGCTGCAAAGAGGGCTGAATTCAGACATGAGACAGAGAAATGTGAATTTTATTCTTAACATGGATTAAACCCTCTTTTGGGGTTTAATCTTGGTCTGTAGGATCAGGGGTTGAATGAGTTACTCATAATTATACAAATATTAGGAAAGGGAAATGTATGCCATCAACAAGAGCAAAAGTTAACTTTGGGATGTTTGTTTCTTGATAAACTTCTGCAAGTTTTTCACTCAGATTTTCCTGTCACGCCTTAAAATATATTTGTTAAGTTGAAACTCTTTCTCAGTTGATATGAATGGGAAGAACCCCTCCCATGCTGACTTTTCCATTTGCAGTTTCCTTGTATCTGCTGACAATTTCACTTCATATTAGTTTCTGTTAGAAATGTAACAATCTAAGACCTCTGCAGGGAGTGCAGAGTTTGGCTGGAGTCAAGGTTCTTCTCTTCTTTGGCTGTGGTTTTGTGTTTCTTTCTTCCTTTTACCTCATACATAGAATTTGCAATCGAAAAAATAGAAACATGATCAGTCTAAGAAAAGATATAGGTCGCCTGTATTCATGAGAAATACAGACAAAAATACACATGGTAATTATATTAAATGCACAGTAAGTACATAGCAGTATACTTACATGTATAGGAGTAACATTCTTCTTGAAATCACAGCATACAAAGCAAACCGTATCACACTTCAGTCTCGTGTACAAAGTGTGTGTTCTAAATAATTTTTCATTCTTCCCAAACCGCAAAATTAAAAGACAAAGGTACTCAACACTATTCACAAATCTGAGCTACATCCCATGTATGGGCTACACCATATCCCATGTATGGGCTATACCTGCTACATTTACATCAAATGACTGTGACTACCTGGACTGACTGTATTTCCAGTGTGTGGGACTTCACAGACTAGCACCATGACAGCACATCTGAAAGTGCAGGCTCCAAAACAGTCCTTTTTCCCTGACAGAAATCTTTGCATAACATTTTGCCCATCTAGGCTTTTTATGTATTTATGTGTTTGACTTGTTGAAAGAAGCACAGTGGCAGAGTTAACACCCTAAGGATACAAGATGCATGGGGACAACTACTCTAGAAAAAATTTTGGTCCCCTCTGGGGGGCACCTTCAAGAGCGAGCAGTCCCGTGGATCCCAAAACAACGTATTTCCTGGCTCTGCCTTCCCTTTGGCCAGTGACAGTTCGGTTCGGAGCCGCTGCATGCTGAATGCAGTGTGGAGGTTTGGCATTTTTCCAACACTGCCTAAACTGAGCTTACTACCAGCAGGCTGCACCAGTCAATCTTTAACTGGGGCACCCAAAAGCAAGTTTTATTTCACTGAACTATTTGTAGTCAAAATGTGGTCAGTTGTTTTAAATTGTTTGTTGTATTTTTTTAATAAAAAAGCAGAGGGTCTGTTGTGATCTTTTCATCTGTTTTCCTTACAACACAGCTCGTAAGACTTTGCTTAATTAATTCCTGCTTGAGCTGCAGTATGTCTTTTAGACAAACATCTGGACTTGATTACTGTGTGGTGCATGTTTTGATCTCTTCCCTTAAAGACCAGCTGTTCATCCAATTCAGTGACCTGTATATAAAACCCCTTGGTTCAATGCCTGGTCAGCAAATCTTGGACCTAGGGTGGAGATAAAATTTGATTCTTGTTCACATGTAAAATTACTGAGTTGTGGTGACACTTCTGAAATGGCTTTGAAAGAGAACCAATGCATGTAGTCAGCCCCAGTTCATGAAAGCCTGGTGGTTCGGGCCTTAAAATGCTGGCCAGCAGCATCTCAAGTGGTCAAACAGCAACTATATTTAGGTTGGGTTTTTTTAATTGCATTGGTTTGACAGATAATAGGATTTTCTTGGACTGTTTTATAAGGCAGAATACAGTAATACATTAAATAACACTAACTTCAAGTCATCTACTATTTCACCCAAACTTGATTTCTGTGAACCCTTCTGTATCCATAGTACACTAAATCCTGAAGAAATACATTTCGATTTGGACACTGCACTTGCAGTAACTACTACTTGGTAGTAACAGTAATAGTAAATACCTCATCTGTACCCATTAATTTGCAGCAGTAGATCTCAAATTGAATCACCATTTCCATTTTTCAGGTGTGGAAAGTGAGACACACAACAGATGGTTATTTGAAGTCTGGGGCCCACTYGGTGGGCATGCCACCGGGGACGGGAACACGGGCCTCATGCTCTGGGACTCCAGAAAGCTGGAAGGTGGAAAGAATTGCCCAAGGACAGAAGACGACCACTGCTGACCCTGGGACCAGACCCCGTCAGCTCACCATCCTCTACGCCCCGCTTACAGAGCTACGCAGCACCGCTCTGCTCCAGGCAGCGTGTCCAAAAGCGCGCCTTGGGTTGTCTCGCACTTCCCTGGTGCCACCCCTGAGTACAGGCAACATGACTTCTGCTCCATCCACTGAGATACGGTTTTGCCTCTCCACCCGCCCCAGCTCTGCTGTCTGTGCTGGTATGAGAAGGAGGAGGCTTTGGAGGTGCAGGCCAACTCTCCATCTCCTTCAAACTGTTCCGTTTAAAGTGGTTTGCTCCTCAGAAGGGAGCGGGAGCTAMCAGATACTGTCCTCCTCTCTTTACAGGGTCTGCTAATGGTGAAGATCTTTCTGCTCCACCTCTTTCCCCATGAACCGATCTGCAGGACAGCTTGTTCAGTGTTGGATTTCCTTCTTTACCTAAAGAGCCTGAGGCCCGAGGTCAGACAAAGGCCCTCTGCAGCTGACCGATATGCACTGGGCATGTTTCTCTTAGCACATGTTTTTTTCATACAGCCACTTCACAGTGAATTGGATCATTTTGGATACGCCTAAACTGTCTTAACAGCGCACTCAAGAAACAAAACCCCGTGCAGCAGGGTCGCAGATGCTGGGCAGAGAGCGCGTTAGACCGCATGTGGGGTCCTGCGGATAGGGCTTAGAATGCTGCGAGTCTGACGGTCGGTGCTTGAACTTGTCTCCAGACACGCCTCGGCAGGCTGGCCCCRGGCTGGCCGCAAGGCAGCCATCTGCAAGAAGAGGGAAAAATTCCAAAACGTGTAGGTAGCTACCCCTGTGGCCTCCTACCAAAGGCTGTGTTAAGCCAGCCCGCTCACGGGAATGTGCTCGTCTTAACCCTTCAGGTCAGAACGTAAAATTCTCAAAGCATTAGGGTTGTGTCTCAAGAGAACCAGGACTGAACCRTGTCCTTCTTTGCTGCCACTGGAAGGAATATGATTTCCTCACTCATAATTTGTTCCAATCTGAGTTTGGCCACTCTCATAAAAAAAATTATATAGGATAGAGGGTCCAGGCATCACTTTTTATTATCATCTAGTTTACTGACAATATCCTTCCTGTCTATATCCTGTGTGAATTCCCCAGCCAGGAAGATATTCCTGTCTCGGGCCATATACATTGAACCCATGTTCTTCATTTGTACCACATCTACCAGCATTGTAGAAAGTAAATATATTATGATTTAATCAGTTTAGGATTATGTCTGAGGCTTTGGGTGTTCCTTTCCTGCCATGCGCAGCTCAGCTCAGTGAACAGCAGTGAGGATGCTTCATCCTGTATCCGCTCTTGTTTTGCATGTGCGTCGTTTCAGCACTAGTGGAAGTTCCACTGCTGTCCAGATCTTCTATGTCCTTTGAGGTTTTGTATTTGCAACACTTCCCTCACCCATGTATGATTGTCTTAAATTATATCGCAGCCTTTGAAAAAGAAATCCCTCTACTAATCCTTTTGAGAACATTATGTTTGCCCTCTGACACACGCATTGGTCTGTCAGCTTGGAAAATGCCAGCCTTCTAATGACTGAAGGATTATGAATCTATTGCTGAGCGTTTGCAGAAGTGCTCTTGTGGTTATTAACGTGTCTCTTCATTCACGCACGGGCTCGGTGCCAGAAGGGCGCAGCGTGGCTTTGTGGGTCTCTTGCCGCCAGCGCCGAACAAGGGAGAATGTCACAGCGGTCAAAAGCCCCGCTCCCTCACCCGCTGACCGCTCCCAGCCTCCTCCTTTGCACCCACTGGGAGTTTCTCTCTTTGAAGCGAAGCACTCTTGGACGCTTCAGCCCAACACATTGGACTGTTCCATTTTCAGTTTGCACAATTTTGATTTTAACATAATTTATCAGATGAATTTCTGTCTCTATTAAAGTTAATAAGAGCCTCACTAATGACTTTAGCACAGCCAGGACTTTGCAAAATATCTTTAATTAATGTATTAGTCATAAGTTACTAGAATTTTACATATTTTAAATATTAAAGAAGATGGATTATGTATGTTGCCTTACACTCTATAGATCTTTCGGCAATGAAACCTTGGCACTACTGAAGCAGACGGCAGAAGTTACACTGACACCAGTGGGGCCAACATTTCACCCCATTTTTTTCCCCAAATCTACCAGGAGTTTCCAGTGACTCTGAACAAATCAGCATCTCAGCATTACCTACTGTGTAAGCCTCGSAATCATTCCTCTCTAGGTCACAGCAGTCTTGTAGGGCCCTTGATATCTGGAAAATGCTTGGAGGTTCAAAATGCTATAGCTGTAGTAACGATTACTGGTTATTATTTTCCTGCCACAAATGCCTTATTGCCAAACTGGGAATGGCAATGTCTGCTAGGAAGSTTACTCAACAGTTTCTATTGTAAAACCATATTTTCCATTATTTTATGTTGCCAAAACTTAGCCATTCAAATTAAATGGCACGTGCCAGACAACTGCCTTAATTTTAATTGCTTTTTTTATTTTGAGGTGTGGAAAGTCTAACAGTTTCCAACATTGAGATAAGAAGAAAGTAAACCCACGGTAAAAACCCCAAACCTCTGAAGACTGCTGTCTTTGAGCAGCTCCAGCTTTCATGTACACTGAGATTTGATAGAGCACAGACTAAATCAGGTAAGATCTTTTACTGTTTTCAAGACAATGGGTTGCTTTCACATTATAAAGCTTCAAAAAAACTGGGCATAGCCAATGTTTACTAGCACATGGTGTTTACTAGCACGTGATGTTTGGTGGCTGAAACATCCAAAAAATCATGCTCATTAAGCACACGCCGGCCCTTAACAGGACACGGTGGTGTTTGGACGACTCCTGCCTCGTGACAAGGGGAGGGAGCGCTGAGGGTGCTCTTGGCCCAGAGCTTTGCAGGAGAAGCCACCACTTCCCYGTAATTGTGCCTTTTGTTGGGTCAGGGAGGGACAGGGCACTGAACCCAACCACAAGGGACTCATCTCCCCGCTGCCCTGCCCAACAGCCCAGAGGAAGAAGCTGCAAGTTGTGAATACAGAGAAAACAAAATGTAGGCAGAGGTGAAGGCGAGGAGCCTGGAGAGGCCACAGGAGAGCAGGAAGAAGCTACCAGGGAGATCTGCAAGGACGCAGCGAGCTGTAAAGGCAGGCAGAGCTTCAGGGACACCCCTGGCCCGGCGGGGCGAGCMGGGCCCGGCCGCCTTGCCCCCACCGGCAGCACGCACCCCGTGCCCGCCCGGGAGGAGCCGGCCCACGCACGCCTCGGCCTCAGCGCAAATCCTGGTCCTTCCCTGCACCCACCCGTCCTCCAGCCGGGACCCGCCGGCCTCCCCGCCCTAGCACCCACCGCGGCTCCCAAGCGGCACGCTGTTCACGGGGGTAAATGCCCGCTCTCCCTCAACCAGAGGCAATTTGGGGGGGTGCAGGAGCCGTGAAGCCGGCAGCCTTCGAGGCGCCGCACCACGAAGGCCGCCGGGGCAGCAGTGGAGCAGGGCCGGCCGGGAAGCCGAGGCGCACGGGACACACTTCGGCCCCTCCGCGGCTACGTCTGGGTCCCTCAGCGCCCGCCCTCCGCCCCGTGCTTTGCCGGAGGGCGGGAGCGGGGCCGCCCCGCACGGCACCACGGCCCCGCCGGCGCAGGCGCAGGCGCGGCGCCCCGCGGCCGGACTACAGCTCCCGTCATGCTCGGGGGCGGCGCGCAGGCGCGGCGGCGGGCGGGGCGCGGGGCTGCTGGTCGCGGCTGAGGGAGCTGGGTCGCCGCCGCCGCCCGGGTGAGTGGGGAGCGGCTGCGGCGGGCGGGGGTCGGGGGCTGGGGCCGGAGGGTGGCCGCGGCCGCTCGGGCTGTGCCGGGCAGTCCTCGCGGGGGTGCCGGGGAGGGTATGGGGGGGTGGGCGGTGGCGGGCGCAGCCCTCCGCCCGCTGCCACAGCGCGGCGGGAGGGGCCGCGGCGGCGGCGGGAGGAGGAAGAAGGGGCAGGGCCGGACCCCAGCGGCTCACCGTGGGGGCCCCGAAACCTCGGCTGGCTTTCCGGAGCGGGAAGGTTAGGGCTTCGTTAGTGCGGAGCTGAAGGGCGCAGGGCGGGGTTTTTGTGTTTGCATTGGGAAATGGGCTCTCCGGCAGTGGGGTTTTCCTGCCGCTGGCAGGCAAAGGGGTTTTGTGGGCTGAGGGGAGCCGGGGGGCGTCTGCGGGGGGGCGCTCAGCTAGAGGGTATTGGCTCGTTTTTTAGCCAGCACCCAGCTTTGCTGTGAAATCCGGAAACTGTAACTTTAAAAACTTTGCCTGTCGATCTGGTTAGCGTAAGTCTTTCAACTTGGTATATATGTTTTCTACAACTTATAAAGCATGCAAGTTAATGACACTTAATTACGGAAGTATGCTTTTCCGGTGCAGCCGTGGCACAGACACCAGGCTGCCGCGGCCGGGAGCTCCCGCTGAGGCTGCACCCGGCGGGGAGCCGGCCCCGAGCGAGGTGTGCGCACGGGGAACGGCCGAGGCCCGGGGGGCTCCCGTGCGCCTCTGCACACCCCGTTTTCTCTATTTCCTGAGGATTTTGCACCTAAGCTCTCAGCATAAGCCTCTGAAAGCTATCTGCCTGTTTCTTTGCGGGTAGGTGCAAGTTGTGTTGAAAATAAGCGCTCTTCTAGAGAGGTTGCTGTATGCTTTAAATTTGCTATAATATATTGAATGTATCCTCAAGACTCATGTTTTTTTACTGTGTCAGGTGTAYAGAGTTTGAAAGACAGCCTATGATGTAGAGGAGAACCTGAAATGGGCTAGTACTCAGTTTTCCCCRAGCAATGTAATATGAATAAAGTGAATTTCTTCTACTGTCCCATTCTAGGATTGTAAGTCTCACCACTTTTCTGTAATGGCTACAAATATCTGAATGTTTCTATAAACGGTCAATAGCTTGCATCTGATGTTTCTTTTTGACTGAAAGGCCTGTGGGCAGTTTCTCCAAGAGGAGATACTGTGTATCAGTGTCTGTGGGTGGTACATCTCTATTGAAGGAAATCCAGTATTGTCTGAAAAAAAAACATGTCAAAACATCCYTCATCCTGGCTGGTCAGTAACTCCTGATGCAGTGGTGCTGCCCTGTGTGTTGGGAGAGGGAATGGACAGCTGGAGTGGTGAATTCTACTGGAGGAACTTCTCAGGGTGGGTAGCACCTGTGGTAACTGGGATTTTTAGCTTATCCCAGCCTTGTATTTATTTGTGACCATAATACCTGCCCTGCAGCTAGTTTGATGAGCATGCCTGGAAGTGTCATGGAGATGGATGTGCTGAAATGCCACCTCCTGTGCTGCCGAGGCTGCTGCTTCTGTGCCCCACGCAGCTTGCCGAATACACGCTTCGGGGCTCCTGGCCCTGTYGCCTCTGCTATTGCCTGGGCTGGATGGGTACGTCCAGACAGCCCTGCAGCGTGGATGACTGGTTTTCAAGAATAGGCACACAGGAGTAAGTTTTTATGGGACAATGCCAACTTGGCAGCTTAACCATCACTCRGAGCACCCTGCCTGCAAGATAGCTGTGTCCTAGTTCTGTGTAGTTGTATACAGGACATATAAAAGAGCAAAGTGGGCTTTGTCTGGTTCCAGGTGCCCTCTCATACACAGGAGGAGCTGGCAGCAACTGGAAATACAGGTGTTTTCCGWTTTCCTTCATCACGGAAGAATCTTCGTGGTCCGTGTAGTTAGTCAGCAGTAGCTGTCTGTCCACTCCCCAGGTTGYTGTATGGACAAATGTGAAGTTGGGGAAGCTCTGCTTGCCATCTGTAAAACTTAGTAAATTGTTTCTTTGAGCAGAATGAAGCCTCGGGCTTGTTTTTAGCCCAGAATAGCTATTCCTTACTGCTTGGAAAATACAACTTACCCTGACAAAAAGTGTAGGCAAAGATGAGCTGCCACCTGCTGGCTCCGTAAAGCTTTGGGCTAGGGAATGTCTGCTGGTTCCCTGGGCAGGAGAACCTGGTCTGTGTACCCTACCCCAGGCTGGAGATTTGGAAGGCTCAGGTGGGCTCTTGAGAGCTTTCTGCTAAGAAAAGCTGCATTGGGCTGTTCAGCAGAGGTATCATGAGGTGTTACAAAACCATCCTAAGGAACTTGCTGGGATTATGATAATATTTATATTTACTCATTTTTCTCCTAGCTTTGATAAATAAAGATAGCTCTTTCAAGTACAGCACATTTTTCATAAACAGTTCTGCATAATCTTGCACACTGGAAAATAAAATCGTTGCCATYGTAGGGGTTCCCTGGGGAAACGCTCAGATTAGGCTCCTCCAGGCAGCTGGGATGGTCTGGGGCCCTGACTGGTGCAGGAATGCCGACAGCCCTGCGTAGCCCCCGCTCTGGACCCCCTTGCTCTGGGTTGGGTTCAYCCAGAGGCTGGGTGGAAGGAGGCTCCGAAGGAACAAGTGAGATTAAAGTGAATTCTGCGAACGTGCTGGCCAAAACCGGCTTGGTTTGTTTTTCATGATGTCACTTCTATTTTAAAATCCAAGTTATGGAAACCATTTACAGTGGACTTTAACAAGACTGTAGTTTCCTGTGGGCAAGATATTTCTAAAGAGTTACTCCAGTTAGAGTCCCAAGAAATTGTGTTCTTAAGTATAATAGAAATTTCAGGGGTGTGTGTGTGTGAATTTTTTGAAAGAAAATTGGAAGCTAGCTATTTTTAGAATCTTATGKTTTTTTTAAATACACTTTCAGATAGGAGAAAACAAGAATATTTTAACTTGTAGTTAAAAGGTGTGTGAAAGTTGCTTGACAGTCTTTCAGGGGATGATTCAGGTAATTATAAAATGCCCTAAAGTAAAGTTACTGCTATCTTCCAATTTCTTCAGTTGTTCATTGATTTCTCAGGTGAAGGAATAATGGCAAGATTTTTGTCTTTGTGATGTCCAGCAGAATATCTTCATATCTGATTTTTCAACTGCTCTTCTGCTTAATAAACAGAGAATTGAAATTTGATTGATTGGAAGCGACRGCTTTGTTTCTGTTTCTGCAAATGTTTCTTATGCAACTATGAAATTGCTAGAGTGAGGAACTTAGTTTACCTTATAGTTCTATATCTGAAAAAAGAATACTAGCCCTTTTGACTTTTAACGTATGTAATGTTTTCATGGTAAAGCTAAGAAGGATACTTAGAAGAAAACTAGCTCCACTTATCAAAAAAGTGCGAAGTATTTGCAAAGCCAAAATTGATGGTTACAGTTTTCCCTATGATTTTGCAATAAGATGTGCCACAAATATTCACAGTCTAAATAACTGCTCCTTCTAAAAACTTTTGTTACGCATGTGTCTTTCTCTAAGCTGCACTGATACAGTGGGTGATGGAAAGCAAATAGAGTACCAAATGTGTGTAATAGGAGGTGAAGGGGCTTGTTTGATTAGTTTAGGGCTTCAGCTGGCCTTTATGCCCTTTTTTTGGCAATAAGAATTCCTGACACCATGTTTTAAAACCCGATTTTTAGCACGTTATATAGGAGTGTCATATATGCTGTGGTTTCTTTTGTAGGGAATGTTTCTGAAAGTCATTACCAAGCAGTCTCTATGTAGTACAGACATGCTAATCAGTGCTACCATCATAACTTTTTAAAGGTGTCTCAAGTTAAGTATGCTTTCATATTTTAAATAATACTTCTGTTTGATAGGTATTAGAAAATGTGTCCAAAACTCTTTAAATTTAAATTTGCAGGCCACATGTAATTCTCTTTCTTTTGCTGAAGTGAAGACTCAGTTACAGAAATAGTGGGGTTTTTTTCTCTGCTGCTTTATTTTTCGCTTTTGTGTGTGTGTGAACACCAGCTCAGGATTTGAAATGGCTACTTTGATCATATTTTAAAAACAAGTGAGGCTAAGGACTATGACCTGAACATTAATTAATGTATTATAAAGGATGAGTAGTTTTCKAATGTAAAACATACCAATGCAGTAAATAAAAGGTAATTAATTCTGGGTGACAGCATTTTACAGTGATTCATGGAGGGGAAATATAGCCTACGTGAGTGTAACATATGGTTATGCAGTGCCACTCTCCATCAGACTAAGGGGAGCATTATTCTGCAGTATGTGAACTATTCTTCTCCTTATAATTACCTGTTAAAACTATACCTTTTAATATTTGAATGCAAATGGTCATGCAGAAATGTGGGAACTAGCAGCGTGTTGATGTAGGATTCAGAAGGTGCAGCCTGGTCACAGACARTGCTGTGTAATTGGCTGCAGGAAATGTTTTTCTCTTATGATAGTGTGTAATGGCTTAAACTGTAAGGAAGGGGAAAACACTAAGGCTCTAGGAATGAGAAGTTTGCATGCAGATTGTGCAGCATCTGCTGCAGCTATCAGCTAATTGTCCTTCAGCTGTTACGCACCTGGAGAAACAAATACCACAAGACTATGAAAACTGTAGGAGGTGGCACGCTAGACCACAGAGACACTCCTTTGGTTACTTTTGGAACAYGGCTTTGAAAAACATAGGTGTGCTACCCTCTGCGTTTTCTGCAGCCATTAAACTCTGATGTTCTCAGCTCTGTGGTCTCTTGCAAAAGGTCCAAGCTCTTCCAATGTGATTGGTTTTAGTTCAGGGGAAACCAGACACTGTTCTTTTGACGTAATTTACCATGMAATTAAGAATTCCCCCTGGGTTTTGTTATGTTCGAGAGAACTTTATCTAAGTTGGTAGTTCAGCTTTTGAATTATGTCCTATAGATGTCAACTGCGGTTTACAAGTAAGCTCTAGTTTTTTATATCAGTAGTATTTTTTAAAAGCAGACATCCTGAAAATAGCTGTAAATGTGTTCCTTGTTCAGGTGTAGATGTTGGTAGGAACTGAAAATTTACCATTCTTGCAAAGGCAATTGTTAAAACCAGATTTACTTTACAGGTAAACTTGACTGAATGGTGTGGATGAACCTTTATGTGCTCATGTCTGTGTGTTCAGTGTCTCTGAATCAAAATATCACCGTATGTAACTGTGACGGCCAGGGAGACCTTTTTTGATGTAAACAACTGAGGTGAAGGAATCCTGTAAGCAGGATTCCATGGTATAGTATGTATATACAGCCCTTCTTTTCCTTTTACTTAAGAGGCAATAACTTTAAATTGATCTGTTTTTGAAGTACAGTGTAAGTGCAGGTTTGAAGTAATGCAGTTGGTATGTGTGGTGTGAGCATCTGAACTGGAATGTGGGCTACTGGAGAACAAATAACGTTTGCTGTGTGTTTGATCTTTCTGTTGAGTATTTCTATAGAGCCGAGAAAGGAGTTAGGGAGGCTAATGAGGCTGAATGTATGGATCTAGCTTTTGCTCCCCAGGTACATTACGGACAGTCTTGCTCACTTACAGAGAGTCATTCCAGTTACTTTGTGTGTGTGTGTGTGTGTGTGCTCAACTTGAAGCAAGAATTTGGCTGAACAAAAGGACAATCCCAGAACTTCTTACAGAAAAATGAGAGAAACCAACTTGTCTGCTTCAACAGTGTCGTGATTAACAGTTTTTTCCAAGCCAAATGCTCAAAAATTGTGACTGTTAGAAAAAAGRTTGCCTGTGCTCTCCTTGTCTGTGAGAAGTACTATAATATAGACTGTACATCTTTTGAAGGACCCCAATTTCCTCTGAGTATAATATTTAGTGACCAATTATGTAGTCTGTTCTGTTGTGGTTTTTTTGGTAGTAGGATTGACTGGAGTGCTACTACTTTTCATCAAGCTGTTTTAATTTTGCTCAGAACAGAATGTTACTTCAATGGTAGTGCTATAATTAACTCAGAGGCAAACTTCCTTTGTTCCCTCTGTAGGTAATACACAGGGATATGAGTCAGTAATAACCAATTAACTTGTTTGTAGTGAATTTCTCCTTTACTGACCTCGAACAGCAGCAGCAACAATAAATGTAAAGCATCTTAACTCTTCTTTTGACTGCAGTATCTGTAAAAACTGATGGCATTAAGCTGGACTCATAAATACTAGGTATAATTGGTATCTCTTCCCTCCCACCCTGCAGCCTGCCCTGCTCTGTGGGAATTAAGGCCTTGGAGTTCTCATCGAGAAAGCTGGGTACTGGCATTCATCTGAAAATATATATAACTTAGTTATCGATGGAAAAGGGCGTGGCAGGACGGGATTCTTGTCAGTGAAGAAGCAAGGTGTAGACAGCTTTCAAGCGCTCTTTGTCTGTTGTAGAATAACAGATAGATATGAATACTGGATGAAAAAGCTTTCCTTTCAGAGATGTATTTGGAAGTTGAAGATGCTTTGTAATAGGGATATTTACCTTACCTATGGTTATTTCTTTTTAAAACTTTTTTTATAGATCTGGTTAAGAATAAGACTTGTGTTTTGAAGTGTTTGAGCAACTTGCTACTGCCCAAGTCATGACGCTTCCATTTCGAAAGGACTTGGACAAGTACAAAGATCTCGATGAGGATGAAATTCTTGGCAAACTTTCGGAAGAAGAACTGAAACAACTGGAAACTGTTTTGGATGATCTTGACCCTGAGGTASGTATTAGCCAAGAGAAGTTTTATTTTTTCATTTGTTCAGAAACTAGTCTGAAATCAATTGAGACACTTTTTTTACTTGAACAATATACTTTTGGACAGAGCTTTTTCCCAGTCTGCTAATGATCTTATTTACAGATATATATGTGTATATAATGTTTCAACTGTTTATTTCCTGTTTGCAATGTGAATGCAACTGCAGTAGAGAAAATGGAAGAAGGGATTGTTAGGAGGAGCTTTCTGGGATTTATTTATAAATAAAAATTGCTTTTAGTCATGTTCTTGAAAAGAAAGTTTATTTAGAAAGRCCTATTTAACTTTCCTGTTTCCAGTGTTGTCTAGTAAACATCCCTTTTGCATCCATTTTTATTTTGTTGCTTCTACCGTTGGAGTTTGATGGGAGAGGGAGGGTGCTAACCTTTTCTACAGATTCCTGGTCCTGTATCTGGTAGCTTATATCTATACCTGTCCTCGTGCTGACTTTGCAAAGAGGAGGCAAATAATTAGTCAGCTCCTGAATGATTATGTCAGCATGGGGTATTGAATAAGGAATATTTTARTTTTCTGTTACAAAGAGCTGAGTTATGTCCTCTGCTGATACTGCAGCTAATATCAGAGTCCAAGACTTGTGTTTTCACCTCCTGATTCTCTGGTCTTGCTTTAATAGGACCAGGATTAAGTTTAATCTTGATGTTCACGGATTACTTAGGAATATTAAAATCACCTATTTTGTTGCACTGCAAGATATTCTTGATATTTTAATTGRCTTTGGCTTTATAGACATTTTAACAGAGGAGAACTGGCAAAAGCAATTGGTTGTCTTTTATGATAGTCTGAATTTCTATAYGTTCTGTTCTTTCCATACTAATATCCTCCATTTTTTTCTGTTTTGTTTTGTTTGTTTTTTTTTTTTCTTTAGCTGAAATATGTTGATGATAGCAAAAAAACACTCCACCTTGAGTCAGGTCAAAAGTAGAAATGCTCTGTGTTAAATGCCGGGCAATAGTATAGGCAGTTGTCTTAAAGACTTAGAAACACGTGGATATAAGTGATGGAGGAAGCAGTCTTCTTGCTGRATGTCTAAACTATAAATAGCTGAGTTTTATTTACTAATACCCATTTAAACAGTGTTCATTCTAGAAAAGAAATGCAAAGTAACTAGCAAATCTAGTGCTGGGAGTTATTGTACTTAAAGAATTGCTTAAGTCCTATTCAGAGTGCAGTATGCTCTATTTTTAATTATATTCTTGGTATCTAAAGAATAGATTACCTTGCATCCTCCCCTGCCCCCCAAAAAAGGAAGTTGGCAAGGAATCAGACATTGCCTAAAAAGGATGATGTATCAGGTTTGAACACTGGGGAGAGGGGGAAGGAAGAGGGAAATGAAACTAAACAGGTGTTCACTCYGACTTTCTAAGCTGTACTTGTTTGCTCCATTTTGTTTTGCAGAACGCACTTCTGCCTGCAGGCTTCCGACAGAAAGACCAGACTGCTAAAAAGGCTTCAGGTCCCTTTGACAGGGAGCGACTCCTTGCATATTTGGAGAAGCAGGCTCTTGAGCATAAAGACAGGGAAGACTATGTGCCTTTTACAAGAGAAAAGAAAGGTAACACCACCCTTTCCGGTGTAGGTGGTTATGAAATCTCTGAAGTGGACTAGCCAGAACTGCTGTGAACCAAAGTTTATTGAAGCGCTGGCAGCTCTAATGCTTTTTAACTCGCGGCGTTTCCAAATGAGCGCTACTGTGCAGAGGCGGGATGCTTCCTGTTCAAGCATTTTGTGRCGCTGGGGTTGGTGTGCTGTTTGCATGTGGAACAGGAAGGAAATAACGCTGAAAGATTTTATCAAAGATTGCAAAGTTCTGATGGGGATGGTATCCTCAAAGTAAGAGCTACCCCTGATCTGTGTCAATAATAACAAATGCTCTCATTGTGCCTGTGGCTTATGCCCTGTGGTGCTGAGTACAGACAGTAACATTTGTAATACTACGCTGAATTTAAAAAACAGCAGTAGAATGATGTCGTGGTAGATAGTAATGTTCAAAGATGTTGTAGGCTGACAAGGCCAGGCAAGTGGTGTATGCAATCATGTTGTCTTTCTAGTATCCTTACTGAGAGGTTTAATAAGATTGCATAGTTGTTATTAAATAATTACATAGTTAACATCGCAAGAAGCTTTGAAATCTGGCAGTGGTTTGTGGTCTAAAAACCATGGAAACATTGACCCAATGAGTAGACACATTATTAAAGCCTGGGATTTTAAATCTTTGGTTTGGATCTAGTCTTGATCTAATCTTCCCATCATTGACTTGATGGAAAGCATTTTCCTTTTCAGGAGAAAATTAAAAAAGAATGTGCATCTTGAATATTGTAAGAATATATATATTCCCCCCCCCMAAAAAAAAACCCCAAGAATTCCCAAATCTGTTGTGCCTTACTAAGCACTATTGGTAGGAACAGAAACTCCCAGTCCTGTGCTGGGCATAGGAGGAGGCTTTTAGCTGTYGCCACAGTATTTGTGTACTGCTCGTGAATCCTAGCTTGTTGCTTGTCTGAACCTTCCCCAGCAGCCRGGCAGATCTGCTGCAGTAAGACTTCAGTAAATTGTTTTATAAGTTGTATTCCAACTGCCCAAGATGAACAGGCTCCTCTCTTCTTAAGGGTTTGAAACCTTTTAATTCTACTTAATTCTCTGGTGTGAATCATTGCTTATTTCAGACTTGAGTCTTTGTTCATCTACTGAGTTTGTATATATGATTGTGATTGTGGTGTATATTCGGTGAAAATTTTGTTGGGGGTATTTGCATTTGCTCTGCCTGTACCAGATAGCTGTTACTTGACAATGCTGGTCTCTCTTTTTCTTTTCCTTGAAGTAATAGAGAGATTGTAACTTTATAATGTGCTGCACTGCATATGATGTACTACTTCCTTAATACACCGTGTTTTGCCTTATTTGTGTAGTTTAACACAACTTTTGTTGAGAGATAACTGTAACACTCCTTTGCCGACAGGAGAACAGGAGTTTGCTGACTGAATCTGTAAGAGTAACGGAGTTAAGGATAACGCAATTTATTGAATGTAGAAGGTAGTCGAAGGTACTTATAGCAGCAGTACCCTTATGGTACCTCTGCTGCTGGCAAGTACCTGTTCATCCCATGTTTGGCTGTGCAGTGTGCTGCTGCTTCCTCCCCTGTTCTGCTTGTTGCCTGACATATTTGCTAGTGTATGTTGGAGACAGCCTAATGGTTTAACGTGATTGAGTTCAAGTATATTCGGGCCTCGTAACTGGTTTGGGGAATCCCTTGCAGCCCAGCTAGCTTGTACACCGCTCCTTCAGGATGTGAGGCTGGGCGTGGAGGATTTGCTCTCGTTAGTACTTCTTTTTCTACTGACCACTAGTGCTTCATTCAGATAGGTGGTTCTTTAAAGTCAGCTTATGTATACATGCACATGGCAAAACTATTTGTTCGGGTAGATAAAATCTGTGAGAATCATGTAGGAAAACAGAAGGGTCCAGCTGTAACGCAGATCTTGGTTAAGAAACACCAAATGTCATTTCCTTTATGTAGTAAAGTATTACTAAATAGCAGTCTGTCTGGATGTTGCAATATGTCATACCAGTTTAGTTAGTAAAATTTCCTGTATCTATTAAACAAAACAAAACAAAACCCCAAAAAAGCCAACCAAAAAAACAAAAGAGTTGCTATTTCATAACTCTTTCTACCATTTATTTTAGTATCATAGAAGAAGAGAAAATAATATGAAAAATGAAATGTAGTTTMCTTTCATCAAGCTAAAAATGTGGAAACAAATGTTCAGTATGGAAATTCATGCTCTGTTAAATGGGTGGGAGGAGGCAAGAAGACTAAGCTCATTTTGTAGTAGATGAGGTATAACTGTTTCTTTTCCCCTCACGAAAATGTTATGGTTCAGCTTTGACTTGTTGCCATGTTTGTAGCCATTTTGCACAAAAATGGCAAACCTATGTAACTTAACCTTTTAAATGAAGAAATCATGATCTTTATCTAGATGTAAAACTTARAAACGGAGTGGAGCAAAACTGAATACTTGTGTAGGATGTTTTTTATCTAGAGGGAGCTTTTATCCTAATGTGCTTTTCTTTAATATTAAAAAAAYGAACAAATGATTAAGCTGTCATAATTTTTCTCTTTGGCTAGATAAATGTATTATGGAGAAATGCTAACAAATTGTGGACTAGGGGTAGGTGAAAATCTTGCTTGATAATCCTGTTAATTCAGAAGAAAACTGACAATCATAACCATCAGATCTAGAGTTTTTTGGGGGAGAGCTATTTTCTTGGTGCCATGTTTGTGGGTAAGGCTTTGCTAAAATATTTCTGTGTGCCTAGCTGGTCTCATTGCACTAACTTGGTGTAATTATTCATTTCATGGAGGGGAATATCCATCCTTCTCTTTCTCTTTCCTTTTGTTATTGTAGTAGAACTGATGTCCTGCATGGTGATTTGGCCTGCAGGTTTATCAAAGAAGCTTACCCTGGGTTAATTTTAAACATCCTGGCTTGCAACTGATTCTGGTAACCTTGTTTCCCTGCTACAGTGTAAAGGAAAATCTTCTCTTCCATTTGTCCTAAGTATGCCATTTTGGGGTAACATGTTATTGAAACAACATTGCATCTCTTTCACTGATGACGTGATTTCGCCAAATCTGTGGACCCTTTTCTTGCTGYGTGCTATGAAATGTGGAAGATCTGAAATCATGTAAAGTGTCCTGATSTAATCAGATGAACAGTGCTAAAGAAATATGAAGCTTAACAATCCCCAAATTATATTCTATTGCATTTTTCCAGTGCCTAATCCTTAAAAACATACTTTGTTTTTAAACACGATTTAATGACATAAGTCACATTCTGTTCCAATTAAGTGTTGAACTATACAGTAAACCATTGTTCAAGAGATTCATGAGAGCAATGTGGTCATAATTTCAACACAACTAGCTTTGTCTCAATCTGTGTACATAAGTACGTCATAAAGACTTTACAAGGCACACTGCAAAGAGAAGGATCTCTCATCTAAACAGTGAAGCGAGGCTTCAGCGCTGGAGTCTGTTGCCCTCAAGTGTGTTCCACGCATCTGACCAAGTTTGACCAATGCTCCTCGCTTCTCTTGGAACAGCAAAAGATGAGAATTATTGCACCTGAGTTGCATCTAACATCAGCAATGTACCTTGTGGTGTATAGTGCAAGGCATTAACAAATTATTATGTAAACTAAGCCTTGCATTTCTAGCCTTTGCACTCTCCTAATCGTGGCTTTCTCTTCCAACTCTCCCTTTGCATTCCTACTGGGGTATGTTTGTTCTGTGTAGATTTGCATTTCATGTAACTCCTGCTTTAATGTTGGTGTTTGGGTTTTTTTTTTCCCCGTGCGCTATCACCCAGCTGTTAGGCTGAAACTGTGGTCACCTGGCTAGAGCTCTTTTGGTGCTGCCCTGCTCAKTTGTTGCTCTAGATCACCATTTGCTTCTGTTGCAGCAGGATTTGGGATGCTGTGTTCTCTGTTTGCTTTTCAATCACTGGTCTTTAAAGCAAGTGTGTTACATGGTGTAAAATGAAGCTAATATCCTCTAGGAGCTTTGGAGAAACAACTTGTCGAATTGACATTCTCCACACAGGACCACTAGAACAAAATAACATGTGATATTCTAGCCTTAATGTAAAACAGTTTTCTAACTCACTGCTATGTGCTCTGTAATCAGATAACGAGTAACAGTACTCTTTCTACAGTAAGACATTGAGGAAGTCACTTGTAAGTTGAATTTAAAAAATTAGTATTTTTGTAAGCACTTATATTGTAARCACTAGATAGTGCTTACAAGTGAATTGATGAACCTAAGTCTGTCACATGGTAAGAATTGGTGATTGATTAATTATGATTGATTAATTATATATTWTATGATTATGGATTATATCAATTTCTGGATTGATGAAGCTTTAAGGAACATAAGATGTAAGGAATATATCAGATGTTGTTCRCTCTTCTTCATGAAGTCACTGAGAAGAAGACGAGTTTGTATTCGGTTGTCCTCAGGTGACACTTGATTCCTTTCCTGCAAACAGAGTACCGCAAAGTGGATTTTAGACTTTCTTCTGATCTGCAAGTCATCGCCGCTTGCTGCCCACTAGCATGGGGGTAGGACTGTGGGATATGTGAGAATAGTACCAACAATATGCAGTGCATGGCCACACTGAACAGACCTGATTTCTTCAAGATTTTCAGTCCCACCTTAGATAGTGTGAGTCTGTGTATGAAATGTCTAGGGCACTTCAACAGACATCATYCAATGTTTCTGCCTTTTGAGCAATGCAGTTGTGTGGAACTTGGAACTGAAAGTTCATTCTGTAGCAAAGAAAGCCTGCGAATTAGTCCTGGGATGTGCATCATTTAACATATTAGCTAAAGGCATAGAAGACCTGAATATATAATTATTACAGAAATGATGTGAACACCTCTGAAATTTGGCTCTTTGTGTTGTATTGCTTAACCTTTGCAGTATCCTTGTTGGCAGTGATCCTTGATCACATCCTTCATGTGATCAAGTCCCTGCTATCCTGCTATTTGGAAACGTTCCACTTGAGGGCCGAGAAAGCTATTCATCTCATAGGCTGCACAGATGTGTAGTCTCTCTTTTTTTTTTTTTTTTTAAAGCTGACATTAGTCAGGGGGGGAAGGGAATTGCCAAACTGTCTTGGCAGCAGGCCTTGAGTTAGATCATTGTCCCCAGAGGCACAGGGGTCTTACCCTTTTTGAAGTAAGTTCGTTCCTGGAAGTGGGGCGTGGGGAAGGACCTGCTTTCGTATGTGCATTGTAAACTTCTGAACTCTGGGCTAGGATGAGATGAAGCCAATGAATGAGAGATTATATACACAAGGGTGTGACCTGTTTTATAACAAAAACTGCTCCTGACCCAGTTCATGTGAYTGGCGTTGGCTGCAATGAACATTTCTGGAGGGGAGCGGCTTTTAACATTTTGGCTTTAATAAAAACAGAATATACTTTTTTTTTTAGGTTATCTTAATAGTCAGGCATGTATGGATAAATTTCRTCTTACTCTTATGAAGCAAATGTTTAGAACCAGAAGTTCCTAACCTATGAATTTAAGAATGACTTAAAGTAACATAAGGAAAAGTAGTTCTTTTTTGTGGGTACTGTGTGATGAACCAGGCAGGAGGCTGAGATAGGTTGAAATACATGATTACAAAGTTGCTTTTAATTGAGATCAGTTTCCTTCTCCCACTCGCTGCCTGCTGCACTGATGCTGCAAATAGGATGACATGAACAAAGGCTCAGGTGCTCAAATCGCACTTTCCTTCTCTTCTTCCTTGTACTCTGAAATCCTCGCCTTTTTACTAATCTGTATTACTGAGGGAAAACAACGCAAACACAGCTAATGAAAGGCTTTACATCAYGTATATGCTGTTCAGAGTGTTTCATGGGTTAATGAAAACCTCGTCAAACATTCTCATATCTCTTCTGAAAATTACAATTTAAGTTGAAAGTTATTCTCTGCCCAGTAGGTGATGCTGGTAAAGTAAAATGGGGGTAGAAATGTACTGTATCAATTATACCAAAATAATCTTAAACATTTACTGCCTAAGCCTTCAATTTATGAAGGTTTTCTTTTAATCCTGAATCACACAAACATAGTTTCTTTTGCACTGTCCATCAAACCTGAGGTATGGGTGGTAATGCATGTCAGCTGCTTTCAGCTACTGTTTATAGTCAGTACAGTTATGTAAGGAGATTTATTTTCTGCTTCTAAATATGGATAATGACCATTTATACAACTTTCCAAAGAGATAGCAACCCAGGAACAAAAATACTGTGTTGCTAGCAACAGATCTTGGTTATCAGTCTGTGTTGTCAGAGAAAAACCTGATACACTTCTTTGTAATCTGTGCTAGTGGTAATGCATTAAGTTCTTTTAAAAAGAAAATGAACCACAAACTATTGTAATCTAGGATGGGAATTTGGAGAGGGAGAAAAGGTGGATGGATTTTGTTATGCCTGTGTCTGCTGGACACAGGAGCTGACTTCAGGCATTGCTTCCCCACAAGTGGTGAAACCAAAATCCCACTTTGTTGGAATTTCCCMAAAATAAAACTGCAACATCCCTATAAAGCTTCTTGTCACTGGGAGGTATTTAAACATGCTAAACTTAGTCTTAGTCCAAACATGTAACAAGATACACTTGTATGCAGTATGAGGAAAAAAAATCTTAGGCTTCTGGCTTCTGCCCAGCTGGTCTGATTCTGGTACATGGTAGGTTGTTATTGTGTAATTGGGATGAGCTAGTATGATTTGTGTAAATGTTTTTAAATATGAATATGGAAGAGGGTGGGTTCCTGAATTAGCACCAAGTCTTCGTAGGAAGTTTATCGACACTGCTTCCTACCCTGGGAAATAAGGAAGTTGGAACCCCTCTCCCACAGCTCTGTCTGCTGGTAGCTCAGGCAACTTGGAAAGTTTGAAAAACTTTGAGTAACTGTTAAGATTAGATTTGCAGTTTTCTAGTTGTGAATTACTTCTATCAAATGCATCAGTTTTGTTCTCTCATACAGTACCAGAGCTTTTATTTACCACATTAATTTGTCCTGAACCTAAGCACCCCTTACCTCTCCTGGGTACTTACCCAGTGGTAGACTTCTTTGTTCTGAAAGGCCAATTCTAAATCATGAAAATCTGAACTGTTTTCAGAATAACTGTTAGAATAGCTTTCTCATATTCTGATTTCTTACCTAACTTTTCAGCTGAAGATACATGCAGGAATTATGCTATTATCTTGTTTTGTGCTGTTCACAAACCATGGTTTTCTCAAGCAACTCAGGCATCCCCTTTCTTACTTCAAAATTGAGTTAACATCTGAAATCAGAAATTTTGTGTATGCTGCAAAACTGCAGTGAATACTCAGGTCTGTGATTTCAGATGATTCTTTGATACTCTATTTCTCTGACACATTCAGGTTACAGTTCTGCCTGGGTCCCTTACTTCCTTGAGAGGATATCAGTTGTCATTCTCTAGCGATACTAAATTTTCCTTACAGGCACTTTTTCTAGGCTGTTTAAAATGTATAATGGAGGCTTATATTGTACTTTCTAATATTAGGAGAAAAAAATAAGACTGGAGTCATGATACAGACTCCTGAAAATTTGGAATAAGTAATGTTATATTCCTGTTTATGCTCTTCRCTCATCTCTGACTTTCAAGAACAAACAGAAGGAACCTCATTCCTTTGTGTTGTCCTGGGTGCTCTTCTCAGGATTTACTAAATGTAATATGTATTCCTTAAGAACAGAAAAGTTTAAAGATAAATAGCTATATAATACAAAGTAACGTCAGACTTTTCATTTTCTCTAATCCAGGGAAAATATTTATCCCCAAGCAAAAGCCTCTACAGTCTTATACAGAAGAAAAATTCTCTCTGGATCCAGAACTGGAGGAAGCCTTGACCAGTGCCACAGACACAGAATTAGGTGACCTTGCAGGTTAGTTTTTTTGWAGGATGAATGGGCTGGTGTGTATTTAGACAAGAAAGATCTGTAATTAATGTGATAATGTATTTATTATCTGAAATGTAACTATATGAAGTTGTAGTTGTGATAGAAACTAGGACATGTTATATGCCAGTTTGGTTGTAGTGTATCATCTTTGTTGATCTGTGATAATTTATAGGAAGGTAGATTATTTTGGCCTGCATAAGAKATCTGATTTTCAAACTCAAAACCTTTAAGTTCATTCCTCAGACTGGCTGGTTTTTGTTGCSTACACTACTGCCTTTTCTTGTTTGTAAGAATGTGTTGCTATGTGTCTGTATTGTTAAAGCTTCAGTCAAGAATTTTGTGACTGCACTGCACTTTTAAGTTTGATACTTGAGCCTGGTGAGGTCAAATCTTTCTAAGATGTGAAAGCCAACTAAAATGTCTATAATTATTTTTTTTCTACTTTTCTTTAAATTATGAAGAGCTAGAATGGCTTATTGTACTGATAACCGGGTGCTTTACAACCATCAGTTGTTATTATTTAAAAGAACTCTGCATCTGAGCTGAATTATTGAGGAACACTAAAATTGGTTTTTTGCTTTTTCTTGTTTTCTTTTTACAGCTATACTGGGAATGTCCAACTTGATAACAAACAATCAGTTCTGTGATGTAGTAGGAAGTAGTAATGGGATTGACAAAGACAGCTTCTCAAGTAAGTGTGTACGCAAGTGCTAGATAAATGAGTTCTTTGTACTGCACACAGTTACTATAGCATTAACTAGTTTCTATTGCAGTAGCATTCTTTATAGACTATTCAGTCTTGAATTGGAAATGTGCATGTCTATAACATTGCTAATTGAGTTCTGGCAAGAGTGGAATTAAAATACATCTATATACTAAAATCTATTCTGCAGTTAATTCACTTTTGGRGGGGTAAAAGTAGGCATAAACATGCATTTGTGTGTGTTGGGTTTTAGGTTTCATGTTTGTGTTTGTAATTCAACTCCTGTGTGCTTTCTGAAAAAAGCTGGTGTGCAAGAAAAGCAGAAAGGCTGTGAGGACCTTGGGAAAACAATTGAACTTTATGAAAATATGTTCAGGAGAGGCTGGTATGCTTTTTGGGTGGGGGAGAGATATAAAGACTGATGAAATAATCTTTAAATACAGTAAATATTTAGTATGCGTATCATTTATTCACAGTGAATGTATGTGACTTGTTCGATTACAATTAAATGCCTTTTCAGATATAGTAAAAGGTGAAAAAATGTTGCCTGTTTTTGATGAACCACCAAATCCCACAAATGTGGAGGAGACACTGCAAAGGATTAAAGATAATGATTCCCGCCTTGTTGAAGTTAATCTAAATAACATTAAGGTAATTACTTGAAGCCTGCAGTAAATATGCTGCTTTTTCTCAGTAGAAGACACTTYAGGCTGTAAAACTCTACAAGAGAGCACGATAGGTTTATTTTAAGTACAGTAGCCTTTCTGCTAAATGTTGCAGTGTGTGTAATCTCAGAAACCTGGAGCTAAACCGATGAACGATCTTGGTTTCTTTTGCCAAATGTCTATTTAAAAAGTCTTAGATTTTCTTACTGCCAGCCCAGATTTCTGTTGCTGCCAAGTTGGCGACAGTTCCAGCAGA
Source organism: Oceanodroma leucorhoa (assembly GCA_030449065.1). Classification (NCBI taxonomy): domain Eukaryota; kingdom Metazoa; phylum Chordata; class Aves; order Procellariiformes; genus Oceanodroma; species Oceanodroma leucorhoa. The sequence continues at coordinate 7,214,865 of JASVER010000034.1, forward strand.
TGACCATCGTGGAGTTAACTACTACTTTGAATCCTTTGTCCTTGATGAAGCAATGTGCTCTCAGTTACTGCTATTGCAAACGAAGTGATATTTGTACCTGATATCCTTCTGATTCTTGTACAAAAGAGCTGTTGGCAATTAGGGCAGCTTCTGCTCATAAGTGTAACAGTAATGTTTTTAAACATGACTAAAACTTTTGTATATTTGCGTGAAAGAAAACAGAACTATAGCACTCCTGACTTACAGTGCAGACAGCAGTGACAGGCTGCTAGCTGCAGCCTCGCTAGCAGCCTAGGCTATTTGTTGCCCTTACTAAAGGAAGAAAATAAAATACGTGGTTTAAGAATATTGTACAACAGAGAAATGCTAGCCAAAATAAATGCCTAAAAAGGCAACAGAACAAAATTTCTGTTCAGTGAGAAATTTGCTACCCTCATTAATTATCTAAAATTATTCCTTTTAAGCTTAGTTTACTACAATGTAAAAATTATCAAACTATAAATTGGCAAACTCTGGAATTATTCTTAATAGAACACAGGGAATGAAATGCTAATGGTTTCACCAGTTAAAGCTCTAAATCTTTTTATATTTGTGAGAGGTTAATTTGATGCTGATAGTTAGCAGAATGTTCAGTTCATGWAAATTTTGCTCGGTAACAGTTCCAAGTCAGCTAAATATTTTTTAACACTTCTATTGTGGCAATGGCATCAATGTAGTAAAGATGACTTTGCTTTATAGAATTGGTGACTCTAATAGCCATTGCATTTTACGTATAGCTTTGCTATACATGTAGGCCTTCACTTTGAGACTGCTGGACACCAATTATAGTTAATATTATAGTACATTTTGCTGTAAAGAGAATAAGATAATGGAAGAAGTTGGGGGGAGGGGATAAACTTGTGTATCTCAAGAGAGTGAAATGATATTTTTAATTCAAGAACATACCAATTCCAACGCTGAAAGAATTTGCAAAAGCCTTAGAAACCAACACGCATGTGAAGAATTTTAGCCTTGCAGCCACCCGAAGCAATGATCCTGTTGCTGTTGTAAGTACTCTTGCTAACGTCCTTAAGTGGGGTGCAAGGRAAGTTAGGATGGAAAGACAATAGTAAGGGATTGCATTGAATCCTGTTTAAATATTTAGGGATGAAAATTATTAAATTCCGTTACACTGTAAAGTATGTTTTCTTTAACAAACCTTTCTTGTATCAAGGTTGGTAAATGATTGCTAGTTGGCTAATATGCAGCAATGCATCAGATGTATGAGATGAGTGAGAAGTCTTTTTTCCTAATCCCTTCTCCCTGATTTTTCGTTTTGCTAACCTCCTTCCTGTTTTTCTTTCTTTCCTGATTGTTTAGTTCCTGATGTTCATTCCATGAGCCGATAGTATATTCAAAATTAACTTTAAAAGAAACACATTTGAGGASTGAAAAAGCTCATAATCTTTTTCTAACTAGAGTTTTAGTTGAAGAAAGTTGTAAAATACCTGTTTCTCTGATCTCCCTGCTACCAAAGATTGGCTTAAAGCATTGGCATATAAAGCATAACATTAGTCAAGGTATCTAGTTTGACACAATCGAAACTTCAGTATTTATCACCTGGTCCTGTTTTTCCTATGTTGAATCAAAAGCAGTACCTTTTTTATTTGCAAATAAAGACGTAAGAAAACAGCACTAACTGTTTTGCCAGGACAATCCTTTGTTTTCATTTCAAATTAGAAAGAAAACTAGTTTGAAAGACTCCATTAAATGAACAAATGAACATTTGAAAGCTTTGTTTTGGGTCAATTAAAAAGTTCCTTTTCAGAAGAACTGAAACATTTTTAATAAAAATCTATAAAGGCTTGTTTTCTTGGGTGTGGTTTTGTTGGGGTTTTTTTGCATTGTGACTTGATGCAAAAAAATTCMAGGGTTATGATTTTTATGACAGTAAACCTCAGCAGTTACCTATTCTTGTTTTCTCATTTTCTCAGAAACAAGATCAGGTATATGCCATYGCCATAAGAGTGCTTTTAGCTACATGCCAGTACTGTGCTTAGAGCTTTGAATTTTACCTCTTCCTACCCAAYCTGTAGACAGAAGCATTTTGAAAGTCAGATCTCCTGTTTACAAATTAACCATACCTAATTCTCCTTTCAGTTGACTAACGCCCTTTCTTTGGCCTTTACTTAGCARCTTGCATTACTCATTGTATGCTGTGAAGGCTTACAAAATGGAATTGGTCCAATATGCTAATTTCAGACAATTTATATTCTGTGTAGCTTTTCAGTTTGTAACAAGAGAAAGACAGRCCTTTTCTTGACAAAATACTATTAAAAGAGGGAATGTAGATAATGCCTGGTTGAAGACTCACTTCAGTCTCAAATAATAAGTGAAAATTTGCAAAGTTACACCATGCATCTGTGAACTTGTTGGTCCTATTGAACTAGTTAGTGGAAATGGTTATCACTGTATCCTATGATGTACTGTAGCAAAATTCAAAAGTTTAACGATGCTTTCTTGCATTCAAAGGCTCTTGCAGATATGCTGAGAGTAAACACAAAATTAAAAAGTTTAAACATAGARTCAAACTTCATCACTGGAGTTGGAATTTTGGCACTGGTTGATGCACTGAAAGACAATGAAACATTGACAGAGATCAAAATTGATAATCAGGTAAGAGAGGTGGTGGTAACATCATAATTAAAATCAGTCTATCCTAATTGAATGAATATTTTTAGAAGGCAGCTTGTGATAAACTTTCCAAAATATTTTRCTTTTAAATATCTTTTAAATATAAAAATAGCCCCATGAATGATTGTCTTTAAGCTTCTCAGGAGCATTCAGTTGAAGTTGATTCCTGGTYACTTCTGTGCTTGCTTGTGCTTTAAAGTGCATAAGCGTATTTTATGACCTTGTGCCTTTTAGATTAATCAAAATGAAGCTAAGTGTTTATTGAYTAATATGACAAAAGTATTCTGATCTCCTTTAGGGTGAATACACATAAGCTCTGCTGTCTTTGTGTACCTTTTATTTTAACAGAGGCAGCAGCTGGGCACAATTGCAGAAGTAGAAATTGCCAAGATGCTTGAAGAAAACACCAAGATCCTCAAATTTGGATACCATTTCACGCAACAGGGRCCTCGAGCCAGGGCAGCTGCAGCTATCACAAAAAATAATGATTTGGGTAAGACCTGTCAGTAGAGGGTGACTATTAAATGAACGTGTGTGTGGCACAGGTTTTAAAGGCGTCTGGTTTTTCTGCCTTTTTGTTGAYATAACCAGGATAGCAAAATATGAGTAGACCAGTTTCAAATTTCTCCTGTGCTTTACTCCTGCTCTTCTGTTGCTGCTTGATGTTACCCTTTTATTTTGTTGCAGAGTGTTCAGGTGTATGAGTTGAGGATTTTTAGCATAGTCTAGAACAAGAACATTCAAATTCCACGTGAATTGTGGCAAAGGGAKGGAAAATAATAGTTTTGATTGTTCAGTTTTATTCAGATAAGATTCATCGTTTTTTTAAAAGCAGAACTTGACATTAATAGTGCAGGATGCCCTCTTCAGTGCCAGTAYACCCAGTCTCATTTGGATTGCTTGAGCAAGGAAACTGAACGTCCTGTCATGTGCAGARGCTGGGAGTGGGTCATCTCTTCCCTTATGGTTCTGTTCATGCACAGGTACCTTCCCTGCCTCGCTTAAAGGTAGCTGGTAGCAGTGGCATCTTTATTTGCTGCAGTAAGTTTTGTCGGAGCTCATCTGTTAGAATCCTAACTAAATGGACCAGCAGAAAATTGGTTAATAATTTAGCACGTGAATGGARATCATTTGTATAATAATGTCAAATACGTGAAGCTCTCAACTGCAAGATAATGTGGTCGCATYTATTTAAATAGAACTACATTTTAAAACTCCATTTAATTAAACTTTTTGGCTTTAGATGCTTTGTGGTAAGGATTACACATCTCATCAGTGTGACAACAGGCCAGGCAGTTTAGTAGTAGTAGTTCAGGAATACGTTAAAGGGAGTGACATAGGAAATTGGAATTTGGTTTAAAGATCTGCTTCCCCTCTGAGTAAAGTTTAAGGTGGAGGAGGACAACTCTGAAAGAGAYGGAGGAGGAGTAACCGAATAGAGCRTACAGAGAGAAGGCAGGCACTCAGACACTGCATAACTGTTTCTCAAAATAGATTCTAAACCAGTWATTCTTATTTTTTCGTCATAAYGCTTCAGGTGTCTCTCTTCTTTCTTTTAAGGTTTCTCTTTTCCCTAGTTSTCATTTTAGTGTTTGACTGTTGGAAATCTATGTTTCTATTGATATCTTGCCTTTTTTTCTTTGCTTTCTTAGTCTGGAGTATGCGAGTAAAAGTTTCTGCAAATACCTTTTCATCTCTCCAGCCCTGAAGCTACAGAGACAGGTTACTCTGAACACCCAGTTGGGTTTGAGCACTGAAAACTGAGATGTTCAAAGTCTCTCATTTATGTCTTTGTACGTTTCTTCTAAAAAGATGGTCTAAATCTTCTTTCTCCCTTGTTTACACTGAGTTGTACTACTTCCCTTTTCTTTGTCTGAAACTGTGTACRTGTTGCTTTTAACTGCACGATTGGAGAAGTCTAAGGTTGGAAACTCTTCCATCTGTTCTTGCGATTTGATGAAAGCAGGTACGCATAACTCCTGTCACTGATGAAAACGATTTGGATTCAAATGGAGATAAGTCTCTGGGTTACTCTCCCAGTGAGCAATACATTGGCTTCGTAAAGAATAAAATCCTAGTGCGATTCTATTCTGATTGTTTCTTTAGACTGTATCTAAAGCATTTCTTGAGACAGGAAGAGGGAGGGGAAACAAAACAGCTTTCCATCTGTTATTTTGATCTGAAGGTAAAAAAGATCAACTCAAATTGCAAGTACCTGTAAAACTACRTCATTTCCAATTAGTGGATTTGAGAACAGAATCACTTTCTTATATAGATGCGCTTGCTCCACTTTTTTAACCAAAATGGAGATGCCCTATATAATTTCTAAGACCCTTAGCCTCATTTGTTATGTCTGCACAGAAAAGGAAAACACAATTTGACAGGGGAAAAAGAAAATATCAATTAAAAATACTACAAATATTGAGCAAAACTCCAGTCATTCAGTCAATCTTGCATATTTTTAAGTCTACACAGCGTGTGAGCTTTTAGTGATTTTATTCACAAATTTTTGTTGCTCTTGCATTTTCTGACAATTGAGTATTTTTTATTAATAAATTGAATGGTTTAGGCTATTGAATATAACATCTTTTTTTTTGCAAAGTGTATAAATTATTGCAAATTGTATAAAATAATGCAAAGTATTAGATATACTGTGAAACTCTTGTACTGTTTCTTTTGAAGCCATGTAAACTTAATTCTCCACCACCAGAAAACTGCAATGTAAAAGAGTACTGGTTAACTCTGCGTACCAAACATAAAATGATTAATGTTTCCCACAAGTCTCTCCTCACAAATATTTGAAGCTGTTCATGAATAACTCAATAAGCATAAGCTTAAAATGATGGATAATACTAAGTGTTAATTACCTTAAGTTGTACTATGAGAAACTCTGTGTGGCAAAGTAATTGTTGATGTTGTAGAAATATGAAAAGTAGTTACAATGATAAAATAGCAAATTTTTTTTTCTCTCGTTATAGTTCGCAAGAGAAGGGTTGAAGGAGACAACTAGCAGATCTTGTTGTCAAAACTGTGTGGAGATTTCAAGGGTCATCAAGGCACACTCATCAATGTGGGCTTTGGCAATCTTGGACTACATTTACCTGAGTTAGAAGGGAAAAGACTGGAAACCCCATTCCTTTTAAAGCAAAGCTATATTAATAATCTGCTGGTATGCATCACGTTTTTCAGATTGAGACACAGTAACTGCACCAGTCTCTGTACCATAGTTTTTGATTTTTTTTTTAAGAACTTTTTTGTATTTCAAGACTTCAGCTGTGCTTTGTACTAAAAATGTAATTGCAAATCAATGGTCTAATTGTCTGTAGTCAAAGAATGGGACATTCAAGATCACTGGGCAGATAATGACCCAATTGAAATGTTTGTTAGAAAATCTGGGGCTGCTTATTTACGTGGAGGGGTGTGTATATTCTTGAAAACAATGCGTTAATGATAAGGGATTCTTCACACAACAGTTGGACTCATTGYGTAGAGCTGTTCGGCCTTGTTCATATGCACTGAAGAGAAACCTTTCACAGCTATCTTATTTGTAATTCTACTTTTTTTTATCTTTTATTAGTTCTTGATACTGTGGTTAAGTTTAAAGACATCCCTTTAAACCAAACAAAAATAAATTGGCTAAGGACTTCTAAGAGATTTGAGGGACTAATAAAAAAGTGGAAGCCTTGCAAAAAAAAAAAAAAGTACAAGCCTTGCAAAATGACAGTTTTTCTATTACACCTAAATCCTTAAAGTCTTTTCAAAAGGTCCCATAGCTGTATCTTGCTCTGTATCTAAACTGGATATGTTTTTAGACTGATTTCATGTGTTCATCAGCATWATTTAGTTTATATTCTTCGTTTAAAAATCCTTATCTACATTCGTAAGTATCAATTTCTCTAGAAGTAGTGGAAATGCATTTGTTAAATTCTGCATAATTCTGTACAGGAAAAGCAGCCTTAACTGTAAAACCACTGTGCTAAGTTGCTGGCAAATGGAAAAATCCTTTCTTTCAAGCTGTTGTATTAAGCTGTTAGTACTTCATATAAATCTTTAATTTTTTAATAAAGCAATGAAGTAACACTTTTAAGAAAGGATTTTTCTATTCTACTTATGTTGTGATGTTGAAACACTACGTAAGACATGCAGAAATTAACCAATATGCAGTGTCAAGTCTGTATGGCATAGTAATTATTAAAGTATTTAAAGTTCTATATCTAAGCAAACTAATAAGGCAACAAGAATCACTTCAACTTCTGTACATAATCACAGCAAACTTCTCTGAAATAATGAAAATCTAGAGGCTTTTTGGTGTAGGTCTGTACTGTAGGTTTGGACTGTACTGTACTAGTTTGCTCAGTGTTGTCATGAGATCATAAACTCACAAAAATGTTCTAAAGGACTGCTTGGCTATATTTATAGCAACAGAGAATTCAACTGACAACTGTTTTCATCAAAGGATCATAATATGGTGAGCATTTTATGTATAGAAAACATATTGGACTGAGATTTTTGCATCAGGTTGTATATACTATAAAAATGTAACAGAGCAACTCTGACACTGTGCCCATGTTGTAATCTGCTGCAAATCTTCTTTTGGATCTTTAAAGACAGACTTTATTCTGGAGGGGACTTTGAATTTTACTGCAACTGTACAGAGAATTTTAAACTATAGTGCCTTCAGTGAGGATGTATATAACTGGTTTATACTTGTGGAAGAACATTTTTTTTCCTATTTCAAAATCGACCTTTTATTATAATTACAAATAAATGTGTGCTCTGAAAAGCAAGTCAGAATTAATTCTGTTAAAACCAAAGACTATGTATACTATAACTTTGAAACAATTAGAAGTGATCTGACTAGTAACAAAAAGGGCTTCTTTTGGTTTTGGCTTTTGTAAATCTTCAAGAACTTTTTAGATTGTGAAATTTAAGTTCCTATATAGTATGCATAAATTCACAACTTAAGTGTCTTTTTACAGACAGTGCTGTATAAACATGGCCAAAGCATGTCATGTGCCGAATTGCCTAAAGCTGTACTTTACTTTTTATTTGCTAGGCACCATAATCATTTTGTGTCAAAAAACAGGCTGTAATGTCTTCCTTCATTTGTTGAAGGGCTGCATGTTCATGGAATCTGTTCACGTATTGTGATTCTATGATGATTTATTTTATCATTATCTAAGAAGATCAGGCAGTTATCTCCTACTCAAGGATGAAGGAGAAAAATGAAAGGCTGGATTATGGAAATGATAGCCCAAATCCCTTCCTTACTTTATTAAATCAAATTTAGCTGCTTAATGATTTATATTCCAATCAAAGGCAGGGGCTTTTAAGCTGCARCTCTCAGGTGTCCTGTCACAGATGATAGTAGTGGACCTTAATAATTGGTTTAGTTCTGTAGACAGCAGCTAAGTCTTTGCTTGTTGGCACTTTCAGGACAGATATCCGACAGCCTGGGCATAGAAAACTAGGGGKTTTTTTCAACCAGAAGGGTTTGGCCCTCCAAATTGTTGCAAGACATTTGGCAAGGTGCGTGGAACAGTTACAACAATCACTTTTGTGCCTACAATGTGTATCCTTTTTGGAATAAATGAAGGAATTCAGTCTGTAGCTAGGAATCATAAACAGTCTCAACAAGCAAAGTGAACACTTTGATGTAATGCTATCAAGTGTAGTGAGATCTTGTGTATGACGTCATTATTTTTRAGTGCAAAAGTGGTATTACTTTGATAACCAGCTACCATAAACACAAGGTCTTTTTTCCAAAAGAGGTGATACTTTTTTCTTCTTGATTATTTTTCAGGCTTAAGTCAAATGACCACATACGTTGATTCTGTTGGTTCCAAGCTAAGCATGGAAACAGCCTGTATTCCAAAGCAATTATCTATTTACTGTTGTATTTTAAAGAAATAGCCTCATTCTCTCTACAGCTTGAGTAATACTGTTTGTAAGCTACAAACRAGCAAGTGTTCAATTTAAATTTCCATTGAGGAAACATGAATTGAGTGTTTTAGCGTATCAGCACTATATGCTGTCAGATTGTAAACCAGTAAAAGTTTTGGATGATTAAAGTACTGTATTCTTGTTGTGGTTTTGAAGGTTTGTTTTGTTAGTTTTTTAAATAGTACACTGACTTGCTCGAAGTGTCAAACCATTACTTTTTCTTCTCCAGTAGGAAAGCGAGTGACCAAGTGGCACTTCTGGAAGTAAAGGGCTACTGCTGTGGAACTCTATTTTCACACAGCAGGCAGCAGGAAGAGGTGTAAGAGCCCACAGAAGGAGTGACAGCATATTGTTATGCCTGTGCAATCCATACACGCAAGGAGAAAGGGGGTGGGTGGGACGTTAGGCTGCTTTGTGCAGCGTTGTTTCAGCCACACTTGGCACTGGGAAGGTGTAAAGGCTGAACAAATTGCGCTCTCTCTCTTAGACACGGTGGGCAAGAGTCTTCCATCYGTCTCGGTTGAGTGTGCCGTGCCTCACCTACGGAAACATCTCCCCTTCAGTACCAAAGCAGCAGGAGCCGGCCTAACCTAGCGGGGTCCGCAGGCTGGGGCGGGGGGAGCTGGCCTCGACCCAGCCGCCAGCAGAGGAGGTGGCCGGCACCCGGCACGCGCCAGCACAGGGGCCCGCGGGGAGGAGGCCCGCGGGGAGGAGGCCCGCGGGGAGGAGGCCCGCGGGGAGGAGGCCCGCGGGGAGGAGGCCCGCGGGGAGGAGGCCCGCGGGGAGGAGGCCCGCGGGGAGGAGGCAGCGCCGGCCACCCCCTGCACTGTCCCCTCACACCGCCGCTCTCTGCGTTCAGAAACGGTTCCCGGTTCCTCGGGCTGCCCGCAGTCGCCGCCTGTCGCCGACACGCCTTTATCACCGACGGCAGCGGAGCCCGCCGTCACCGATAACCGCCGCGGGGCGCGGCCCCTTTAAGAGCGGCCTCTTCCTCCTCCTCCTGCCCGGGCTTAGCCGGCGGGCGCCGCGCCGGGCGGCGCCCCGTAGTGACGTCACTGCGCGGCGCCGGCGGTGTGACCGTGGGCGCGCGGCCGTTGTGCGGCGGCGGCGGGGCCGTCCTCTCGCCATGGCCGACATGGAGGACCTCTTCGGCAGCGACGCCGACTCGGAGGCGGAGCAGAAAGGTGCGCCGCGCCGCGCTCCCCCTTCCTCCCCTCCCCTCCCCTCCCCTCCCCGCGGCGGCCGCGCCGCCCTCCCTTGCCTCGTCCCCCCCCGCAGCCCTCCGGCCCGGGGAGGGAGCGGGCCTGCGGGGGATGGAGCGAGGCGGGCGGGCGGCGCTGCCTGAGGGGTTAACCTGCCGCCTCCGGGCGGCATCGCTCGGGCGGCGGCGTTGCCCGGGCCCCCTTGCCCACCTGCTTTGCTGGCCAAAAAGCCACGGAAGCGGCGGTGGGGCGGGTGTCCTGCCCTTCAGCCCGCCTCCCGGCGGGGAGGGGGGGCGCCTCCGCCAGGGGAGCGTGTCTCCCCGTCTGCCTGCGCTAAGGCGGGGGCCCGGGGCTCAGCCGGGGCTGCATGGAAGAGCAGTCTGCAGCGACTGCTTGCCATCACCGCCGGCATGGAAACCTCCTGAKCGGAAACAAAAGCAAAGCGTACTTCTGAATTTGATAACGTTTAATCGTACGCTTGCTTAGAGCTGTTTGGATTTGAGATGGTGAAAACAAGGCGTGTTCCCTGTTTGCCCCTTGTTATCTGGAAAAGTTTTAGCTGTCATCAACATCTAAAGAAATATGATGGAACACCTCCCGATTTAAGTCATTTGCGTATTTTAAAATGCTTCTCTCAACTTCTGCAAGTTATTGTTCGAGGCAGATGTTCCTTTCTTTTTCCTGCTTGAAACTGCGTTCAACAACCTCAGCGTTCAAGAGTAGCTCCATTGTAACAAACATGCCAGGGTACATAAGACAGCTAACTTGGGTTAAAGAAATGATGACAGATTTAGATTTGTAGGATCTTATGTATGTATTTACTTATTTTAAGCCCTCGCTATTTCAAATTTTATTTTCTTTACTTTTGTATAATTGCTTATTCTTTCTACAGCTTTAGAATCTTAGACAATAGCTTGTGGTTTGAAACTTTATGTGGCATCCATCATTTTTCATTGTGACTTTCATTGGCTCTGCCTTTATTAGTAGACATTTTATTTTATTGTTCTAGGTAACTTTTATAGTTCTTTCTTACAGTTCTCTGTAAGTTCTCTCTTTGGGTTTTGGGTTTTTTTTTCGATTTCTTTTTTAAAGCAATGCCCATCATCTTATGTGCATCCTTGTAGGGACATTTTAACTCTTGAAAGGGTGATGTTTGTTTTGCAGATTCCGATTCTGGATCTGAATCTGATTCTGATCAGGAGAATGCTGGCTCTGGTAGTAATGCTTCTGGAAGCGACAGTGACCAGGATGATGACAGGGAGGCAATAAAACCTAGTAATAAGGAGTTATTTGGAGACGATAGTGAGGATGAAGGGGCATCCCATCACACAGGGAGCGACAACCACTCTGAACGATCCTACAATCGATCTGAAGCTTCGGGACATTCTGAGCATGAAGATAATGATCAGTCAGACGTGGACCAGCACAGTGCTTCAGAAGCTGCTCATGATGATGAGGAGGATGATCGCGGGCATGGGTCAGATGAAGGCAGTCATCATTCAGAGGGCGATGGTTCTGAAAAAGCACATTCAGAGGATGAGAAGTGGGGCAAGGAGGACAAAAGCGATCAGTCAGACGATGAGGAGAGACAGCAGAACTCTGATGATGAGGAGCGACAGCAGAACTCTGACGACGAGGAGAAAGCGCAGAACTCTGATGAAGATGAAAGGCCGCAGATGTCTGATGATGAGGAAAGACTCCAGAACTCAGATGAGGAGAAAATGCAGAACTCTGATGATGAGGAGAGGCCACAGGTCTCAGATGAAGAGAAAATGCAGAACTCGGACGATGATGAAAGGGCCCAGCATTCGGACGAGGAGAAGATGCAGAACTCTGACGATGACGAAAGGGCCCAGCACTCTGATGAGGAGGATCAAGAGCATAAATCTGGTAGGACTGAATACAGTGGTGATTTGCTTCTGGTTTGATCTCTCTTTATTGTTTCATTTGTATTGGCCTGAAAAGATTCAGACTTCAGTGTAAAGGCATTAATCACGTAGCTTTCAACTATAGTCATCTTTGTAATGTTTTTTTATGCAGCACTTTTAAATTCCTTTTCATCTGTCTCAACTTATTAATACAAAAGAATTTTAAAATATGTGGAACAAAATTTTTAATTTGCTGAGAATAATTATGCTCCTTAGTAGAGTCTGCAAGGGGCAGCGATAGCGAAGATGAAGTTCTGCGAATGAAGCGAAAGAAACCAATTGCATCAGATTCAGAAGTGGACAGTGATACAGAAGGACAGAAAGGTAAATGGTGGCATTGTTTTGTGGGTTTTTGGTTCACTTAATCCTCATCTTAAGCACGCCATTCATCTGCTACAGAGCTTGATAAAATTGGTAGCGCTTCCTATATGGTGTAACTATAGTGCCATGGAAATAACAAAACAGCACAGCAAGAACTCTGTGTGGGGAAGTACACACTGTATTTCTGCTGATTATCTCTCGTTAGCTCTATCAGTTTTTCAGTTTCCTCCATGAGAGACAGAGCTCTTCTTTTGCAGATGTTGTTTCATACATTTTTACTGAAAGATGTTAAGAAATGGTACCTCTGATCAGAGCAGCCCAGAGAAGCGATGCTGGTTTTTGTGACGTTTAGCTGGCTGAGAAAGAGGTGTTGATTCTTCTGAGAAGTAAAACTTCCAAAATCCATAATGAAGCTGCTGCTTACATATATTTAAGTTGTTTACCTGAGTAAAGGATGATCTTATGCTCTTGATTCTTCTGTTGCCATTTTTCAGCTAGATTCTCTTATTTGATAGAGCCTTTCCAGGAAAACATATCTTGAATCCTTAGCTTAAAAATGTAAGGGAAAACTGCTTTTCAGGATAAGAGAATAATGTGTACTTCATAAACATTCACAATTTTTAACCTTTATGAGTAATTTTAAGTGGTAATAAAAGTGAAGGAGGTGTTGATCTTTTTTTCTGTGAGTGTGCTTGCATGTAGGGGGTTGTTTGCTCTTATATATGTATGTTAAAATAGTAGTTTTTCTGCTCAAGAGCATGCAGATGTCATGGATCTGTTTGGAGGTGCAGATGACATTTCCTCAGGGAGTGATGGAGAAGACAAGCCACCAACTCCAGGACAGCCCATTGTGAGTAGACATGACTTTTATTATTATTTTTACTATTTTTTTATTATTATTTTATTTTTATTATTATTTAATTAACATGCTGTTCCGCTCTGAAATGCAGAACACTGATTGAGTTTGATAATATTTTAGTGAAAAAAACCTTAACGGCATTAAGTAAGCATTACAGATAATTTTCCCCTAGCTAAAAGAATTATTTTATACATATTTTATACATAGCAATATCAAATGGATTCATTTATCTGCCTTCCCCCATCCCTGCTCCACTTTTTTTACTTGAGGGAAATATACTGAGTAGTTTTGATTGTCATCAAGTAAAATACAAAGTCATAGTTGTCTTTGGTACCTTAGTACAGCTACTTGACAAATATTTTCATTTTGGGTCTTGATGATAATACATAAGAATATTTTTTTATTTAGGAGAAGTTGTCCCCCATTTACTCTCCAGTGTTTAGCTGAAAACTGTATGTCAGCTCCTTTGCTGCCTCCTTACTGTCTTTGGTCGCTTGAGTTGGCACTGGTGTTTGAAATCMCTTTAAGTGGCACATGAAAATGCTGGATTGGATCGCTTTCACTGAAAACGTGCAAGCTCTTTTACCCAAAGCTTCCTGATCTCTCTCTGTGCATATGGGTGACTTTTCTTCAAGCAAAATGTAAGTGCTTATTAGAGCAACAGTAGCCAGATAGACTTTTTCCTCTTACGCTCCTATTTGCTTTTTTTTCGTTAGGATGAGAATGGACTGAGTCAAGAACAGCAGGAAGAAGAGCCTATTCCAGAGACTAGAATAGAGGTAGAAATACCAAAAGTAAACACAGACTTGGGTAATGATTTGTATTTTGTGAAGCTGCCCAACTTCCTTAGCGTGGAGCCCAGGTAATTGCACATTAAATACATGATTGATAAGTTTTTTTAGTGTTTCCCTATATTGCTTTTGTTTCAGTAACACTATTAAATATTTAAAATGGCCATATTTAAAATGGTTGACATTAAGTTGCACACTTGTGGTTGTGATGAGTCAATAGTAGTATCTATTGTTGTTATCTAATCAAGTGCTGAGTAATTTTCTTAAGAACTTGTGTTTCAGCTTGATGGAATAACTTTTTGTCTTTAAAAAACAAACAAAAATATGATTTAATTGAAAGCACATGCTATCAGTTGAATWTTAAACATAGGTTCAGGTTCTCAGAGATGTGAAAGCCAAATGCACAGGATCTTTATGCACAGTGATCTTTATGCACAGTGATAAAAACATCATTCTGAATTTTAGAATTAGCTCTTTTTTATTTGTGTGTGCTAAATGTACTATTTAACTATGAAGAGGCTGATTACTCCTTTTCATATTTACCTAACCCRAGCTAAAGAAGTTTTCAGGAATTCCCAAGGAGAAACAAAATAAATTATTAGAGTCRTTTGTGATGTTAGGTTTGGCCCTAAAGCCCACCTTCAGCACTTCTCGTAAATTGCTGTTAAATGCATCTCTTCAAGTGTTTTGTTAAGCAACTTTATTGCATCGTTTAATAGGTGTCTTGTTAGCTGGCGGGATAGCATTGTTTCTGTTACAYGTTAGTTAAATCATTCTTCCTGGCTTTCATGCTATAGACTGTTTCAGGAGAGAACGGTTAAGAATCTGGTTAGTGGCTGTAATCAGTGAGAGAGTCCTGAGGATCTCTGGGGGTCAGACAGGACTGAAAGTAGAATTGTACAGTAGCAGAGTCTGTTTATCACTTCTTGCCCTTGCAGCAGCCTGGAAACTATTAGGAAGGAGGCTAGGGAATGGCCTTCCACCGCGCGCTCTCACCCCCAATTYGTCAGGTTTTTGGAAGGAAGAGAGGAAGATCAATCTCATCATCTTCTCCCTTTGGCTGGTTTTGAGATTCAAATAAAAAAATGACAAAGATTGTGSTCTTAGAAAATCCCTAATTCACCACTTTTATAAGATGATAATTTTTCTTTTTATTTTCTCTGTATAATATTGTATATATTTTGTTCCAGACTTAACCCTGACCTCATCAGCCTGATACTGAGGAAACAGTATTTTCTGAGGCAGACTTGTTTTCTTTAGCTAGAGCCATTTAGAGGGTCTGAATGTTAAAGTGGCTGTAATTGATAGTAGTGAAGACACTTGGGTAGGCCTCCCGCGGTGTAGAATCAATGCAGTAAATTACATTATTGCGGAAATGGCTGTCTCACAGCTGCAGTGCCTACTGTTGTGTGYAGGGTATAATTTAAACCTTTCAAGCACCTGTCATTTTGCACAACTCTAGAATAATCTGGGTTAATTTTTAGAAGAATAAAGACTCTATTATATAATTTATTGCAGACCTTTTGATCCCCAGTATTATGAAGATGAATTTGAAGATGAGGAGATGCTTGATGAAGAGGGTAGAACTAGGTTAAAACTCAAGGTATAATGTTAATTTTCCTTTTCTCTTTTACACTCATCTAGCCACATTTCTTCAAGGTCTGTTTCAGGTATTTCAGAATGGTGTTTTGAGTTATGGTTCAGATTATGAAAGTGTGGAGCAGTTCAGCACTGAGAAAAGATGATCCATTTTAGTAATAAATTAAAAAAAAAAAGCTTGACAGCTGCATTTCACCTATAAAAGCGATACCTTTCACCTTCATTTCTTTGCATCATGCAGCAAATTACCTAGCCTTTCTAACTGTAATTCCTGACCTATATAGTACATATTTTACCACAGTATTCCCTACTATGCGTTGGAAAAAGTGTTTTGKTTTTTTTTCCCCACAGGTAGAAAACACAATACGATGGCGGATGCGACGAGATGAGGAAGGGAATGAGATCAGAGAAAGTAATGCACGGATAGTCAAATGGTCAGATGGAAGGTTRGTTTGGACTTTTTGCTATTGAAGGAATACAGTTGTTCTTACAGTAAAATGCCATGGCATGCAAAATTGGAAAGTCAACAAACTTTGATGTCAGTTCTGCACAGCAGAAATTATTTTAGTCTCAGTGCTTTGAAAATTTTATGCTCTGCTTAGTGTGGATTGAAATATAATTATTTGCTATATATAAAAAGGAAACATGAAGGCTTTCTCCATCTATAAATGAGGCAAAAAATAGGCTGTAGTGGCTTTATCAAGTAACTGATATATGAATCTCTTTTAAGCATGTCTCTCCACTTGGGCAATGAGGTCTTTGATGTGTACAAGGCGCCACTACAGGGAGATCACAACCATTTGTTTATCAGACAAGGGACAGGTCTACAAGGACAGGCTGTTTTCAAGACAAAGTTAACCTTCAGGTAAACATGCTATTCTATATCAAATGCTGATACTACTTTTGCAATTAATTGTTGTAACTAGTATATAAAAATTAGAGATACCGGTTTGTAAACCTTCAGAGCTTAACTGTTTAATAAGAATGTGCTATTTTCCAAAGTCAGTATTTCGATCAGATTTTTCCTAAATTAGGTGTCCCAGTTTGAAAGGGACTATGCTATTCATTGCAATATGTAGGCTACACGTATTTTTTTTTWATTTATATTTTAATTTGCATTTTTAAGTGCAAGTCCTCATGTGAATCAGAAAGAATCTTAATATTCCCTGAGATTAACCTTTCTTCTGATGCACAATTGCTATCAAGATGATGATTATGTCTTGCGATATTGGTGTGAAATGTGAGGATGATTATTTAGGCTGGTAATGGACTACAGATGATTTGCTGAGAGAGGAATTGATGTCTCCCATAGCTGTGACAATGCACATAAATAAATTAAAAAAAAAAAAAAGGATGATGCTTTTACTTCTGTGGAGATAAATCTTTGAAATCTTAAATATGCTGGCCTTACCATTGCCCTTTAAAAATTGATACATTCCTTTAAGAAGTATTTAACCCGTAGCGATTTTTTAACAGGCCACACTCCACGGACAGTGCCACTCACAGGAAGATGACTCTGTCTCTGGCAGACAGATGTTCAAAGACCCAGAAAATTCGTATTTTGCCAATGGCAGGTCGCGATCCAGAGTCTCAGCGCACAGAAATGATTAAGGTATTGTGGCATGGAACTCTTTTATGTGCTGATTTAATCTAAACAATCACAATTGTAATATAGCTGAACATTTCTGAATTTTATGACTTTATGAAAAACAGAGTGTATTTTGGAGTTAYAGACAAGAGTTGTTAGCCAGGGGTGCAGTCTGCTTAACCTTACAGGTTACGAAAAAATCAGAATATGTACAATCTTTACACTGCTGTGAAATTATTTCAAAAGCTATAGTAGTTCAGTATTTTTTTTTCCTCCATCTTTATATATTGCTTCTTTCTTTGGACAGAAAGAAGAGGAGCGATTAAGAGCTTCCATTCGTAGAGAATCTCAGCAGCGAAGAATGCGGGAGAAGCAGCATCAGCGTGGTCTGAGTGCAAATTATTTAGAACCTGATCGCTATGATGAAGAGGATGAGGGAGATGATGCAATCAGTCTAGCAGCTATCAAAAACAGATACAAAGGTGGCATCAGAGGTAATAATAAACCTTATCAGCACATAAGTAGGGCCTGTGTGATTCAGGTGGATTAATTTCACAGGAGAATCCTGGTAAGATTGTATTTTGCCAGTTCATTTGATACATAAGGAGACATGAATTCAGTTCGTGTAAGTTTATTTTGTTTACTCTGGGTTAGATTCTGCCAGCTTTTTGTGGGACTAAATGTAAGAGAACTATTTTTAATTTTCTCTCTTCCGTACCAGTTTCAGATAAAGATAAATATTTGTCTTTTCATTTTTCTCTGTAGAGGAACGTGCTAGAATCTACTCTTCCGACAGCGATGAGGGCTCAGATGAAGATAAAACACAAAGACTACTCAAGGCAAAGAAACTTACTAGTGATGAGGTAAGAAAAGGATTTTGTTCTTAAGCTACTCATTTTCAGTCAGGAACATTTCCTGCACTAAATCTAATTTTTAAAGCTGAGACTTTTGTGGTTTCATTTATGCTGTGATGAATGTAGTATTTGACKTGGCATGCTTTCCATGGTAATTAATCACCACTTTCTTATACACTGCATTACTGCATTAGTTCATAGACCTGGATGATTCCCAAAGGAGGTCACTGTTGTTACTGCTGATTTAAAGATGGAAAAATTTATGCAGAGTTATGTAAAATGACTTTACCAAAATTATGCAAGGAGTAAGAAGACTTAATATCAGAATCCTACTGCAGTGTTGTCTCCTAAGCTACATGGTCCTCTCCTGTTCATTATAGTAATAGTGGAAGCATTTTCACATAGTATTTCTGTTCTTTTTAAATAGAAGAGGTAAAAAACTGAGTTAAAAAGAGTTAATGTCTGTTGCTAAATAGACATTATCCATCACCCAAGTATCATCCTAAACATGAGGCCATGATCAAGTTAACTGTTAGCTATAGCAGTAGTGCTGTTTCCTCTTCTAACATTGTGGTTTTTTGGTTTGTAATTTATCAATGCTGGGTATAAGCCAATGAATCTTTGTATATATCAAGTCTTGAGGTTTAGTTCATTTCAAGTAATGTCACTTCCYCTGATACAGCACTGCAGTGTAACACTTTTCAAAATTGACAGAKACCATTTCTGAGATTAAAACGTAACTGTTTTCATCCAGTGGTAGAAGTGGAACCCGTCCTATATCAGCTATACTTGTGTAGTCTATTTTCCTGACCGTTGCTCCTCGCTGTAAAATGCTTCTGTGGCAAAGAGCCTTAGGACATTTACTGTGTACCTTGGGAAGCTGAAAGAAGAGGGAATCTTGGAATTCATGACAAAAGGCAGTGGGCGCTGGCTCCCTGGCTTCCCACTGCCCTGCTCAAGAGGGAATTGGGTCGGGTCAGGTGTTTGCCTACTTGGTTTCAGTAGCCCATTAGTTYGCTTTCTTTTGGACATCACCAGTTCTGTACTAGTGTCGTCTGGCTGTTGATCAATATAGTGCAGCCCCGAGTTGCAGCTGTGCTTGCATTTCTCTCAAACCAAGCATGGCTTAGGAGGGGTGGTTTGGACACCCCCGAGCTCTGCTGATAGTCACCTTCACTTACGTGGCAGAATAATAAATGCAAACTAACTTAGCTTAATAGGTTCTTATTACTACCTTGTAGGTTATGAGAGATGTTTTTACACTGGCGTGCTAGTTTGATTAATCTTCCTGTCCTGTTTTACTGTAGATTATATTTTATTTAAATGTTTATGCGTAGAATATCATGCAGAGGTTTAAAAAAAGGAAGTTTGAGTAGGTCAGTGTAAGCTTATGGAATATTTTTAACGCTTTATATCACCRCTTCCTTTAAAAGATTATTTTTAAATGTTTAAATTATTTTAACTATTGCCCTAAGATTTCTTTCAGTTGATTTCCTACAGTCATATCTAGTGCGCTACCCTAATAGCTGCCGAAGTGGCTAGAACCTTATTCTTGAATTTTAGAGGCTCCCATAATAAAACATCCTTTTCTTCTTAAAAGAGTAATTTTGCAGCATAGCTTGCTATGTGTCCTTCTGCTGAATGAATGCATGTCAGACATCTGTAATCACAGCTGCTGAAATTCCGAAGTTGTGTTTAAATGACCGATACGGTTTTCAGTATGACACGTAACTCTATAATGTAAGAAATCTTAATTTTTGAAGGAGTAAGTTTGCTCTCATTTGCATTTCTRTACTGTGCTTCCTGTAAACTTCTTGGGAGACACGACTTATTTCCCAGCCTGTTGGATGTTTGCTACATTCTGAAGGCGTGTTCTTGCTGCTGTTACACTACTCCCCTTATACTGTCAGTTGAGTATTTGCACTAATAGGCATTGTAATATGAAGCAGAAGTAAAAATTAGTTTTTCTTTTAAAGACATAGATTCTGGCTTTTTATTATATTTTGAGGAAATTTAATATTTCAGAAAATATGGCAGTAATCCCGGAGACAGCAATAGTGAGGCATGTAGACAAAACTGTAATTTTGTGAGCTCTGCTAGTGTGTGTTAGTAGAAATTCAATATTTTATTTATAAGACACTACTAGTTGTTTATAATATAGCAGTGTCAGGACTTTGCAATTCCAGTCTCTCAAAAAAAGAGATCTAGTCAACAGCATTTTTCTGCTGCTTGAGGAATGGTAGCCTCCATTTTAAAATTACGTGACTTAAAGGTAATATTCCTATCAGGGCCACGGAGGGGTGCTACAGTATTGCGAAAAGAAAACCAGTGATGCATAACTACTTACTTTCAGTCACCACGTAGGAAGTATGGTATTTATAATATGTATCTGCATACGTGAAACATGGGCTTCCTTGCACACAGACTTGCTTTTATGTGCTGTCAAGCAACAACACAGCACAAATCTTTGTCCTGATAACAATTTGTTACCATTACTGAAAATGTCAATCTATTATTAATACACTTTATCACCACACCATTAGTAGTTTTACTTTTACTGTAATTAACGGGGATATTCTGCTAAACAGGAAGATGAATCATTTAACAATAGCCTAGCTAGATTACAAGAGRATGCTTGTTCTGAGGAAGAAGCTATCGTTGAAATTCCCACCGCTACTCATTTCTGTTTTCCATGCTTAAAATACAGATTCTCACTGTACTAACTTAATATGTTAATATAGAATAAAATGCTTTGAATAAAAAATTATTCATTAGAGTTCTGAGACTCTAATAATTCATTAAAGTTCTGAAACTCAATCTTTGCTGTTTCTTAAAATCCAAGTAATATGTGTTGCTTTAAAAACAAACCAAAACCAACAAATGGAAAAAGGGATGAGGTTACTTAGACCCGAGAGTATTTTTAAAGATAGTCTTCTTTCTAAGCAATAATTGAGTTACCACTTGTTCTTCATGTCAAAATTGATGAGTTTTGCATTAACAACTAGTGATTTGTAGTTTGACTRAACATTTTCATAGCATTCTGATTTAAAATGCTGTTTGGAAGGATGATTTAAACTGAACTGGTGTAAATGTACATGGAATAAAAATCAACCTGTTAAAAATTGGGCATCCAGCCTATAAAAGTCATTATGGTATTGCTTGCAAACAGGTAATTAACTCAATGATTTGAGTTCCTTTGACCAGCTTTGAAGCCTCCTAAACAATTATATTTCTTGGACTGTAAACTGYGGTGTTGATTCTCAGTCCTAGTGGTTTCTCATCAGTCTTTTTCCTTTATGCCAGAGGGTGGGTTAGTTTGGTTTTGKTTTTTTTATGAACAAACAAACAAAATACTTACCCACTTACTGAATTTCTTCTTTGCTTCAGTAGCTCTAATTTAGGGCATAGAAGTGTCAATTGTCTGAAAACKTAGCAAAGCTACACAGGCTGCCTGAAGGGAAAGCTTCTGCATGTTGAAAAATTCACTACAAATTCTAGGAATTACCCATGCTTGTAAGACTTCCTGAGAATGATATTGCACATGCCATAAATCCAGATTATGACATAAATTACTTCCATGCCATAGTTCAGTTTGAAGCAGATATGGTTGCACGTCCATTGACGTAAATGGAGCTGCAGCTGTATTATGGACCCTCTCAGGTTGGGGTTTGAAACTGGTAGCAATGTTGGCTGAACTTAAAGTACTGACCTGAACTGAACTCACAGGAGCACAAAATGGAAAAACTAGAACTAATAATTTYGCTTTTCTTACAAGAAAGACTTTGAGGTTTTTTTTATTGTTATTCTGAGTTTTTTATTTTAGCTTGAAGTATGCTGGTTTATTTTTGTCCTTTTTTGCCTTTAGGAAGGTGAACCTTCTGGAAAGAGAAAAGCAGAGGATGATGACAAARCAAGTAAGAAGCATAAGAAATATGTCATCAGCGATGAAGAGGAAGAAGATGACGATTAATATTAAGGAAGCACAACAGTTGATTTTTTTAATATATATTTATATATATATTGTACAGTTCTCTTACAGCAAAGATGTAAGTAACCATAATGGGGTTATTTTGATAAAGGAAAATTCCATTGAAGTCTGTTTCTGGTGTGAATAAAGTTTTTTGACTTCCTTTTATTTTTTACGATTCTTCTTATTGTAGCAACCGTTGCACCAGGGATCATCACAGTGCCATTTTTTATCTTGCACAGTACATTTCAGTTTTCAGAGTTGTAGTGACTGGTTATCCAAGTGAATTAATCAGTGATTTTTAGGAGAAATCATTCTGRTCTTTATAGAATGCTTAAATGATAAGTTTGCCTGACAAGAGTGTGGCAGTTTGGCTTACTGTCTGTATGGAAGGGTTGGAAGAATATATGAGTGGTACAGGACAGTTCTGGGTTTTTCCTAGATATTCCTTATTTCCTGTTGACTGTGGAYAGCACATTACTACGCTGGTATGTTTTGATGACTGAAAATATTTCTTATCGTGTTTGAATAAACTGTGAAGTTCCTGCCATTAGAATAGTTAACTGATCACATAAGACATTTATTTTTCATGCGTTGAAGCCCAGAATGAAAATCCTCATCTCGCCTAAGCATTAATAATAACAACAGTAGTAACTGGCACATGCTAGYGATGTCAGAGTAAAAGCACTTATTTAAACAAAACTGAGACATTTCTGCAAGCAGAGATGAAAGTCTCCTTTAAAAGGTGAAGTGAACCACAATGCAAAAATATATCCTAACAATAGTGTCTCATAATCTCATATAATCTTTCTGGTACTATTTCCTATTGTTCTTGGTTGGTTTTATAAATAGGTTTGTTTAGCTGGGAAGTCACTGGAGAAGAATGTTCTGGACAGAATCACTGCTGCCTTTACACTATTTCTAAACACCTTATTTGATGATGCAATACCAGTTGTAAAGTGGGGAAAGGCTACAGGAAATATCTGAACTTTTCCACACTTTCTTTCCAAGATGAAATATTCAATATGTCGTTTCTCTCGTTGGTGAGAGAGCATTCAGATGTTATCTGTGTTGCTTTTCTAACTGACTTTTCACACAGTCCTACAGAGTTTGGATGTGACTTGAAAGAGGTAACGGGAAGAAAACAGAACTAGCTTAATGCCTCTTTAAACAAAAGCCTTGACTGATGCTGTGAGAAGTTTATGGTGTGGATATGTGTTATGTAAGGTGAAATGAAGTAGCTGATAGTTAACGTAAGAAGGACTGTTACCCATCTCTCTCCTGCCCAGCTGAATTCTGCTTTTTTATAAAACAGTAGAAGGATGCAAATGCCTCATGGTGAGCATTTTGCTSTCGTGACATTCCCTCGTTCTTTGAGATACAGCTTTCAACCTGGACAGCTTGCTTTTGTCATCTTTAATTAGGCTAGTAGTTTATCAAAGTACTCTACCTCCGTTTCTCTTGCCTGGAAGGTACGGGAAGCGTTCTAGCTGCAGTAGCACGGAGCTCTGCATGTGTTAATGTATTCTGCTGAGCAGCTGACTACAGTGTAGGTATTTGCAAGTATGAAAACAAAGTGAAGAATTTCAACTCGGAAGTCTGAGTGCCTGAGAAACTGTTCTTTTTTTTTTCTATAATTAAATTGTTATCTAAGAGTTCCCGTGTCTCTTTAATGTGCAGATAAAACCTTTCTCCATCTGCTGGAATTTTGACCCTGTAATCCTCTTAGGTTAGACCTCTGTCGGAAGACTGGTTCCTTCCATCAGGTTACCTGCTTTTCATTTGTAACCTTCTCAGGAAGAAGCCAGCTGTATAGAAAGGGACTCATTCTGTATGGACGTAAGGTGCTGTACTTTCACGTAAAAGCCTCCCAGATACCTCTTAAACAACAAATCTGGTGTATGGAAASACACCACCATTTCCCTGGTGATGTGCTTGCTTTTATGTCCGTTTCATGAAAATGTTGGCTAGTTTTATTTTTACTACACTCCTAAGAGTGAAAATGTTTTAATCACTTTCATAGGTTTGATGCTGACTAAGCCTTTACTAAGTGGTCCAATTTAGCTTCCAAAAATGAGGCTTTTTGTGGATTACAAAGATGAAAAGAAGTAATTTCTTACACTGCCTTCTTTTGTAAATTGCTCTTTTAAAGTTTTATTTAAACATGGAATTTTAGAAAGTGTTTTCTCAGCTTAAATTGGTTTAACAATCGTCTTGTAATTAAAGTCACTTGAATGAACTTAGTCTTACCCACAGTATTTTTTTAGTTGTGATTCTAAGGTACAGTTTTATTTAACTTGAAGACAGTTTTTACTATCCCTTTTTCCAGTCTCCAAGTATGAGATAATTACTTGGAATTGTTTCATTTTACCCAAATTAAAAATATTAAGYCAAAGGAAAGAGACTGTAGATTGAACTGTGTTTACTCTTGTACTGACTGGTGAGAATATTTCATCCAGAAAGGGCATGATTTGAACAACTTGCGAAAAAGAAAAATTTCTTGGAAGAGTTGATGCTAAGCTGTGTGAGTACTGGATTTTCTGGCTAGGGGCAGGATATAGGATAAATTCTGTTGAAACAGTCACTGAAAGCTGTTCTTGGCTATATAGTTTTATTGTTTCAAGTATATCCTTCAACTGTATCCTGGTTTCCAGTTGTTCATCTGGAGTTTTCTTCCTATTGCCTGGTAGCATTTTCCGCCAGCCATTTTTCTCCATCCTAGCCATGCGACTTGGCAGCAGCACACCTGACGGATCGGGGAGCGCCCCCCGAAAGGAGCAGCTGCCCCTGCAGTCCTTCGCTCTTCCTAGCAGCAGGTTTGGCGATATCTAGCCCTTCGCTCTTCCTAGCAGCGATATCTAGCCCAGCTCAGTGAGTCAACTTGCTAAACTGTCAGGAAATGTCTTTTCTGCCGAGTTCTTGTGTTTTCTGCCAGGCGTGCCTGCAGAACTGCCTTATTGGCCACGTGAGCGTCGGAGCCAGCTCCGTAAGTTGGTGTGGTCACGACTTGGGGGACATCAGGGAAGGGTGATCTCTTTGGCAGAGGTAAACGTTGACTTGGCTTTCTTTTGAAAACTTACCCTGACCATACAGAAAGAAGTGAATATTTTTCTACTGGTATAGCTGCCTGAACTGGCACAGTGAAAAGTCAGCTGTGCCTTGAGGTGGTGCAAGGGGAAGCAGAGGTGGAGCAGGACAGATCCTGTATATGGCAGCAAGCTTTAGCTCAGCTCTGGTAGGAAACTGCAAGCTGAGGAATGAGATGGTGACTTTCCTATGAAAGATGAGTCACATGAGATGGTGACTTTCCTATGAAGGCATGGGTATTTATTTCTCAGCCAGTAGGCACGGGGGTCCTCGGTGTCAGCCCATTCTAGTAGAGTGCTTTTGTTTAACAGCATTAGACTGCTCGTCAAGCTCTCTGGGTGTTGCTGAATGCATAGGGAGTGTTGCATGGGAATGATTGAGAAGATGATTTGTCTCTGATACATGTTCTTTTAATTYTTGCTGTGAGAGGTATAATGTCTTACACTTGTGAAACTTAGGTAGGCTATTCTAACGCTCAGGAACTTGCCTCTGGCTTGACTTGGAAGTGCTTCTTGGAGAGCAGTGTGACTAATACCTGCTGTTGCCTAGTGATGCCCTTTGACTTGAGATTGGGTTTTTTTAATACTTGTCTGGACATGAAAGACTGGCAGAAAAGCTGCAAACTGGTATTGATTACTAGCTCATATCTTTAATTGCTTTAAAACTCCTGGGCATTCTGAGGAATTACATATGCTAAGCAGTTGAGAAAATAACATAAAATTAAGTAAATCTATGCTGAAATGATTCTCTGACACGAAGCCTTTTTATTTAAAAAAAAAAAAAAAGAAAATGCTTTGACAAGACTTTTGGTTTCTTGAGGTTTTTGGTGGTTGTTTTTAAAGGGTATTTTTATGTTTTAAAAGCCTATGAATCTTAGTTTACTGGGCCGATATTTGGAAAAAATCAGTTATTAAAGTGGAAGCTTAACTTCAGAAAGTGTTTTTTGTTTTGGTCTGGGTTTTGTTTCCAGTAAGGCTTGGTCTTGAAGAAATGAGAGGTAGTAGAGCCAGTTTACCAACAAGCGTAACTTCATGTCTCTGGATTATGTTGAAATTTTCTGGGAAGCAGCAGCATTCGTGCAGTTATTGTTAGTCATGGAATCATAGCCATGTTGTATTCTTTATTTATTGTAAATTAAAGATAAATCAAATCTTACAAAACAGTGGAAGTATTAACTAACATACCCTTTTCTTTATATCCTATGACTGCATCAGATTATATCTCATTTTATATAGTTTCATGCTTTTCCTGTTCTTTGCACGATACCTCACTTCAGAATATAACTGTGGAAGTGAGGTGCTAATCTTAGCCTAGTAATTTGGCAGTTTTCTGAGTTGTTTTTTTTTTTTCGTCGAGTGTAAAGATGTATGATAACATTCTGTACAGGACAGGTTCTTCCAATAAGACTCATTATTGATCTTATGATAAATCCATTTTTGGAAAATTTACATGGATGCTGAAGGAGCACTCTCATTTTCAATATGTAAAGGGAATAAACATTAGGGTTTGGTAACAGCAGTGCCAGCCCTTCCAGTCAGGTGTTTAGTACCCTTGTATTTAGTGTCCCTGTGCTTGGGTGCGGGAGGTGTCAGTTTGAGCTCTGGAACCCTGCTATAGCTGTTGGTCCAGCGTTGGTTCCGATCGTATTTACTGCCAGCAGCTTTGAGGTTTGTTTACTGGTACAGAATAAGGTAACTGTATTTAAACTGCGTGAGCTTGCTATCTCCCAGTCTTAGTTTTCAGCTTAGAATAAACTGCTGCTTGGACTGCTATATTTGGGAAGGGAGGAGTATATCCCAGAGAAGATAAGRAAGGATCAGGCCAAAGTGTTGTGGCTAAAACATGGTTGGTTTGTTTGGTTTTTTTCTGTTCTTGTTTTTCCCTCTCAAAAGCAATTGGAAAAAGCTCAAATGCCAGAATCTCAGTTGTGCAATTTAAAATTGACCCGGGGCAGCTTACACACTTCCACATTCACACCTGATAATGTTAGGGGGTTTTCTCCTTTCTTGCAAGCAAGTTATTCTGTGTTGATTTAAGGGAAACTGTTAATCTAGACTCTGAAGGGTATCTTTCTTTAAGTAAAGATAGATCTTTCACATTTTTCTTAGAGGCTACCTCATTTTATATTAACATTAACGCAACTGGAGTTTTTACCCCTTTTCCATAACTGCCTTGCTATGCTATGTAAATCAGATCAGTAATTTGTCTTTGGGATTGAATTTTCTGTGTTGTGTCTCTCGGTACAGTTTTTTCTGGTGATTAGGAAAGGAAATGAGAATATTCTTCCTTTGGAAAAAATGCAAAATACCTACTGTCATTTTGAGAAGCATTGGTGATCATTTACAGCTTCATGTCTGATGATGAAACAAGAGGCTTAAATAACGAGGACAGAAATAGTGGAGTGTTAGCTTACTGACTAAACATGTTTGTCTGTTATTCTTTCCAAC
Organism: Oceanodroma leucorhoa; assembly: GCA_030449065.1. Lineage (NCBI taxonomy): Eukaryota > Metazoa > Chordata > Aves > Procellariiformes > Oceanodroma > Oceanodroma leucorhoa. The sequence goes on from JASVER010000034.1 coordinate 7,242,124, forward strand.
AGTTGGGACGTAGATGGTGTTCCTCTTTTCTTCTTGGAACTTACACTGGTGCTTTATTGAACATAGACAGTCTTAGTCTAATGTAAAAAGCTCGTGGTTTCACAGAACTGCAATTTTTGGCCCAAACACGTTTGGATCCTTAAGTCAGTCTTCTGAAAATGACCGGGACACGTTCTTATGTTGGGACTAACTACATCTAGATCAGCCTAGTGGGAGAACATAGGATACAGATAAAACTCTTGCAGTACCTACAGTAAAGACATTTAATCCTGTAGCAACCTCCTGTATTTTAAAAACAGTGAAATTGATGAAGGCTAAACATTCAAATTGTAGTTTCAGGAAAGTATGTAAGTTTTGTAACAGTCCAGCTATCTATAAAGGGTCTAATATACCTAAGGTGTACGTGGCAGTGGTCTGTACRTAACAATGAATGGAAATCAATTCAGAGGGGAACAACCTTCAAGTCAGCAAGTTGACTTGACAGGCCTGTGGTTTTTAAGGAGGGTTGACACTTCCAGAAGTGTCTGGGCTTATGGTGAAGGATAGCCAACCCAAGCTAAAGTATTGTAGAGATAAAATAGTCAGCTTCCAGAGTAAACACACAGGATCCTTAACCCAGTGAACTATAGGCACTCGGTCTAGAATGTGAAAGCTGTCGTAAGGAAAAAATCTGTCTATTCATCTCATGAGAGTGTATAAAGCCTGTTATAGTCCCTGGTGAGTTTTTATGGTAGGTTGGCAAAAGATTCAAGAAATGTGTTGTACAGTGAAAACACTAACTCAGCCTTGACCTGTCACTGTGTGACTAGACATTGCTATAAAAACAAAAGATGAATGCATCTTCAGGTAAGACGGGGATCAGCTTCCCTTCGAAAATAAGTTTTCTTTTTCTTAAGTAGGATGTGCAAATAAAGCGTGCTTGGGGAGGGAAAGATAGACAGGTACCTTCAGGAGAAAATACAGGAATTTGTTACTCGCTGTTCTCTAAGTTATCAAGACAAATTGGTCTTCATTTCAGCACCCAATGAAGCGTGCAGTTACCGGACGTGCCTGGTCACTGTCAGTATTAATTTCAGGTCTGTACTGAAACTTTTCCAAGGATTTACAGAATGAGCCAGCAAGCAGCAATATAGCTGCCCTGTGGGCAGGTTTTGAGTAGGGTCCATCAGAGCCCAGAGCGAGGAGTGCAGCATTACACAGGTAGCGAGTTCTGGCGCCCAGTCGGTTTCTATGAGCGTGTTTAACCTTCAGTTCAGGAAAGAGAAGTCCCGCCGAGCACAGCACCCTTAAAACATTGCTATCCAACTGAGACAAAGTATTCCAGTATGGGATTGTATCTTCAGCTAAACTCAAGAGCGCTTTCTTCTCCTGCAGTCATGCTTAGTCATGGATGGGGGATATACCCAGAGAACAGATTTTTGTCTTGACAGTCAACTGACTTGATCTGGCTGCTCTTACTCTATGGACACGTTGGATAGGATGTTGCTGTAAATAAAAAAAAAATTGATGGGTATTAAAATATCCATGTCYGAGTTTAAATATACTTAATTGCAATGGGATGAAAAAATTACGGGGTAGGGCAATGAATATTCAAGGACAGCAGTTGTCATCCTATATCAGCTGAATGAGATCCAGAGTTTTCTGCAGCTCTAACTGTCCCTGTTGTTATCACAGAAGTAACATCTGTGCATCTATCTAGGTTATTTATGGTGCTTGTCTGGTTGATAATTAGGTTTGTGCCTGCTGTAACCATTTAGTGTTTTCCCAGGATCTCCACTGGCAGTGGTTTTCTGCTTTCGGGTACTGTGGGGTAGGAGGCTCCTTCAGAAGGGTCCCTTCCTGCCCTTCAGGTGATGTCTGTGGTTTGATGCTGCGAACAGCCAGCGCAGCCCACTGCGCGGTGTTTTCCTGTGACCTAAGTGGACTGCATTTTCTTTTGGAAGCAGTTTATTCACAGTTGCCTTGGGTGGAGGCTTTTCTGTTGTGAGCTGAATGACACTGCTATTTTCATCGTAGTGGCATCGTAGAGCACAAAGAATTAAGAGCAAAGACTTGGAAGTTTCATATCCGAGCTATTTGTTAAGGACCTTATCAACAATGAGCTCTCGGAAGCTCTTCAGAACTGTTAATTGCTGTAATTGCAGGTATGGTTAGGCTTATAGCTGTGTGCTGGCTTGTAAGACACTCGTATCAGTGCATCATTTTAGATTCACTATGAATTAATTGTAGATAATATCAGTATGGACTTTGCTTAAACAACTGGCATTTTGATAGTATCTTTCAATACTTTCTTCCTTCTGAAGAAAACCTTGTTCAGAAAAGTYGATTAGTAGAGAATATGAATGGGCTTTTCTTTGCTAAGAAAGAGATGCTGTGCTCTGTTTATGTGTTCCCTTAGTTGATAGTACATATGGCTGTGGGAGACCCTTCCTGCATCAATAAGTGAGTCAAAATTTGTAGGAGGGGTAGATAGGGGGGGATCAGTGTTTTATGAATACCATTCCCAGGTTTTTTCATATATATTCTTATATATGAATGTATATTTTTCATGTAATTTTAATGTCTCTGGACATGGTCAAAAAATTTCTTTATATCTACAGATGAACATGCTTTCTGAACATGATTGCAAAGTGACCACACTTAAATTGAGAACATTTCACTAATCTGTGGATATGTTACCCTTTTACAAATCCTGTTTGATCTCTCGGCACTAAATAGGATTATTCTGGCTCTCAGACTTTCTCAAACACTAGATCTGGAGTAGCTGCTGGCATGTAGCAGCAGCACCATGTATGTGGTTGTCTGTCTTACGATTTAGTCCYTCCATAGCACGACATCACTAGATGCTGGGGAAAACTAAATCTGTGAATGCTGCACTGCCTGTTTGAAGACTTGAGACATTGTGTAACTTGGCACTTTACTGGACTTCAGGGCTGCCATTTTCCTTAGTTATTTACTACCTCTGCTCCTGTATTTTTAAATTTTAGGACAACTTTCTCTTCAGTTAGCCAGCGAAGGTGTTGAGTAAGCAGGATAATCTGAGTTTTTTCAAGTCATTTAAATGTCCTTAATACATGTGACAATGACATTTGTTAAAGGCAATTCTGAATTTACATCATGTGAATGATATAAATGTGTAATGCATTGTGATTGCAATATGTTCATTAGAAATACACCTCTGCGTAAGTCACAGAGCTGTGTAGARCAGCGTTTTTAAATCTGATTTCTGTCTCTGAACTTATTTGCGAGGGATCCACACCACATAACTAAGAAAAGCTGGCCGGTTGTGAATAGGCTTAGATCGGATATGCAGAAGAGCTAATACTACTGTTAAGAATTGAGGCTGCAGATTGGAAAAGTTTGAGAGCCGCTGACCTGGACACTAGGGACAGTTCAGAGTTTTGTTGGTAGTACTGGGTATGACAGTAGTTTGCATCTGAAATACACTTGGCTGCATAGAAAGAACAATTCCCAGGTAAGCTGGAAGGAAGCTTTTTTAAAGGAAGAAATTATTCTGAAGCATGTTTCATAAACTCCTTTTGAGCCTATCTTTATCCCCCTTTTTTTTTGCCTTCCTTTCACAATGTCTTATTAAATCTCTTCAGACCTTCCTAGGCCAAACAGGTTTTTGTTGTTACACAACATCGCTCAAGGTGCGCTGGCAGATCAGCCAGTATTGCAGGGAGCTAGAAAGGAGAGCTCAAGCTTTTTAACACAGTTACGAAAACAAGGTGTCACGTTTGAGTTGGGGACCTCTGGGAGTAGTTTATGACAGATGCATTGCATGCTGCGGGGCTGCACTCTGCGCAAACACGCATTTTTCTCRGCAGACTGCGATTGTAGAATTTAAAAAGAATGTACAGCTTTCAAAAGTTATTAGACATTTTARGTAAATTGGCTTTTTGAAGGCCTTTGATCTTGAAGGGGTCTGGCTTTTAGATGTTTTTAATCAGGTTGTATAGGTGTTTCAAAAACCTGAAAAGCTTTAAAATTAAAGGAAGTCTGAAGTAGATGGAATAGATGCAAAAAAAAAAAAAAAAAAACACTGTTGTTTTGGAAGCAGAGAAATGGCAGACCTCTTAGCAGGTGTGTAATCTAGCAGAGGGGCTTTGTTGGATGAAGCTGCGGCTGCCTGAATCTGCGGTGCTCGGTGCTCGGAGCGGCTCTGCCTGTCCAGGGGCAGAGCCGGGCAGGAGCACCCAACGCCCCGCGTACAGAAGGTGCGTGGGGGAGCGAAGGCACGAGTCACAGCCTTTTGTAGCGCATATAATACCTTGGCCTTGTMCACAGGGGCTTGTTGCAGCTGAGTTCGAGAGAGGCAGAACGTTATTTCTCGCTCTTTGGAAAATGTAATTAAGGAAGAGTGGGCTCACAAATAAAAAAAAAAACAACCAAGCATGCCCTGTCTTTCTATAAACACACACTAATTACTCAGAAGTACACAAGTTGTCTGCCAGAAGGATGTGTTTTTCAGGACGTGATTCCAGATGGTACTTTCTAAACCATAGAAATACATGTATTTTAAAACTGGTAACAAAGATGACTGTAAAATAAACTGAAAACCCCAAACTTGCTTTAAAACCCCATTTAGAACACATACCAGTGCAACTTAGGCTGAAAAATTATTTGGATTCGACCACGAAAGACTGTGGTGCTTCACGCACATACACAGGCGTGGATTCCGTGCCCCCGCACGCCGCCGATGGGCCCGAGCTGTGCATCTCCCCGCGGGCAGGGTGCTGGGGGGCCGAGCAGAGCGACCCCAGCGCGGCGCAGCGTTCCGTAGCTGCTCCCGCCCCGCGCGGGCCTGCCACGTGCCTCTCTTCCCCGGACGCTCATTTATCGTTCCATCTCGGTGGCTGAGCTTTCACGGTGTGTTTCTGCTCTTGCGAGGCAGGGCGGTACTTTTCTACATATGAAATGTTTGGCTGTTGCATAAGTTACGGTCTGTTAAGTGTTTTTTCGGACAAGGTGCAATTCTATTCTGCTCCAAGGTAGTCAGTTTGTGGGAAGGATCCTGTGGGGGGGGGGGCGGGTGGGGGTTCGTGCATGCAGCCTGCCTCTGAGGCTGGGGCTGTGGGGGTAGGGCCGCGGCGTGGCACGGCAGGACCAGCCGGAGGGCCTGCTGTGAGATGGGTGGGAGCATAGCTTACAAATCCTATAAAGAGTTTATTTAAATGTCTAGGAAGCAGGAAAGMGTTTGCTAAGGTGTATAGAGTAGTAAATATCTAAAGCCAAACTTCTGCAGTACAGAATACTGAGCGCTTTGGTTCTTGGGTTGCTCGGCATGAAACACCAGTGGTTTTAGGTTCATCGAAAAATAGGCTTGGGCATGGACCTTTGAGAGGTTATCCAGCCCACCTCCATGCTCTGAGACAGGATAACTTGGTGTAAGCCTTCCTGACAGATTTTAACCTGTAAATTCCCAGTGATGATTGTGCTGTCTCCASTTTTCTGAAGGTTTTCTGAGTCTCGGCTCACCTTTTGCTACAGCTTCAGTCAGTACGTTTTCTACTCTTAGTAGGCAAGGACAAGGTGCAATTTTTCATAGCTACTTTTTGAGCRTTTTTCTAAATGTGGCGGCGTCTCTCGCGTTCAGTTGTGGACCACTGAGCTCTTGCCAGCTCCCATTTGCTCGGACTTCTGGATTATTCCTGCTTCTAGAAAAAAATGTGCCTTAAGGCCTTACAACCTGAAGGTCTGTTGTCTGTCTGTATGTGGGGAGTCCGTTCTGTGAAGATGAAGCAAGGCTGCACATGGCATGAGGTCGTTTGGAGGTGGCGGGTGAAATATCTCTGCGCTTTGGTGTGACCCTTGCTAGCGCATTGGCAGAGCTTTGATGTGAAAGGCTTAGATTGCTGCTTTGGGCCGGCTGTAACGAGTCCATGTCGCCGTTCATCAGCGTTAGGGTTTCCGAAGGGAGCAGGGCAGATTAGGAGAGAGCAGCACACAAAATTCTTGTCTTTGGGCAGCTTTTTGGTTCTTGTGACCGGTTTCCATAGCAGGAAAATACGCAGCTTTGGTTAAACCTGTTATGTGTGACTTTGTTGTTGTGCTCTAAAATGGTTCCTGTATTTAACAGCGATGCTGAGCAGTGTAAAATCTGCTGTTGCCAGATAGCGAGTGGGTGTTGTGCCAGGGTGTTTGTGCAGATAGGAACTGCTCCGGCAGCTGAAGGGCAGCTGGCAGCTCTCCTGCCTCGTCATGCGCGCTGGCGCGCTCTCCGCTGCCCGGTGAACTGATTCACCGCACCAAAATAATTTGCTGGTCCGGGGTGTTCTTGTGAACCCTACTGGCATCTCAGCGTGATCAAGGGTAGAAAATGAGATTGCCTTCTGCATGCAGCTGGGAGTTTGTGTATCATTAGTACTGAATGTGAAGGGAATTCGTATTTTGAGCTGAAGATCCCAGCATATGCTGGGATTCCTCTTGTCCAAAGCCACGCACCTTTGGGAAAACGAGTTAAGCAGTGATTTTGCTGCCAGATCTACCCAGGTGATCCCACAGATGTGTTTGCATGGAGTGTGGTGCAAATATGGYGGCTTGCTCTTCCACTAGCAAAAGAAGTCTCGTAACCCCAGTGCTGATCAAGTTATCATCTGTTCAGCAGCAATGCCTTGTGGCAGCTTTTTCTTTCTCTTTCTAAAATCCACCAAGTCTGTACAACAAGAGCAGTGGTTCACAGCTGCCATTTGGAGAAAGCTCACGGCAAGGAAGGATTTAAGATTTTGTAGGAGTGAAGGATGTCCCTGGGGAATGTTTGTAATAAAAACCCGGTAATTTCCCCCCCAGCAAATCCCAGGAGCTCCTTTCTGAAGTGGAGGGATAGGTTGCATGAATTCCTTTCCTGCGTTGGATGTGGGCAGCCTGTTGCGTTASACCAGCTCTCTGCGCGGCCTCAGGAAGGTGCCAGGGCAGCTGTGCAGACCGTCCTCTTGCCAGGGCGCTTTCTATGCTTCACTGCTGCGTTCCCCTCCCTTGCTTTGGGTCCTCTAACTTCTCTACAGAAGTCAGTACTGTTGTCTTCTTTCTGCTTGCGGTAAATTCTGAATCAAAGCGTGTATTCAGCAGTGGCTTTAAGCTCTTTTAAAAAAAGTTGTCATGTTTGTTTCTGTTTTCAAGAGCAGCTAAACACCTTGTTTCTCTTCAACCTCCTTCTACCTCCCCAGCCCTCTGTTGCAGGCCACTGAGGTGCAGAATCACTCTAGCTGCAATTTAACTGATAATAGTTAAGCACTGCCTTTTGCAAAACGGCCTGCAGTGTATTTTCTTTCTCTTGCTCTTCTGCTGGCCTGCTCTGTTCTCTTTCMTTTTGATTGATAGCGCTACATGTGGGTATGTTAATGGAAAAACCTTCAAGGGACAGATTGTGTATGCTCAGACAGCCACTTCAGGAAGAGYATGCATTTAGCTGCTTAGATTTCCATGTACGTACTGCATTACGGCTCAGCAGAGCAAGTGGGGTGTGCATTTAATTTCGTAAAGTCTTTCCTAACCTGTCACAGTGCTGCTTGTTTTCACTAGRGCATATGCTCTGATGGGGGCTGTTGATTCAGCAAAAATAATGATAGCCAGTAGAGCTGATCAAATGCTCCAGAAATAGTTTATCACATAAATTATTCAGTGACAGTTGCTGTTTCTTATCACATAATGTGTTTGACCACTTGGAGGTCGGTGTGCTGCTGGGCAGAAGCTTGCTGAGGGGGCTTTTCTGCTTYGCTCACCTTTGGTGCAGGTACAAAGGTTTCCCGTCCTCCTCATGGGCGGTACAGGTGGGGAYGTGAGAGCCTGGACGGCCTGGTAAAGGCTTGAAGTCCTCTTAAAACAATTCCCAGTTGGAGCCCTCCAGTTAGCGAAGCCAGAGAGAGCCCGAGAGCCGCTAACTGYGCATGTTAAAGATGCTACCGTTCATTTTTGCCCACCAGTTGGACGCTGCCACGGCTGTGCCAGTAGAAGGGATCACTGAACGTGTACTGGTGGTGACTTCAGGTAACCCGGCTGGCTGTGCCCGGAGCTGGGCTTGCACAACCGCTGGGGCTGGCGGAGCCGTGGGAGGGGTCCGTAACCTCCAGCAGAAGCCAGCGGGTCCACTGGTTGTTCGCGGAGTGGGAGTCTGCCCTCGTTGCAGCGTAGGGTTGCACACAGCTTTGCCGGCAACAAATCAGTTTAATAAGTTCTCATGCACTCCAGTAATTCATTCCTGCCCCCTGCCACAGCAGCTGTAGAGATCAGGAAATTTAGGTTCAAAAGTGTGTGGCAGGTCTTTTTGTTTGGGTGAAAAGATAGTGTCTCRTGTTTTTCTACAGAAAGTTTGTTCACTGTCTGATGTGATACATTTCAGGACATGGTTTAGTGGGCATGGTGGTGTTGGGCTGATGGTTGGACTTGATGATCTTGCAGGTCTTTTCCAACCTTAATAATTCTATGATTCTATTTATACTTGCGTCAGGGCTTGTGGGGTTTGCTTTTTTTTTTTCTTTTCTGGGCCAGGTAAGTTATTCACTTAATGCTTAGGTTAATTATACGAGTATAAACCTTCTGTGATACTGATAAATGGATTATATATCAAATACTGAGGGCACTGTGTAAAACTGCACTTAAGAAAGATCTTTCGTTATCTTCCACCTGCGGTTGTCCCTGTCACCTGCCCGATTTGACAYGGTCTCCCCACGGGAGCAGCCTTTTCCTTTGCCCAGGGCTGGAGTCAGGTTGGTGGGAATATGGAACATCAAAACACCTTCTGATGCTGGTGGGTGGCTTGGGTGTTGATCTTGGGAAAGGTAGGCAGTAACAGGGATGGGTACGTTGGGAGTGGCAGGGAAACCCCCAAGACTTTGGATTTTTTTCCAGAGAAATGTTTGTTGAATGGCAGTTGAAATAGTTGGCTTATTCCTCCTCTAGTAGTTGGCTGCTGGGCAGTGCTTTTACTGCATGAACACCTATGGTGAAAATCCCAGTTTCCCTTTCAGAAGCGAAAGAGGATCAGGCCTGCAAATCTGTCCAGGGTGGTAACTTGCCTGTGCACGGTCAATTTGCATTGCAGGTGTGGTTTCCTGACAAGCCAGGGGCTGGAAGGCAGGCTGTTCTCCCCAGGCATCCCGCAGTCCCCACACCCATCCTTGCCTGTTGTGCACCACCTTGTCCCTCAAGCACTACAGCTTCTCTGGGCAGCCTCTGCAGTATTTTAACCCAGTGCTTCTCCTCAGGATGGTGAGTGGCCAAAGCAGCCGGTTAACCCCTGCTCTGCCAGCCCAGCACTGTTTCCTTGGCATTGAGATGCCTCCTAGTTGGTGTCTGGTGGAAATGTTGGTTTCTGTGGTATTTTAGATACATCCACTCTTGCATCCTTTCTGAAACAGTCATTAAGGAGATGTGGGGTCCCCTTAGATCCATGAAGAAAGGTTGTGGCGAGCAGAGAACGTGAAGCCAYGATCCTGACCGTGCTCCAGGATGCTGTCCTTGGTGTGCAGAACTTAGGAGGCACCATCGACAGGATCTCCTCTCATAATGCTGTTCCTTTCCATGGCCACCTATGTCACATGGAAGAAGAGGGGAGAGGAGGCTTCCCTTGAAGGGGTCCGGGGTGCACTGTGGTCTGAAGGCTCTGCTTCACTGCCCGGCTTGGGAGGGCTCTCGGGAGACTCGTTCAGCTGGGGACCTGCGAAGCAGCCTGCTCCTCAGCTCTGTCAGTACTGCTGCTGCCATCGTGGTGGTTCAGTGGGAAGCTGTGGGGGGAAGGACAGGGCTGTTCTTGCAGTGGGCTGGTGTGGGTGTAGTTTCATGGTGCGGGCACTTTGGTGGCAATATTCCCCACTCCACCCTTGGCTTCTCGTCCCGGCTTCTGGAACTGAGTGAACCTCCCCTCGTGGTGACGCAACTGCGCGTGGGACTCTGCGCCGAGCAGGTCTGCGTTTAAAGCAAACACAAAACTGATTTTATCTTTCTTGCTTTTAATATTATTAATTTTAAGACCTAGATCTGTTCCTCAGTTAGTGAAGCCCCATAAAAAGTTCTGTCACTGACAGCCCAAGCGGCAGCCTGGTGTGAGGTGAGAAGGAGATGTCAGCCGCTTCTGCTGCCCAAGTGGGGTGAACTCCACCTTGCTGCAGAACCAGGCAGGATTTTCATCTTCTTGGTGACTGACCATCCCTAGGTTAGGTGGACCTCATGGTAGGTGGACCTCACAGTGAGAGTTTCTGTGGCAGTTTGTGCTGCTCATACCATCTTGTGCACCGAGAATTCAGCAAATTGTTTGGAGAAGGAAGGATTTAAAAGTCACAAGCCAAGAGCTAAATGTCTCCTAATGTTACCTCAGTGCCTGTAACCACCACCCGTCACGTGCCTCTTGGCCCTTGGTGGGGTGGGATTCAGCCTGCTCTTAATACATTGGCCTGTGTAGGGAGAGCAAGGGGGAACTGCAGTCTGTGAGAATATTTCATGTACCAAAATGTGACTCAAGGTGTAGCTCAGTGCCATGTTTTCTTTAGCAACAAAACCTTTTGACAAAACAAACCAAAGCCACTTGACAAAACTATTCCTGCTCCAACGGCCTGGACTTTCCCTCACACCGCTTTGCTGATAGACCTAATGTGGGGCCACAGTGTAAGTGGGAGTACTGAAATAATCAGAGTTTATTTAAAAAAAAAAAATCCTTTTAAAAAGAGGAAAACTTGTTCCTGAACTGAACTTCTTCATCTGTGAACTGTATGGTCCCTCAGCATCTGATAACATTGTAAAGCAGTAGAGAGCGTTACTGGCCTTGCAAGTGTGTGTCTGAGGAATCTGTCTCCACCCTGAAACCGGRGAGAGGAGGAAAGGAGGTACTGTAGTTTTGGCAAAGGTTCCTTCATGTGTTTACATTTTCTGCTGAGACGAATTGCCTGTAATGGCCAAATCTGAGCGATTCAGTTTGTTTGGGTTTTTTTTGTTTTTTCCTCCAGCCTTGTGGTAGTTCTGCAGTGCTGTGCGGAAACAGGTATGAGGCTGTTTAAATATTGCTTACTTTTGCAGTTTATCACGATTCTTCTTGATCTTTCCTCCTGCCAGTGAAGCAATGCTTAAATATCTGTCACATGGCAAGCATTCCACTTAATGGTTAGGGCCAATTTGTTGTTAATAGCTGAGGAGACCATGCTAGACTACCTCAGCATCCTCAGGGCAGTGGTACTAACTATGTGGTCCTACTACAGTTGGGAAAACCCCTCTAAAAGCTAGCTATGATACCAGTCTATCCTTGAGACTGGTGAATGGCAGGTAAGCTTAGAGGAGCACCACGGTAATTCATCGGGGAGCTGATGCCCTTGCTTCCTCAGGTAGATGTTTTGGAGCTGCTGTTGAACTTTCCCCCTTTGCAACGCAGTCTTGTCCCACGCTGCAGTGCCAGGTCTCCCTCTCCGAAGGCAGCAGCGATTCTCCTCCGGTTCTGCTGGCTTCTCCCACAGTCTTTACGTTAGTGTGGCTCTGTCAGTCCCAAAGGCTGCCTGAAACCAAACGCTTGGGACAAAGCACGATGCTTGGAGCGGAGCAGCACGCTGTGCCAATAACTGATGTGCCGTGGTGGGTTAAAATAGCTGCTGCCCCTGGGGCTGTTTGAGGAAGGATGGTGCTAAGAACCTGGGCCGCCTTCCCACAAACCTTCCCGCTGCACTGGTGTGCCAGGCGAGCCGGCGTGGAGGCTCAGAAGCGGGATCCGGCGTCTGTTGAGAAACCGCGCCTGAGAAGGGAGCTGCTTGCAAGACCGAAGTTTACAGGACGAGGTGTGAAGTATATAGGCAGACGTCGTTGTAGACATCCAAAGTCAAAGCTCACGCTCCAGAAGGTATGTTGTTGTTCTGACTTGCAATTTACTTCCAAGATGTTACTCTGACCAGGATTTTATTTTTCTTTTGTTTTAGTAGCTGAATGAACATCTCTGTCTCGTGAGAATGTACTGTACTAGGCAGAGAGGAGTTACCTCTCTGGAGTGATACTAATTTGGGCAGTGCCAGGCTTTTCATTGTCATGGGAAAGGGTCTTATGCGGCTTGAAAATCAGATGAAATCTGCTACCTTCTCCATCATCAACTTCAGCAATAAATGCAGCATCCACCAAGGACGGCGAGTCCTGGCATTCGTTCTGCGAAAAGCAGTGCCGCTGCGAGGCCATACCAGATAGGTTACGCACAGGTAACTGAACCCAGCAATAGTAAGGGGAAACTGGCTTGAACATGAGAAGGTCACGTTGTGTTGCTTCTCTCGTTTCCCAAGCTAAGGCCCACTGTGTGTCCCTGAAAGACCTAGGTAAAGCTAAAATTAAGTCAGTCAGATAAATATTTATAGTAGATATGTTAGGATATTATCCTCAAGGGGTCTGATTGCTCTCTCTGTGCTCTGAAATGTTCTAAAGGGGAAATAATAGCGCTATAAATACAGTCGTGTTTAGCTAGGTCATTACCTTAGGGGTGTTTATGGTCATTCTCTAGGGACTAGAGTTGCAGCAGTGAAAAAATTAACAGGGAACCGAAAAACCGGTAGAGGGTGATCCCTTTGCAAACGATACTTCGGTTGCGATGCTTCAGTTACGCAATGATTCATCATTACAGTAGCAATCAGGTTTAAAGTCCTTGTATGTGCAAGTCATGGCAGTAACTAGTGCAGCATTTGGACAGGCTGATCAGACCATTTTGTTGCAGATTTCTGTGGAGGAGCCGAGGCCATCAGCTCTTTTGGGTCATTTGTGGCGGGGGGGGGGGGGTGGTGTAATTTCTTTTTCCTTACATTAGTAGACAGAACAGTGCACAAGAGTTTGAGGATTCATACAAAAATAATGAAATTATGTTTTTCAACTGTCCGTTTTCCACACCACTTTACTTAGACATCTTCCAAAGTGTTTAATATCTATACACAAAGTGCAACTTTCTGTAGTAAATGAGTTTCTTTGATTTGGTTTTGCTCTTTCCCTTTATAGGAGCAAAACTTGGTGAGCTGCTGAGTATGTGCTTCCCCTGGAACAGGCTGCTCCAATTTCAGTAATAAATTGGGTAGAGTTTGCAAGAATTAAAAACGGCTTGCACAGAAAGTAAATGGAGCTAACTTTCATAAACCCACAATCCCAGCTTCTGTGGGAAAAACTTGGAGGTTAACGTGCTGCTCCTTTGACCAAGAAATTCCTGGTATGTGAAAGTCTTGCTGGGAAATGTTTGGGTTTTAATTTGGTCCGATGATCCCCCCGCGGGGGAAGGGAGGCTGGCTCCCCGGGTTAGGAATGTGGGGGTGTGCCTCCTGCCTGCGGCTGCACGAGCCTTTCTGCTTGCGTATTGGGAAGAGCTCTCCAGAAGAGTCAGGAGGGAGTTGTGCGAAACGATGCTTGCTTTATTTTCCGAGGGGGAAGCCAGTGTACATGCAGGGACTCTTGATCCATCCTCTTTCCTGTCTGGTAATTTGAGCCCATGTTATCTCCTTGATGGCATTTAGTCTGTAGTTGTTAGACCTTAGCAACCTTGCTGCTTTGATTCCTATTTCTCTGTAGTTAACTTTGAAATTGAGTTTCTGCAGTACAGCAGTCTTTGTAGCGGTGTAGCAGTTTTGGGTAAGCACGTATTGTCTATCCTACACATGACACCCATACTGAAATAAATCTATCTAGCTGGTCCACGCATGGTGTTTTACTCTACACAGACAGTACATGGGGTATATTTAGGGTCATGACTATATTTAGTACATCATTCTGAAACATCTGACAGCCAAAAGGTCTGGGTTGTGGGGACTTTGGCTTTTGAGTATCAACAGCAAGATGAAACTTTCTCCTGTGTCATCGGTGTTTGGGCTACATGAACAGCAAAGAATTGGTTCTGCTTGAATTTATGTCATCGTTCTGCTGTTGATTTGCAGCTTCTCTGTGACAGTAGGAGCTCTGAAAGAGAAGGAATAAAATCTCTTTCCTTTGCTGCAAGCTGAATGTAGTGGCAATGACGTGGAAGAAGTAAGTGACAAAGTGTGCTGTGAGCTGTGTTCTGGCCTGGGATTCCTGGGGTCTTCAACTGGTTGTCCCAGTGTACCTGAATATGCATAGACCTGTGATTGTCAGCGGGATGGAGAAGTACCCTGTAACTGTGACCAACCAAATTGCCCTCACCCAGAAAGTGAAATTCATATCTCTACTGTAAATCATGTTTGGCACAATTTTTATCTAGTTTCATCATTCATCTTCACACCTGACTTCCTACACTCTTTTTCCTTTGACCTCTGTTTCGGATCTTTCTCTTGTGGTAGCGTACTGTGTTGAATGGGCGGCTGCGGTCACTCCCCAAACACCTGCTGAGCTCTGGAAATTTTATCACAGATCAGTCAGCATCACGTGGTGGGACTAGATTATACTGAAACAAAATCCTCTTTATTTCTCTTTTTTTTTTTTTTTCCAGGTGGATAGCTGAAAATAGCCTTGTTTAAACAGACCTCCCACAGAAGCCTGTGTGAGTCTGGCAGACACTAGAGATTGAATAAGTGCTTTATGATTTGGTTTTGACTTAATAGTTCATATCAGCATTTGAAAAAAAAAAAAAAAAAAACACCACCCCTTCTTCACTGAAGAGCTTTCAACTTTGTGCTTGACGACTGCATTTATCTGATCACGTACAAGATGACTGATTTTTCATGTGATTTCCTTCTAATGTCAAGCCATAAAGCAGCCTGGAGTCTGTTCCCAGAAGACCTTACCCAGCACTGTCTGCTGGCTGCAGCAAACAGTGATTTCTTGTGAATATTTAAATCCCTGGAGAGCATCAATAGCTGGGTTGCTAATACTGCATTTAGATAAGAAGGAGGAACTGTAGGTGATGCGGGGGAATTACTTTGAAGAATCTGCAGTCTCTCTAAAGCGCTTTCTAACAGGGCAGATGTCTATCAAATCATCTTCTTGCCAATTACATTTAGGGCTGAAATTGCTGCTACTGTAGAACTTCAGGAGGTGTGGCCCTTCATGAGCACATCAGCTTGTTGCTCCGGTCGTCTTCTGGATTGGTGCAGGCTAAGGCTGTGACCAGCACCCCCCGAAGTACCCCAGACCTGGCATGCTCCCCCCACCCCTGGCTGCCTTTAACTGCAGGTACCAGGGCAAGAGCTGGAGTCAAAGCTTTCCGGGCAGGTGCAGCCTGTTCCCAGCCCTGCTCAGGGCAGCCCCATGCTCAAAGCCCATGGACGCAGGGCGTAACAGGCTTCCCCGAGCGTGTACTCACACTTGCTCCTCACACCGGGAGTGGAGACTTACTGGATGCATCTTGAGCCTTCAGTCGGAGCGGGGGTGCTTAGCCCCCCTCTGCACATGAAACTGTTGTTTCAAAAGAGCTAAACACTCACGGCTTCTGCCCCAGCTAATGGGAGCTGCAGTGAGAGCTCAGCAATCATGGAAATCAAGCCTTCAATTGCACTCTTGGGAATGAAAGGAGATGGCTTATCCTGCCGTGAACTTTAAAAGCCCTGGTAGTGCAGTGGAAGTGGTTTGTAATAGCAGGAATTCATTTGTTAATAAATTTCCCCTTGCTTGTCCTGTCACTAATTCAGCGAGCTTCCAGTGCGAGCCTCTGCTGCAAGGTGGCTGGTGCTCAAGCTGGGGAAAAGCAGCTCAGTGCTTCAGGGGTTTTGGTAGCATCATGGCTCTGAAAAAAGCTTCCTAGCTCATCTTAGTATAGATGGAATAATGGATGTACCTCTTTACTAGCTTGATTAGCAGCTTGTTTCCTTCTGGAGTATATGCTGTACATAAAGAATAGCAACCGAAATATTTTTAGGAGAGTGAGTTTAAAGAAAATACATAGGAAAGAGCACTTGACTATGTGAAACACTAACAGGCAACAGTCTTGCACTGGCAGGGAGAAGAAAAACATTTTAATATGTTTCCCTGATTACTGAAGAAATCCCTGTGTGTTCTGCCATTTTATATATCAAAACTACAAAGGGATGGATCTGGAAGGCAGAGGGCTATCGGTGTTCTTCAGCCTCACCCAGGTCTCCTGCTGCCAGGAGGAGTCCTGTTGGCTCCACTGGTGCTCCTTGCTCCCGGTGCCTAGTGGCAGTGTCCAGCATGTCCCCTCCTGCCCAGCACCGCTTCCCAGGGCCGCAGGTGCTGACTCCATCTCATGGAGCAAGCGGCTGCAGCAGCTGCACAGGGGCACCTTAAGCCATCCCTCGGGGCAGCAGGGGACATGTGTCCACATCTCGGGGACTTCAGTTCCTGGCCCAGCATCTTAGTGCAAACCTGTCTTTGGTGGCAGCTAACTGTGCTGAGCTGGGAAGTGAGCTGACCCAGATGCAGACCCAGGAGTGGCATTTTCCAGGAGGGACCAGGGAGGTGGCTAAGGGGGGTAACRTGTCTTTGCAGGGCTGCAGCCAGCTCTGCTGGAGCTCACCGGCCGGAGCCCCGCGTCAGGCTGCTCTCCCTCGCTTCTGGCTGCTACTGCCCTTTCTGTTCTTGAGTTTTCCCGTAACTTGTTTCTCCTGCCTATTTTTGGTCTCTTTATCATCTCCCACAATCCCACTGCAGCCTGGCTGTTCGCTGCAGGGGGTCCCCTCACCTAACCATCACCGCATTTGGGGACATTATGAAGATCGTTTGCTCTGGCAGGAGGCAGAGTTTGCTGTTTGGTCTGTCACAGCGGGGGGTTTTGTGCAACGTGAACAACGGCTGGCCTTTCTGCTCCGCCATGCAGTGTGGGATTGACTAGAAGTTGGTTTATAATTAAGCTGTAAGACAAAATGCTGTGTTTCTGGGTAACTGAAACATGCTGCAGGTGATGGTAGTTTTGAGGCAAAAGGATAAAATGACTTCAATGTAATACTCACCTGCATGAGGTACGTTGCCACAGCCTGCAGTATTTTTATAATAATCATGCTTAATGCTGAGTACTTAGCACTCTTCATCTTCAAAGCACCTTGCAAACATTAACTAATTAATCGGCACAACAGCACAGTGAGGGAGGCGAGACCAGGGAGAGATTATTAAAAGCAGAGTGGGTCCTCGGGGGAGAATTAAGTGGGTAAGGTCAGTAACGTTTTATTGCATGACCATTTTAGCAGAATGGAAGAACCCGAAGTGAAATGTATGAGTTTGATGAATGCCTTCCTTGCGTGTTACCCAGGTAGGGAGGAGACGACCCCCGTTCCAGGAGTGCTGAACCATCGAGGACCCGCAGGCTGTTTGTGCACATCAGGGCTATGTGTTACGATGTGCATCTAGAAAAGCCACAACATACACAGGTCTGTTTGCAAAATGACACTGTGACTTCCTAGAATTCTGTAGCTTTTCTGACTTAATAGAACCCTCTACTTTCCTTAACCAGAAATAGCTGAAGTCTCCTGACTTTAGGAGTGACCTACGCATGACATCTTTGCTTGAGGGAGAAGGCGGCAGAGCAGGACTGGTGTTCCTGGAAGAGGTGGGAGTATTCAGTTATTTATGGTTAAGTCTTTTGAAAGAAATGAAACGGTACTATACCAGAATAACTCATTGCATCTCGCCTGTTTTTTATCCCCTCCTGAAAATAAAAAGTTAAATGTGTAATCAGAAATTTCAGAAGTGGTGTTTCTTTTGTTAGTTTGAGTAATTCTTGCTCTTAAAAATTAAAGAGGGTTGGGAGGTTGGTGGTGTTTTCAGAAGGGCTTGTCCATTTGAAATATGGAGAGATGCTGCAGAGCCTCTCCAACAGGCAAAGGATCCCTCTGGATCCTGGATGAGAAAGCAAAGGCACTGGCATTGAAGCCCTGTGCTGTGTCATGGTCACAGGTGGAAATCAACCCCAAAGTAGGGTATAACCCTGTYTTCCCTCACGGTTTCTGTTTGTACCAAATTAATGCCCAGACTGTCAGACCGGGGCACTGTCGCACGTAGTGCCGCAGGCAYGAATGCAGGGCTGTGGCCAGGGAGAGCTGACAGCTGTGCCTGACTCAGGTACAACTTGTTTTCATGATCTACATTCAAGAGAAAAGCACCAACATCTTTTTCAGTGCTGCGATTAGACTGCCGCCATGTCCTTTATTGGGACTGACCTTAAATTTCGCTGGAGTCGGCGCCTTGTGCGCAGCACCGCTGGGCCTGCGGGGCCAGGTCTAACGCAGGGGGCACAGGCGAGAGCTCTCTCCCGTAAGCTGCTGGCCGAAGTCCGAGTACGGTGCAGCRTGGCCCTGCCGGTGCCGGCACCGTGGCTGCTCTGCTGCTTGTAGGCAGGGACTACTGATGGAGTGATTTCTCCAAAAGGTGTCGGTGTGGGAATGCAACACTCGCGGGGGGGAATATGGGGATCCTCCTGACATTAGGGAAGTTTTGCAAAAGTCTCCTGTGGTGTGGAAAAGAGGAGAGGCAGCGATGAGGGGTGTACACGGGAGAGAACATGGCATTTCACAGTTGATCTTGTCAGTGGGTTTTGGTGCTGGTAAGTTCCTGTGTGTGGAGTATTTACAGTTAAACATTGAAGAGATGGCTCTTACAGTAAAATAAAATTGAATTCTCTGAAGGCCCTTGTCATGCCCAACAATGAACGAGCCCTTCGGCCCCGAGTCCTTTGCGAAGGTGAAGGAAGGTAGCCTCCCACGTCCCCTGCGGTCAGACTTGCGGTTGTAAGGAAATGCCAGCACGGTTTGTCCGTGCGGTCATAGAAAGTCCGCTTCTCATCTTGGAGTAGATCCAAGAGCTCTTGTGCTTTATGCACAAGCCCATCCTTGGAAGGACGTGCTGTTTCCTGATACTCCTGGAAAACCGTTTCCTGCCCTGAGATAACGAGGAGTCGTTAACCTTAGCTAGGATTTATCCAGACATCCGATTTACTATCAATACCCATGCGGGAGTTGTGGGAACAGATGAGGCTGCTGATGTGCCAAATTCTTCCATGGGACTCTTCAAGCCAGAGTAGGAGAGGCAGCTCTGCTTAGCTCACGTTATTTGAGGGAAGAGAGGAGGAAGAGGGGGAAGACAGAATGCAAAGTCTGTCTTTTCTTTCTTTCATTTGCATGTATTTTCTGGACAGATTTTCCTGCTCTGACTCAACATTAGTAAGCCCTTGTTTCCCAGTGTGTAATTGTTCTCTGCTGATAGAGGAGGAAGGCGGCTGTCGTCATGTGCAGTCAGTGAAATGGCCTCTGACATTTCTGTTAACTTGTTTAAACAAATACATCTCAAAACCAGTTCTGTTTAAGAGGGCAGTGCACAGAGGTTAACTCTGTGTGTGCTAGTAAGTACTCGTATATGTTGTTCTACTTTTTCAAGGAGGCATAGATATATCTTCATAGCTGCTCGCAGCAGCTAATTTCGGGTTTTTTAGCAAGATGTAGCTCTATTGCAAGTAAGTTAACGTGGATGCATTTTCTGCTGGTTGTGGAGTTTATCTTGCTCTTTAGATGAATATAATGAAAATATTCTGTTTGCCTATCTAGACTTTCAGGTATTTTCATAAGTGTGGTCTTGTTTKTGAAACTGGTAAGATTACATCATGATAATCTTTTCTGGTTTTTAAGAAGGCTATGACACAGAGCTATCATGAATAGACAAAAATTACCAAAGAAGCCTGTGACAGTGTTTAATAGCGATCTCTTTATGTCCTTCGTTACCGCAGGTATGTAGTCTGCTTTCTCCCAACAAATTCATGGCATCCTTCGATTAATCCCTTGGACTGCACACGTTTTAGTCTCATGTTCATGCATGTCTCAGAGGGTGAAAGAAGCGTAGTCCGTGAAGAAGCAGCTGGAAATCAGGAGGGATTTTGAGTTGTTTTCTGTCATTTTTGTTTCACTAGTCAGTTCCAGCCCACCCAAGTGAGCCACTGCCACCTCTCCAGGACCACATAAAGCCTGGATGTGAGGAGCAGCATGCTCCGACTGAAGCCCTCTGTTTTCCATGCTCCTGGAACAACATGATGAGTTTCCAGATGACTGGCAAAAGGTTTCAAAGTGAAATAATGCCCAGGCTTGTTCTGTTCCTGACATCCAACCCCCCAGTTCTCACACTGGCATCTCAGACATTTTGTGAAATTCAGAAGCCTGTGCTGTACCCTGTGTGCAGCAGGTTTGCCAAGGGCTTTTGGAAAGTCCCTGACAAAGACCCTCCTTGGTGTGCTGAGATAGAGAAGTCTTTTAAGGATTGGGGTTAGCTAAATTGTGATAAGCTGCCGGAAGAGATTTTAGGCTGCGTTGAGCTCAGGAGAAAAAACTTTAATCCACAAATCATACCTCACTGAAGGAGGTTTTGTTTTGTGTAACTGGTCAAATGGCAGTTTGTCTGTGTTTTCATTTCTGTTTAGAGCTTAGGAAAAACACTGGCCTATTTGAACCCTGGAAAGGGTTGTACAAAGGCTGACAAAAGGAAAGACCTCCCTTAGAGAGAGGAGCCACCAGACTCAGAGCTGCGTTGTGTGAAGGACAAAAAATGACCCCGTAAGGGTGTGAATTCAGCCCATGAATTGGGAGCTGGAAAAGAGAACAGCGCAGAGAGCTGCTGGTGATGATAGCCAGTGGTCCAAGAGGAGATTCCTGGCCACGTTTATGCTTGCTTTTGGACTAAGAGTATTACTAAGATTAGAGGACTAATCACAGGAAGTCCCACTTGCGTTTCCACTGGCCCCGCTCTTCCACCCTCAGGGGAAGCCCACAGAGATGTGGGTAGCTGCTGTAAATATCCCTGTGTTTGAGGAGACGCTGCGGGGAAACGGTCTCCTGAAGCACATCAGGCACTGCGGGTGTCCTTAGCCTGTCACCTCTCCGCTGAGACCACCAGTGCGAGTCTAGTTTGTGAACCCAGTGTGCTAGTGGCTATGTGGCATACTGGGTAGGTCTTGGACAGGTTGTAGTCAGCCCGTGAGCCTTAGAGAGCTCTAGCTTGCATTTTTGCAAATGTTTGGCATTTAGTAGCTGTGTTTGTGCCCATAGGATCAATTTACATAAAGTGTTTAGCAGTCGGCGTGCTTTGCTCCTTGTAGGAATCTGTCTCTCTGATTCCTCTCCAGTGCCCATCRGCATAACTGGAGAATCTCTCCAAGAATCTCCTCGTGTGTTACCATTATTTTTAGCGCTAAATTGCACTTTCTCCTCTGCCAGTTCAGTAATCCTTCCCAGAATGCATCCTTATTCTTGCTTCTTTTTTTTTTTTTCCAGGCAAACATGACCAGCAGCTTTCTAGCTAACAGACATAACTTGTGAGGCTTCAGATGACCTTGACATCAGAAAGAAGTTCTTGTRTTGCTGATCGTCTTGCACATAAGTGTTTGACACAGTTAGTTATTCAGATGTTTGAGATTAGAAGAAATCCTTGGAGTGGAGCCTTTGGATGAATTCACTTCTCTCCAGGGAACTGCCTGGGGGGAGCAAAGCACGCCTGCAGAGATCTCCTCACCCCTCAGTGGTGCACCTGAGGTGGCTCACTGATGAGCTTCAGGCGGGAGCGATGCTCCCATGCCAGCTTCTGACTGCACAGTATCATCCAGACACTTGAAGCTGATTATGCTTTGCCACCTGAGTGCACTTCCATGGTCCAAACCTCAGTTGATGTGAACAGGCTTCAGTTCCACGCACGTGTCTTTCCATTCCCGACATGACCTCTGTGCCGGGGTTGGGAGAACTACCCTTGGAAAACTGGCTGTCAGCTGACAATCCTTTCTGCAAACCGCTGGTGAGGATCAACCCCTCTCTGAAGCACTATGAGCCCCATGAAGATTCAGATGAAGAACAGCCGGCCATCAGGAGCTGGGCAGTCTGCGCCTCATGGACACTACAAGAAGGTATGCTCCTGTCAAGGCTGTGCCTGCTGAGAACAGAAGTTCTGGGGGTCTAAAGGAGCTCAAAAAGACCCGGGTGCAGCTGGGGGAGCTGGAGTGGAGGTGTAGTTGCAGGCTGTACCCTGAGCGCTCCTTGGCAGCCCTGATAACAGGAATAAGGCAGCAGAGCTTCAGGGATTAGGAGTGCCATCTCCCAAGTGAGAGGAGCACGGTGCTGTAAATCCCAATGTCCTGGCTCTCCAGGTGAAACTGCACTTTGGAGCTGCCGTTTATATGTTTATACATAAAACTTCTGTGTACAACTGGACTTGTAAAGTTTACAGCAACTGTTTTCCTATAGGTGTTGCTTGCAAGCTTCTCTAACAATGACTAATCCTTGACAAGAGCCCCCTAATAATATCACAGCTTGAAGGGCCACACCTTGGAGGCCTCTCCTGTGGCAACAGGTTTTGAAATTTGTGCTTTAACGTCTCGTTTCCGGCCATGGGAGTGACATTTCCCACTCAGTGCCACAGGAACAATCATGGCTTGTATTTGATCYGTGCTTCAAAGTGAGCCTTGTGCTGCAAGCCCTGCTGGTGCTCAGGAGCCCGGCACCGGCACCAACCTTCATCCGAGAGCGGCGGTTCTGCCTGCTGCAAACATCTGCGGTGGGCGTCCTCAGGGGTAAGGTGTGGTGCTGAGGTTTTCTCACAAAATGCTTTTTAAGGGAGTCATCCAGTTTGCGTGGAGGGTTGGCAGCATGTCTTTTCCTTTATTGTCCTTGGGACTCAGCATGTGCTTGGAGCTCCACTCTTGCCAGGAGAATGATCACTGGTTTCAGTAGATGGCCTTGGGGAAGAGACCTCATGACTCTGTGCCTTGTTTTCCGTTTTTGTAAAATAGGGTTAGGAATGCCTCCCTCACTGTCACACTGAATTCATCTTGTAGATAATGACGTACTTTGAGGTGACAGTAAGTACAGATTGTCATTGTGGGCTGAAGTCACATGAAGCTCTTTAGAAATTGAAAGAAAAGGGAAATCGCTTAATATCTGATTTCTCCATCGTCAACGATCTTTTAAAATAATATATCAAATCAGGAGCATTGCACTGAGATTACAGAGCGGTCTTTGGTCCCAGGTATTACTAAGTTCCTTCTTTTGCTGTTACAGCCCCATCTGAAGTGGTATGAAATGCAGCACGTCACTTATAACGTGTCTGAGCAGGCGAAAGAAATAAAAAGACTAGTATTCTGGTAAGTCAGCAGAGGTAAAGTCTGGCGGTTAAGAACGTCAGGCATACCTTGACCGGCTCTGTGCTGGTTAGTTCAGGTAGGATAATGCTCCAGCTCATCAGGACAACACAGCGTTCAACACAGGTTACAGGAATTGATTAAATAAATACATATACACTTAGTCCATGGTAAGACCTTATGTTGCTGTAGGTAAATTTCTACTGTAACCCCAGCAGCTGTGCTTTAGTGAGAGGTGTCGGCAGTGTAAGTGAGCCCTAGTGCATCATGTCCTGTA
This sequence comes from Oceanodroma leucorhoa, assembly GCA_030449065.1. Lineage (NCBI taxonomy): Eukaryota > Metazoa > Chordata > Aves > Procellariiformes > Oceanodroma > Oceanodroma leucorhoa. The sequence goes on from JASVER010000034.1 coordinate 7,265,364, forward strand.
AAACATTGCTATTTTGAGATTACTGCTCTTGCAGTTGCCTTTGCATCCAATTCTATTGGTGCCTGGGAATATTCTCTAGCAACTCTGATTCATTCACTGTGTTTTCTTCTGGTAGCTGTTTCAATTTTTTTTCTAATTTTAACTGTGTTTAATCAGAAAACTTAAATGAATAGACATATTATTTAGACACTGTGAGGGGTAGAAGTATGAAATAAGGCGCTTTATTTTTCGTGTCCTAGCTAGCCAAGCATTAGCCTACTCAGTCAGCCCTCCTAGCCATGGCTGGATCCAGCCCAGCGCTCCCACCCCAGGCTGCCATTGTTCCCAGCTAATTGCTTTCTCCTGTACAGAAGCTGACTTCCCTTGAACTGCAGTACAATGTGACACCAAGCATCACGTTGCCTCCTACCTCACTCTCCTGTGGCGTGTAGCAACCTGATACAGTTATGACCAAGATAAATGCATGTGGCTGTTAAAGTCAACACGACTTTCCCGGTTTTATGAGAGCGTTGAACAAAGAAATGCCGATGTGATGTGGTCTTGCACGAGCCTTCACTGTTGTTTGAATTAACTACACTGGTCTTCTTCCCTGCCTTCAGRCAAGCTAAGCTGTGTTAATCACTTTATAAAGAAATAACACAGTGCAAAGGGGTAAGCTTTCTGTAGACTCAGAAACACGGGAGAGAAAGAAGTGTAAATCTTAGTCTAACACTAAGACTTAGCTTCATCTGAACTTTAAGGGTTGACCAAGTCCTGTTGCAGGCAGCTTGTTTCGGTTTTCTGCCTTATCCCTGTAACTTGTTAACTCCCAGGCTTTCTCGGTTTCTCCTCCAGTTGCCTGTGCAGACAGCTGCTCAGTGGCGAGGCTCCCTCTGGACTTTCAAGTCTTAACATCTCCAAGTCATCCTTGAGCAACATTTCCCTGTGGTTGCTTTCACTGCCCTCCGAGTCCCTTGCTTGGCTGCAGCATGTCAGGATGTAAATTAATATCCCATTGTCCAGCACTTTCCTTGGGCTCTGGTGATGAATTTGCAATGTGAAAGCAGCTGGAGCATTCAGAGTTCCTCCCAGCAGCAAGCCTTACCCCACCGTGGCATCGTGTTGTAACTCAGCAGTGTCCCATCTGCGTTCCAGCCTGCTCTGGCATGCACAGGTGAGATTAAAGCATCTTCATTGCAAGTCCTAGTTTGGTGGGTTTTTTCGGTTTTGTTTTGAAGGATTATAACACAGGGTTATTACATGGTTGTGTTGTGAGTTGTTCTTCTCCCCAGCAGAGCAAATGCTGCTGCAAGTCACTCCCTCCGCAGGGTAAATAACTTGCAGATGGGCCCACAGTCTTTTGAGATCCATTTGCATCTCACAGTTCATATGACATGCATCAATAGTTGGTATTCGTTCAAGTGAAAGAGTGAGTGTTTCTTCCTTGCTCGGGTCCCTTTTGTGTGTCTGTATGCAAATCCATGATTATACTCTCAAATCAAAGAAATTCTGGGGATTCCCTGGCGCACTTTAGGTGACTCATAGCAAATTTTTCATTTTGATATTGCTTTGTTTTTAGGCTGGGGTTGTGGGGGTTTTTTCTGTTTGTTTGTTTTTAAAAGCAGAAATAAATTTGCCCCATTTTCTGTGAAATGTCAGTAGCAAAGGAAGTTCCTTACATAAGAAACTTGTTCCAGCTTCTTCCTAATAAAGATTAATTTGGATGCATAGAATAATGTTTCACCACTTGGGTAGGGAGTGATTGGACAATATTCTCATGTAAATACGAGTAACAAGTGTACTTAACCTTGTGAATGAAATTGAAAAAGCAAGAAGCAATCTGTGTCCGTAGCGTTAGCAGCCTTCCCCCAGACAGTTCTGGTCATCAAGTCTGGGCAGAATTTTTCTCTCCAGCCTCTACAAGATAACCTGGCTCCATGGCTTCAGCTCTCAACTCCTCTAAGGCTGGTTGTATGGAAGTTCTGTGTGCTGTCTGCCCAGCTGGATGTGTCCGATTTTGAGATGTGCTGAGCTAGGGTTTGGTGTTGCTGGTGCTTTCAGATACTAGCAGATCAATGTTAGGGTCCTCCTTCTCTATTCTGGTATGTACATATGCTACTATTCAGGATTTACACCTGGTTAAATTAATTTCATTGTGAATTATTCCCAAGTGCTTCAATATCTCACATGAAAGTTGATTTGAAAGCAAAAATGAATTCATATCTTCAGAGGGATGGGAGTTAAGGCAAGTAACTTGTTGATTTAAAGTATTTACCGAGGAACCAAGATATGAAGGTGCTAATCCTGTTTGACGTCAATTTGTTGTGTCACTTTATCTGAATTGAGTTTCTGATACCTCTGTTTCCTTCTTTTAAAGCTGGGACACTGCTACTGCTGGGGCTCCAGTGAAAACCTGCTGGGCTGGATGGCATTGCCCATTAAGAAGGTTGTCAGAAACAGCTGAAGTCCTGTATGAAGGAGTAGTTGATCCCCTACCTTACACACATCACCACGCAGCATGTTGGTGGAAAGGATTTGTTGGGTGCTGTTTATGCACGTATTGTGTATGCTTGAAGGAGACAGAGCAGCAGAAAAAAAGAGAGAGGGAGAGGAAAAGTAATTACAGCTGTAGCAGGAGTTCAAAGAGTTATTCTGGAATGGCTGTCCCACTAAAACTATTTCTGATTAACTTCTCTTATAAACATATTCCACATTGAGTGTTTTTTTTTTTTTTATTGTGGATTAGCTTAATGTATTTCCAAAGGCTTTTCTGCTCTAGAACAACAGTCTCTATAGCATTCATCCAAAATAGACATTTCACTTCCAAATTGTAGTATTCCTTGATTTGAATTAACTTTCCCAAAGAAAGAGAGAGAATCTCTGGGGTTAATTGGTAATTCTCGGGAAGAAAATTAGTGCAAAGAACCTGGCTGCTGCTACCAAGTTCCTTTAGCATGCAGGGAAACAGGACTTTGCATGTTCATTGTAAACAAGTCCACTCACTGATTTTAAGTTTTAAAGTAAAATTAAATTTTCACAGAGTTACTTTGTTGCTTTGATGGGTGACCTGAAAAGACAAAAAAAAAAAAAAAAAAAAAAAAAAAAATTTAATTTATTTTATTCCAGAACAAAAATAAAAAAAAAAAAAAAAAAAAAAAAAAAAGTGACATTTTTATCAGTTTCACTCCTGCCTCATTTTAATAGGAGGTATAATTAAATCTATTTCACTTGGGAGTAAACATGGATGGAAAGCTTACTGAACAAAGGAAGACAGAGACAATTAGAGGCAGTCCAAGGGAGAGAACAGTGGATTTCCATATTTCTTCCCACATAGCATGGTTGGGGCCTGGAGTGCTGCTGCTTCATCATCTGCTTATTAATGTAAATTTTAAATTTCCTCTTTGCTCTCAATGAATGGATCCATTGGATTTACGAGCCTGGATTCCACAGATTAAAATTGTATATGTATTAATTTTATGAAAGTTAATGACCATAAAATAAGACAGTTGCATAAATAAGTTCATTGGAATAAGTCCTTTGTAGTAATGTTTGTCTCTGCTCAAAGGCAGAAGATTTAAGAATTGGTAAGAAAATTTTCAATAACAGTTGACAAATGGTGGAGTCTTCAGTCCCCAGCTTGACCTACCACATATTTTATAAATAATTACCCGTGGACATGGTCTGTTAGAACAAGCAGCGTTCCTGCTGCGCTCTGCTTATGCTGAAAGTTGTAATAACTCCAGAGTGGTTATGGTATGGCAGTTGACAGCTGCAGAGGATTCTTTTTCTCTCTGTGTCCCTACAGTGATGATCTTTAGTCAGCGTTGCAAATAATCTACTGGCAATGCTAATCTGTGTAACCTGAAGCAAAGAAAGGGAAACAGAAATACAAAGCAGGCAGGATGTCCCACTTCTTACAGAAATGCACCAGGAGACTTGCAAATATCCTGAATCTTTTTTCTCCACTGAAATAAAAAACCCTGGATGGTCAAACACTGAGAAGTTGGTATTTTATAAAGATAGATGTCTGTGCCCTGGCTAGGAAACCCAAATCCTGTCTGATTTGTTTGCTGGTTAGACATGGTCGTGGCTTTTTTTTACTCCTGTTTATATGGAATTTTTTTTAATAGCCCTGCAGAGAGCCAATGTGCTTCGACTAGAGCTGTGTGTCACCAACCGAACTGCCAGCTCAAGTTTGATTCTTGATTGTGGATGGTCAGGGCTGAAGTCAGAATAAATGAGAGAGATTTTGTCTTCCCCCAGTGCTGGTTCCCATGTGCTGCAGCGAATAACTCCCCTAAAGGGAATTTTCTTGAGACAAATACTACACTCAATAGCTATAGCTGGCATTATGTTCCCTCAGCACAGCCTTGGCCACGGGACAAAGGGAGTTGCAGAGCATGAGGCCCTTGATCTCTGCATGCAAAGAATACAAAATGCCTTATGAACTTACCCTATTAGCTGTCCCCCGGCAGTGCCCTATGCTGTAAGATATTTGAGCATGAGGGTGGAACCTCTACCATAAGGTTTCCTTGCCCATTATAAAACTATCCAAATGTCAGGATCAGACACTATCCTTTTTGCTCATAGAGCAAGTTATTTTTGTGTTGTTTTAAATGTAAAGCTATCCATGGAGAGTCTTTAGGATAGCTTACCATGCCAGCCTGGACCTTCTGATTCCACCTATCCTCARAGTAGGGGCATCTGCTGTAAAGCCTGCTTAAAATTTAAGTGTTAGAGATAAATGGACATGGAAGTTTAAACCTTCACACTGAAACTGTGAAGTGAGTCCTGTGGAAATCAAGGCAAATGATCGCAGAGGGCTCTCCAGTCTTACACTCCCGTCCTCTGTGGACGCAACATTGGCTKTGGCTTCAGGTGGCTTCAGGATGTGGCTAGCAGGATAAGGCAGTCTTAAAATTATTGAAATGCTTCACAGCTATCAATCAGATTGGTTAAACTGAGTCTTTGTGAACGGATTGATTTTTTTTCTGGTGAAAAGCATAAATGTGTTGTTCTTACTGAATACTAAAGTCAGCCTATAAGTATGCATGAGTTACTAACAAGAAAAACAAATGGAAATGTGATCCAGAGAGAGAGGCAGTTCTGGGTTGAAGTTTAAGAACAAATAGAAAGCTCTCATGTGGAAGTTCATAATTTTTCACAAATAATCTGAGCTATGACTTCCTATCACTTCCCTCATCTGGAAGTGTGCTACATGAGATATATTTGTAACTACCTCTACTGCTGAGCTTATGTACTTTTAGGAGACGTGTCTCTTGCAGTGTGCTTCATCAGCCTTACCTGATGAAGAGCAAGGGGGCTGGAAGACAAATGTGGCAGTCAATGGCAAGTGCTGCAGTCAGACAAGGCTCTCCAGCTCTTGCTGCCGCTTCTTCTGGAGGTATGCAGACCAAAATATGGAGGACTGTGACTTCTGTGCGGTTGGTAGTGTAGCTTATCCATCTGATGCAAGAGGGGGCTATTTCAAGACGGGCATATAAAAATGTTGGTGGGTGGGATCTGGGACAATGGCTGGCAGTGAAGGGGCCGCTCATGCTTGGTGGGTGCGTGGGAGGACAGTGAAGTGGCATCAAATTTAAAGCTGCTTTTGATCCCTTAAAATGAATTTTCGTAATGTTAGATATTTAGTGGTTTTCTTTTTTTAAACTCTTTTTTTCGGCTTTGAAATATCATAGTGTTTTAATGTCCTGCTATGTAACTGGGTATATACAACAGTGATTAGTTTGGGAATTTCTTCAGATCTTTAGGTATGCCACAGTTTTTTCCTTGACAATATAATAATATATGAGAGCCCATCTTGGATGCAGACTGTGGTAATTAGCTTGTTTTGGTATAAAGTTGTTCTAACAGTGCTTTGAAGCTATGCCAGCTGACACAGCCCTTCAACTCAGCTAGGGCCATGCAAGATGCTGAGAACTGCAGGTCACTTTTATTGATGTTAGTCTCTAAAACTACGTATGGCAAATGTCGCAGACAGCAGAGATCCAGCTGGATTCTGTRGGTTCAAAGACTGTATCAAGAAGCCATGTGTAAACACCGCATTTTTGTAAAAATATTCCAGATCAGCCTTCTTCCAGAARGCAATATGAGTGAATAAGCTAGGCAACAATGGTCTAAATAAAAGAAGTGATAAAACTCATCTGTGCAGTGAATGTAAGGTTGATTAATTCTTACCTAAATCAGACATTGATAGGCTCTGTTTTTATTTTCTTTTGACTATAACTGCTCCTGTGATGATCAAAAAAGCTGGATTACCTCCAAAAGTATACATATTTCAGGGACTTTGAACAGTTACTTGAAGTTTATTTTTAAAGAAATCTAGAAGGATGCTACTCAGAAGATACTTTACATAGAAAAAATTATACTTGGAAAAGGCAGTGAAGAGGGGGTTGGGAGCCAAATCTAATGAAACAGTCCAAGAATAGGATTCCTGAATGATCAGATGCATTTGTCTGTATGCGTGCTTCTAAGAGTCTTTCAGAAATGACTTCAAGATTTAATTCCTTTTTCTTGTAGTAATACAAGTTTTTGCTAACACTTCAGCTATATTTCCTTTATTTATTATTTGTAACATATGGCTTTCTTTACTATGCATGCTTTCTCATTATAAGTAAGTAACACCTCATAAGCATGCAAGATTATATCTTTAAATGAAAATATAATATCCCATGTTTGTCCTAAAGAACAAACAGCTATAGCACAACGTATTATTTACCTCTCTGGGTTTGAGACAACAAAGCTGCAAAAGAGCTTTGATGTTAAACAGTGACTACAGCTGAATACGAGCAGTTTTCAAGACTGCTGCTTTCTTGTCTTTTATTATATGACTGCTTATCTTTATCTATATACTGTTTCTTCAGAAAAGTTTGACTTTAATAGTCAGCATTCATCTCCTTAAAATTTTGTAAAAATACCTACCAGCTCCTGCTCACCTCAGTGACTCTAGAAGCTGTGTTACTTTTTAGCATCCCCATCAGCCACTAGCTGAACTGGTAGGGAGATCTTTGCCTAAATGCCAGGAAGATCGCAACGAGAGATTGCTATAGCTGTTCTTCATTATGTTGGACTACATCATAACTCCCAGTGAGGCTACAGCTTGCATGAGATCAGCTCATGGAGGAAAATCAGTTGCTACGGCAGACAAAGAGCRTTCTTGGGGACAGAAGAAAGCATTCTGAAGAGTCTTCAGACAAGGGGTGGTGTCCTTGGTTGAAAGTACAAAGCTGTAATTGTCCAATTCCATCTGCAATTTAGGAGTACTCTTGGATTTCACAGTGCTACTAAGCTTTCTCCCAATAGCACCCACTTGTCACTCTTCCCAGTACCTCAGATTGGTTTAAAGTCTTGGCTCATTTCACTCACTTTGTCAAAATGTTCCCACAAACGGGCAGAGAGCTATGAAGTCATATTGTTCAATGTCTGCTGGGCATTTTTCAGGCCTAATAATGAGATTCTACCCCAGCTCTAGGCAGGAGGCTTCCCTCTAGACGTGTCCTTTCTTTGATGACATGTGTTATCTGAGGGAAGCTGGATATTTTGCACATTTTTGGGGATTCCTGGATGTCTGGAAATCCACGATATGCAAGTGCTCACCTGGGTTTCAGTGTTTTCTGGCTGCTTTGGACCTCTTGTACCTTTCTGGCAGAGACAGGCTATAGGTATTAAAMCTGATGCATTTGGTATGTCAGGCATTTTGCACTTTTACAATCTGTACAAGTGCATTCTCCGTAGGTTGGGTACCTCCCAAACACACTGGTGCTTTCAGTGAAGTTCATAACTTCAGAGAAGTTATGCCTCAAAGAGACAAGGAAAGTGAGCTGCAGGTGCCTTGTTGTCTGCGACAAAAAGAGCATTGGATACAGGGAAGGTGAAAATGGAGGATTTGACTAGCTCCACAGATAGCGCTCTTCTGTCATGTACCTTCGTCTGTGGTCCAGTCCTGGTCTTCTGCATCATCTCCAAGGGAATGACGAAGCCTGGCAGTGAATTCCTCCTGACTCCATCCTCTTCTTCTGCTCTTTTCTTGGTATCGTGTATTGGCCAGTGTCAGAAACCAGGGTTAGGCTAGATTGACTGTCGGTCTGATCTAGTCTGACCTGCTATGGTGGTTCTCTTCTCCTTAAAGAATGCTGTTAAGGCCATAGCCTTTGCTCTTGTTCTGGAAGTCCTTACTCGTTAGTACTGTAATACTTGAAATCTGGAAGGATTTGAGTTGGGTCTTTTTTCTTTAATGTGAACCTAACCCTGCAGAAACTAATGGCCCCACAGAGTAAACAGGACTTGGGAGGACTGCTGGGAGGAGAGAGCAAGAGTTTGCCTGGCGTAACAGCACTGGGCACCAGACACTGCGTATTTTGGGGATTTGGGTCTCAAAGTCTGCTGCTATAGGAGGTACTCAACAATTATATAGTCTGGTGTCTTTGGGCTTTGGGAAAAAGTGTAATTCTCTTAATACCATTTTGTTACACTTTTCCTACTGCCTCCCATCAGGCAAAACACATCCGGCCGGTGCTGGGCAGGCGCTGCCATTCCAGCTTTCCCATCTCCGCTGCTTCGGTGTGGGCTTTCCCTGACTTGCTCCGCCGCGCGGGTTTTGCACAGAGCTCCAGGGCTGTTTGCTGGCTCTTGACTTGCTTCACAGTGGAAAATTCTTCCACAAGCGTTACTTACAGGAAGTGAATGAACATCTCCTTTAAATGGTCTGGCCGCACGGGGAGGAAACGGGTCATTTTGTGAAGTATACTGTTTACCGGATAGCTAATGGACCGTCTCCAAAATATATACTTAGCCTGAAGGAAGAAAAATATCTGAGGTGCTTGAGTTTTTATGTCAGTGTTTAAATATTATGTAGTTCATAGCTAATGAAAATGTGCATTTTTATGTAGGCTAAAAACCTCCTCTCCTGTACCAGGAAATTGGTAAAACTGAGTTTTAAATTTCTTTAAGTAAAAAATGCTGGGTGTGTATGGCTTGCCAAGTTTTATTTTACTGTAACACTTCATACCTTCGTTATAATGGTTTGTGGTAGGGGTTTGAAACAAAGGTAATGTCTCCCAGTGATACTGATGAATTTTGTATTTGTTTTACCCAGTAATTCTAACGCAGCAGCCAGCTCAAGGCTGGAGCATGATCTTGGTTTTATGCAGGGCTGGTTTCATGATGTCTTCATTTATAATTACAGTTTCTGCCAGCGTCTCTTTGGTATTTTTGGTCCAACCTCAGGCTGAAGGGAAAGCGCCACATTCTCTAACCCAGGAGACATGAGTAAGCATGTTGACATGGATTTGGTGCAAGATTAGCGCTGCTTTGGCTTCAGATTATCTAGATCAGACGCTATCCTGTAATGTGATACTCATTCATCCAAATTCAAAACGTTGTAATCTGGCAAAAACAAAATGCAGCTGAACACAGTGTTTAATGAGGAGCTAAGGCCGATTTCTGCCGTGGCATGGATACTGCACAGTTGCCAGGGAAGGCAATGACAAGTGAACATGTGTACGTGAGTGCAGCACCACGGCTGTTGATGGTGCTTTCGGGGAAACTCTGCCTGTACGCAGTACAGAAATGCCTGTAACATTCATTACGTGGGTGCTCATTGCTTCATACTGTTAAATAAGTATCTTCTTTTGATAACTGTCAAATGTAAAAGAAAATAGAAAAAAAGGAACAGAAACCTCTAGGTATGAGCCCCGTGAAAGTGAGCAGGACATTTTTGGCTTCTCCAAAGGTTCGTAGTTGTTGAAACACCCAAGGGTCATCCAAAGCTTCACGGTCAACTTTTGAAACTGCGTCAGAGCACAGAAAGGATCCTGCATGTGTCTGTGTCTCTGGATCAGCTCTGTGATCTCTATCGGATTTGGCATAATCAGTTACATGACTCCTCATGTTTCCAACAAGTAGGTGTTTGCACAGTGGATAAGAGCCTTCATTTTCAATCCAAAACCATTCAGCAGTCTGCTCCAGAGGTCAAATCCTCAAACAGTTTGGTAATTCTAGCATCATTTTCTTCATGTGATTCCAGTGCAACCTGGTTATGACTTTTACTTGAAAGTATGTCCAGGGCTACGGCAAACTCCTCTGAACTGTTTTGTTAAGCAAACTCCCATATCTCTAGACTTTGCTTAACAATTGCAAAATGGTTAGCCAGTTAATATTTATCCTATTGTTAGTAAAACTCACAATTCAGCGTGTCTTACTTCAGAGAGCAGTATATATGTCAGTAGTAATTATGAGCTGTTCCTTGAGTTAGAGCCTCGCAAGCTAAATTAAAAGCAACTGTGGCTTGAGCTAAATCACTAAAGGACATGTTTTCAAAGGCAGCCAATCACCTAAAGRTGCAGTTACATTCAGTTTCTATCACCTATCCTTTTGGATGGGAATTTCATTCCTAATTTACTGTGGGATCTTTGTGAGTCCTTGGGGATATCTGCCCACCTTAAAAAAAAATAGATATTTTTTTAAAGTTCTGCTTGAAATCTCCCAGCTGAAGACTGTTTCAGTCTAGCATCTTCTGTGGATGACACACAGAATGGCACAAACCACATCCTGTCTGGAGACTGCATCACTTCATGAACAGCAAAAAAACCAAGCAATGATCAAGGAGAAAAACAGTTGTAGAGCTGTTCCACCAGCTATAGGTTTTATTAGGATTTGAGAATTTTTTGGTACTCTGAGTTAGGATGTCTCAAAGGAACAAGATTTGTGTGAAGTTGTCTGCGAGACACTGTGAGTAAGCCTGGGACACGATGCAAAGGAGGGAAAGGTGGTTTTAATCTGTCTGCCCTGCCTCTGGATTGTAATGGTCTGTGTGCAAGAGCTGCAGCCTCCTTTCAGGAGGCAGGTGTCTGCCTCCTTTCAACCCCTTGGGAGCTGTGCTGCCCCTTGTACCCCACAAAGCCTCACAGCTACCTCTGTTGTTTTCCAGACCATGCCTAGTGCYTGCGAGATGTTGGGAGGTGCCAGCTGGGGACGTTAAGAAACTCCCTCATTTTTGCATTGGCCCGGGTCCATCGGCCAGAATTTGGATGAAACGTGCTGGATTACCAGTGTGACTTCAGTATAAAATTGGCTGGAAGTCCATGTCACAAGGACTTGTTTTCACAAGGACTTGTTTCCTAGTGTAGAAGGAGCTACTTCGGTCCAGTTTGGAGTAAGTTGGCTGCCGGCAGCCTGGCTGGGAGAGGTGATTCAGCGCGACCAGCCGCTGCCCGGGAAGCCGTACCCGACCACACGGTTCCTGCACCGAACAACTGGAAAAAATGACTTGCTTAATGGGATGCAGGCTCACGAGCTGAATCAGCCACGGCAGGGTTTTTGTTGTTTCAACTGTTTCTTGTATTGAAAACTCCGCTCCGCGGCCATCTGTGAAGGCTGGCTGTGTACCAGTGATGTTGAACCAGCGCTGATGATCAGCGTTAACCAGGGAGGGCAGCGAGAGGAGGTGAAGAGGGGCAGGTTAAACCTTGACCCTTTGCTCTGGGGCAGCTCAGCCGAGGTGGGGGAAGGCGTATAGYCCAGCCAGCAGTGCATCTCCTCCGCCCCAGGCAGCAAAGCACAAACTGTGCATTTTTGTGGAGAGCAGAGAGACAGCGAGAGGGTGGCAGCTGTGTCAACCCACACTGTGTGCTCAGTCTATTAAGGTTTTGTCTGTCAAATGCATGCGGGCTCTGCTGCCTCCAAACATTGTTTGCAGCCACAGCCATCGCTGCCCTTTGTTTGGTGCAGGCAACTGTGCTGGGGCTGTGCTTGCCGGGGGGCTTTCAGGACCCGGTGGCTTGCAAAGGGAAATGCTTTTCAAACCTCCTCTTCCCCTGCCTTGTAGAAATGGGCATGGAGAGAAATGGGGATACAATGAGGGAGCGCCCCATGCACTTGCCTCCCTGAGTTCCTGACTGCCTTTGCCTTGCCTAGATGCAGTGAAACTGTACATTCGCATTACATAGYCGGGGACTACGCAAGGGGACTGTCACAGTGGCTCAGATAAACAGCAGTGTAGCCAGTAAGACCCAGAAAGGTGATTCTCTGGCCATGTTCAGCAGAGGTGTGGCTACAGCTGAAATTCTGGATCTAGGTTTTGCACGCTCTAGTTGAAGAAAGTGGTCGATCACATGGGAGAAGAGCAGCAAAAATAATAGTGGCAAACCCCAGCAAAAGTAATAGCAGCACTACCCCCCCACCCCATATTCTGTATGGAACAACTGAAATAAGGGTTATCCAGCCCAAATGACAAAGGATTAAAGAGGGAGAGAACAGGCTTCACGTGTGAAGTCAGGGCCATACAAAAGGACCTGTTCCCCAGGTGCATGRCGGATCGCACAAGAAGCAGCGGGCCGAATCTGCAGCCAGAAGAGCTGGCGTGAGGCAGGAGGAGCCTGGGGCTGGACTCCTGCCTTTCTGCTGCAGGGAATGAGATCTTCACGGTATGTGCAAAGCGCTGAGTTCCTTTACCAGAGAAATGGGGATAACAATGCTTCCCTTCCTGCATGCATGTCTCTATTGCACGTGGGGGCCCTATGGGAAAGAGCGCTATGCAAATGTCAGGTATGAAACCTGAGGGAGCAGGTCTGCAGCAGAAGAAATGATGCCTGGTTGCTTTTATCCCAGCAATCTGCTTGTTTCTGAACTACTCGAGTGCCGTAGAGGTGGAAGGGAGCTCAGCCAAACACTGCACTTGAGCAGCAGCTTGTGTTTACGGTGTAAGGCTGTAGCTGGTGAGCATGTGCGCACATGAGGAGTGTGTGTGTTTGTGTGTGCATGTGCCCGAGCCGATGGCACTCCCCGCACACACAGCAGATGCTCCCTGCATGTACAGCCGCACAAGCCTGGTGGCTGCATCCTGGAGAGCAAAGGGAGAGCAGCCGGTGTTTTGTCTTGTGACTGTATCAGTGTGGCTGCTGGCATTTTCAGGTCTGTTTTAAAGCGTGGCAGAGGGTTGGTGCTGTATACAAGAAGAATTTGATTTTGCTGTCAGCAGGCTCCTGCACTGAGGTCCTCAGGGCCATGAGAATTTATGCAGCCAACATTGTCTCTTGTGAGAGTCTTGTGGATGGTAGAAATAAGGCCCAAAGCAGGAATGTGACTTGCCTTTCATCTCCCAGAGCCTCCTCAACCACATGCGCAGGCAGCTTTATCAGCTCTTGAGACTCCATCGTGAGTCTCAAGATACTTGGTCGCTTGGCAAAGAGACAGCTGCTTGATGCACAATGTTTCAGGGAAACCTACGTATTTTTTTAAAGAGAAATGAGGAAGGAAGGATGTTTCTAGCACCTGTGTTTGCAGAGAGAGTCTTGAAAATGTGAAGGGGTGATAATCTCTTTTTCATGCTGAGCATTCGTTTTAAGTTCAGATCTGTGCAAAGTTTCGTACTGGTACTACTGCCTCTTGAAAAGCACTTAATTCAGAGTATTCCACTCCCAGGCATCATGAAAGACTAATGAACAACAAGAAAATTGCTGCTAAAAGAAGAGCCCTTTGTTAGACTTGTCTGGCAAGCCGAGGAAGGTGCTTTACCTGCCTTGTAGGCTGGCTGCGGGGTAGAGAAGTGTGATGGGAGAAGGACGGTGCTGGGGAGAGGTCGGGAGGGACAGAACTGCCACTCTGGGTTCCCTTGTAATTGCCACTGGTTTGGATAATCAGCAGCATGTTTGCAGCAAGGTTTGTCTGTGTGGGGCTCAGCACAGTCCCCACGAGGTGAGATGCTGCTCACCTACATGTTTGCTCTCTTTGTCTTYACCTGGGTGCTTGGGGTTGGCTCCAGCTCCCAGCAAAGCCCCTAAAGTCCTTTCAAGGTGGCTGGATTGAGTGCTTCTACCATTCTCTTCATGAGAGGATCTGAGCACCTTGGGTCTGAGGGAGCGCTGAGGTTTAAGCATTATGCCAGTGCCTCCAGTTTGTACTTTTGCGGCGTTTTATAAATAGCAGGAAATATGGTTGTTTTCAGTGTGCTTTTCTAAAACCCCGATAACTCACCCTGCAGCACAGCATCTTCTACAGTTAAGGCCATCTGTAATTTCTAGCCTTGACCGTGACCTGGCTGGAGTCAGACCTCTCTGAGCACTGCAGGGCATCTTGGAAGGATGCTTCAGCACAAATCTGCTTCTGCCTGGATCTGATGCACGGGGGGCGGAGCTGAAAGCTCTCCGTGCAGATTGCTTATTGAAATGCAAACCTCATCCCAGTAAAGCTTCTGTCTGCCAGCATCCCCTTTGACAAACTGATAATCCATGATAATAGAGAATTTTATCTTCATTCTTAAACATCGTCAGGCATGATTATTAGTGTCTTCCTATTGCACGATAAACAACACAGAGACCTCAGCTTTTCTGAAAGCAGGAGGCATGCAAGTTACATCTGCACTGTGGGTGAGTTGTGCATTTGCTGCTTCTGCAATCAGCCAACAAACCCCTCCAGATTTCCGAGGCCAGACTGTTGCTGCTGGCAGCTTATCTCCTTACTCAACAGCAGAGCAGACTCTCCGGGTGAAAAGCTGGGCCTGTTGAAATCAGTGGCAAAGTCCTGCTCATTTTACTTGAATCGGGACTTCTCACTTGATCTATTAATTTCTGAGTGGGCAGAGGAAAAAGTCCTTTCTTTTCTGAGTGCCTTTTTTGGAGCACAGACTGTGTAGATGTTCTGCTTTTGGTTGCGCAGAAGGCATGCAAGGTGTTAGCAGTCCTGCCCTGCCCTGAGTGAGCTGTGCTTGGGAAGGTAGGAGCAGGAGGACTGGGTCTGTCTGTGCCCCCCGCATGTGGCGCGTGGCTTGCCAACCTGAATACGGTACCTGGTTTTCACCCTGTTGGGATTGAAACACATCTCAGCAACATACCTTGAAGAACTCCGGTTAGAGTATAGGCCAGGAACTTCTCCTTTTGGATCCTTTGGTAACTTATGTGACCCCCTATCTGATTAGGCAAACAGTTTGCTTAGTGCTGCTGGAATCAAATTTGTAATTCTCTTTGAATTCCCTACAGGCATCCTTGACTTGTTCGCAGGTATGCGTATAGAGTGCTACTCTTGCGTGTAAGGAAAGTACAAGGGTTTCTGCCACATTCCTGGTGGCTGCAGCAGCCGGTGACACAGCTGAGAGGTCCACAACAGAGTCTATCAGAAATCCAGCAGCTGCAACCCCACCATATATATGTTTATGGTGAATTTTGAATCAAAAAAAGCCCTGGAACTAGCAGTTCAAACATGATTTCTGGCCAACTATAGATTGAATAGCCACTATGCTAGATCTAATTGGGAATAGAAACATATATAACTCTAAACTCTGTTGCTCGTAATGACGCACAAACGGCATGTGCATTGCAAGGCGCCGTGGCAAGTACCTTGCTGCTTTCCAGAGAATACTCTGACCTGCCAACTGGCCGCCTCCGGTTTCTGTGAACAGAGCAAAGTCACAGGAGCCAACTGCCCCAGAGGGCAAAGACCCCGTGCCTCGCCTCTCGGGCACTGCGGCAGAATTGGCTCTTCTTTCGCAGTTCCTGAAACGTGCTCTGATTTGCTGTCTAAAGAGCAATTACACAAGCCTTTATCTCATCTGCTATTTTTTGCTGAAGACCTCAACTGCACCTGGTTTGTTTTTTCTTTTTTTTTGTTGGGTTTTTTTTCCCCCCTTTATCTCCTAGAGACTTTGTTGCACCTGGCCCCTTGTTCTTAAGACACCACCTTGATCACAGAGCACCTTACAGATAAATCTGGTTGTGTTGTTTCAAGGCATTTCCTCTTTCTCTCTCTCTTTTTGTCATAAACGTTGGTAGAGCTTTGCTGAAACACTGGCTGAACATCTAGCCTGGTATGAGTTTTGCTTTTGGAGAAATCCTTCTAAGATGTCTTTTCTTGTGCTCCAGAAGTGCCCGTAACAAAATCCCAAGTAAGGTGGAGGTATAAGAAATTCAGCTGTGAGTAACAATGCTGGTTTTGACCTGAATGCTGCCCCAGTGCCTACATGCCTGTGCTGCACCTCTGTAGAGCTGACGTGTGCTTGAGTCACCATTAAAACCTGCTTCTGGCACAGCCTTTGTCAAACTTGATCAAATAAGGAAAAAATAGAGGTAGAGGATAGAGGCTGGCTTCTCTGCAGCTGAGACATTGCCAGGCTCTAGAGTGCAACTGCAGACATTTTCTGACAGACATCTGCAGAGGGAGAATTTGGCAGCCCCATTTACCAGTGCCACAGAATGTGAAACTGCTGGTTCGCATTTTCTGTTTTTCACTTTTATACCATTAAAATAAGCAACACCCCTATGGAGATGAGTCAGTTTGAAAAGGTGGCAGGAGTGTTCCCTGCTCTCCTCACCACCCTGCAAGGGCCTGGTCCGTTCACCCTTATCCAGCTACTGCTGGAGGCTGGGCAGGGGTCCTGAGGAGCTCAGCCAGTAAAACCTGGGGCTTTTTGTGCCTCCTCCCAGGACTGGCCCGGGTACCGTGCTGGCCGTCGGTGGCAGGCTCCTCATGCAGGTGTGACGTTGGCTATGAATCAGAAGGCAAGAAAGGGTGTGTTATAAGCAAAATGGTTGCTAGCTCCTCTGCTGTACAGCCTGTTCAGCAACTGGAACAGCAAGGTCTGGTCTCTTGTCTCCAATCTCCCTGCACAGGACAGAAAGCACGCTCCGTTCCCGCTCCCGGCAGGCAAGCAGGGATCTCCCCCGGCCAGGCAGGGCATGGTGCTCCTGGGACATGCTCCAGGCTTGTCGTAACCCCGCGGGGTGGCACGGGGTGAGGGCCCCGCACTTTGAGGCTGAGGACGTGGGGAGGATGGATCTTGGTTGGCATCCCTCCTTGCCAAGGGAATTGATTTAGCAGTTGCAAGTTATGATGGGCCTGGTTGTGCCCGGTGGAAGACTCTCTTGGGAAGCAGCGGGTTCCCACACAGAACATTTCCACCCCGTCCAGCCAGGAGGGTGCCAGGGGACTACCAGCCTCCTGAGGCCCTGCCTGTCCAGGCTCACCAAGGCTGCCTACGCAGCACTCCGGTGCTAAGCTGGGCTGCCCGTCCTCCCCTGCGCTCCCCAGGGAGCAGGAGCTGCTCCCCTTGTCCCCTCGTCTGCTGTCCCAGAGGGGTGGTGGGGCGCAGGAGAGCCCCTCCAGCAGCTTCCGACCTGCCGCTGCGAGGGAGCGCAGGGACGGGGCTGCGTTGCCAGCTCTGCCCTTGCCCTGGCGCGGCCCCCTCCGGCTGGGTGTGCAGAGACATGGCCCCGGGTAAGGGCTTCAGCCAGGCCTGGCGCTCCCTCTCTCCCTGCGCGTGGCCAGAGGCCACAGGCCCATACGTCTGGGCACTCGCAGTTGCCTAGCAAGCTTTCCCTGAGCCCTCTCCCCTTCTCAGAGCACCCGGCCTTGTCCCCAGCCAGCTCCTGGTGCCCAGCTCTGTGCCGTCAGGTTCAGATTTTACCCAGTGCTGTTCACTTGCATGCCAGCTCTGCTCATCATCTGGCTTAGCGAGCTTTTTGAGGTATAACAATGTTCTGTTTTGAAGTTTCCTCAGGCACTTTCCCCCACCTGAGGTACCGTGGTCTTTCCCCCCACTGAAAGCCACTGCTGCTTCAAGAATTGAAGGGTCTGTGCATTTGCCCTCCAGACATGTTTGCATGGGGGAAACAGAAGCAACCATGAACATTCATAGGGTGGGAGCGACAGAAATAAAGGATCAGCCTCCTTAGGCTCTCCTCTGGGCCCGCAACAACAGCATGCAAATGGCCTTGCAGAAAGCAGTCCTCACCTTGGGTCATGGTTTGGGTCTGAGCCCAGCGCCGTGCTCAGGTGCCATGGCAGATTTTGGTGACAGGACGGTAATACCTGGGATCCCAGGGGACATGGGGGAAAAAGACCTGAAAACAAGCTCAGTTGAAGGCCTCATTTTGATACCTTTTTTTTTCTTAGCAAAACGGTTACTGGAAGCTATGGAACACACCAGCTCTCAGTCACTTTGGCTTGATGCAGTTCACGCAAACTCATCTGGTCTTTGGCTGCTTCTTTGTGCTCCCAGCAGTGATTGCACCCCCCGGTATTCACAGCAATGTGCGCTCACCAGGTAAGAAACCCAAGTAATCATTGGATCGTAGGAAAACCTTTGAGGTATTTCATTTTTGTGGGAAACATGGAGAAGTGCATTTGCCCTGTCCTTTCATCTTTCACAATGGCCTGTGTTAAGCTGCTGTCTGTCTGAAGGCGCAGGGCTGGACACGACTCTAGAGAGACAGTTTCTGTTGCTCCTCACTCAGCCGGAGGCTTTGGCATTGAGCAACCCTGGGCACACCTTCCCCCCACAACCCGAACACACTGCTTGTGCATGTGTTGGCGCCCGGCTACAGCAGAGCCCTGCCACCAGCCCCGTGGTGCCACCAGCCCCGTGGTGCCACCAGCCCCGTGGTGCCACCGGCCCCACGGCCCCTGCGAGACAGCCACCAGCCAAAGCAGGAGCAGAGGTGCTGAACCCCTGCCTGGCTTACAGAGCTGGGGATGTAAATCCAGCAGCTGCTCCAGTGCTACAGCAAACCCTTAGCGCTGGGGCTGGATCCAATGCCAAGCATCTGCTGGAGTGGTGCTAGACACGGTGTTAGCTAGAAGTGCGAGCTCCCTTTGGAGTGAAATGTGGGGATTCGTGTATGTCTGTGTGTGCACTTGCATGCCCAAGACATCAAATTGGTTCATTTATATTTGGATTACCACCTATTTTCATGCATTAAACATTGCCAGCTGTGTTAATGATGGCTGCAGCACATCAACCGCTTCTGTTCTCTCCCAGACTTGTTATTTTTCCCACTGGTTGTTCTATCTATTTCATGAGAGTGCTACAGTGCAGCTTCTTTCACACAGTCTCAGGTAGGAAGCGGTAGTGTAGACTATATATTTTAGCATTACGGAATTTGGACTGGCAGGATCCCGGTTTGTTAGAGCAGAGAGAGACCTCATAGCGGGGATCAGCTAGCTACAGAGGCTGAGGGAGACTGAAAAAAGAATATATTATCATCTTTGGGAGATGTAAAAAACTTATGCCTCCTCTCCAGTACTCCAGACTATTGAGCTTTATCAGTTTTACTGCAAACTACAAATGCTTTTTGTGTAATGACAGCTCTTTAATTAGAACTTGGAAGCAATAGCACCTGCTGATTATAGCATGGTCCAGCATGTTCATATTCCTCAGTTTTATTTCCAGCTCTGCAACTAAATTGTTGCATGCCTCAAGGCAAGTGACTTCACCTCTCAGTGTCTTTACTTCCACAGATGGGATTAAAACCTCTGTTGGAGATCCCTGGACAGAACCTGCTCAAATGGCACAGTCTTGGGTTACTTTTCAATCCTGTGCATGTTTGGGAACCCATGTATCAGTCCAGTGGATGAGGGTTTGGGATTTGCCTTGTCCAGGCATACCCTGTGAGATATTCCAGGTTTGAACAATGGAAATTTTATAGGCTTCAATTAACTGGCTGGGCAAGAAACAACAGCTTCGCAGTAATGAGTCCTCACTTGCATGGAATGCCATTTAGTGTCTGATCTCTCCTCGCCAAAGAGAGATATTAAAATCTGTCGATCCAGAGTGCATTTCTAGAGTGATGAAAAAGGGGAAAAACCCTCTCAGTTTGAAGCAATCCTCAGTTCTGTTAGTAAAAGTGTTTGTTTCTCAAGAGGGATATTTTATACTAGCGATTACAGAAAAAATGAAGCAACACAGTTCAGAGACAGCACGGCTAATTCTGCTGTCTGCAATCTTGCCCCCCACCTCGGTGGGGATACTGGTGCAGATGAAGGAAGATGACAGTGGTTGCTGTGATGCCTCTCTTTAAACCCTTCATTTTGGGGATTGCCAGTTTGAACAACAGGAATAGAATATTTATCCTTACAGCCAAAGGTGCCAAAGTGCTGTGCAGTTCCATACAAAGTCACTGCAGTCCCTTTCATTAGGGATTTCAAATGCAGGTGATGGAAGATTGTTTTAAAGTAGCCCCAGTCACCAGATCAAACTGGGGCAAAGTCAGAAGGGAAGTACCCAAGGAAACGGAGGTCAGATCAGTACTGAGAAGTGACAGAAAGGACAGTAAATTAGTGTTACGTATGCTTACGGGCAAGCAGTGGTGTAAATCGCAACAAGCAAGTTGCAATTTTTTTCTAGTCTTACTTAAAAATGTTCCCAAAATCCGTGCGTACAGCATCGCAGAACGCCTGATATTTTGTAATGCCGCAAACGCTGACCTTAAAAGACACCAGAAACCTCACTGGGAGTTTTATCCATTTGCAGTGGAAACATGAGGTCTTTAATAGTAAGAATGTTTCAATAACTTTCCGGGATTTTTTCCACTTTGGCACAACTCTTCCCTGACAKATTGCAAAAGAGAGGAATTCAGTAGTAACAGCTTGATCCTGCAGGATGCTAAAGCCTTTCTGCCCAGGGCCGCGTGCCCTCAGCCCCTACCCAGCGCAGCTCGGCGTCTCACAGGATTACTCAGCTTTTTGCAATGTGGAGCCTTTCTTACCCATTTGGCCTTGCCGCTGACTTTTCTGTTTCTATTTCTATGGAAATGAGCCCAAACTGGTGCCATTCTCTGAAGGGACTCATTAGCCTTTCTGCCTAGGAAAGGGCTCGGTATTGTCGTAGGAAAGCTGCAGAGCAATGATACAACTTGAAAATTTATGCCTGAATTTTTCCCTCTTAGAGAAGCAGTATCTCGATGCTAGATTTAGTAACAATGGTGGCATAACTGAATTGTTTATTACATTGTATTAAGGTTATGTAGAGGAAATGTCAAGGGAAATGGCTTCCTCCCCCCATTTCTAAAACTAAGTATAGACTCTCAATAGGTGTTTATTCTAATAGAATTTAACAGTTTGGAAAGGGGTGATTTTTTTAGCTGATTAAACAGAAAAAAATATGGTATCTTTGCTATGGCTGGCATGATCAATGTTAATTAAACCCCTCATTCAGACACAAAATACCCACTATTGCATAAACAGTCCCTGGGCTCTACCCATACAGCACTAATAGGGTCAATGGTAAAGTTCTTGCCAGCTTCAGCAGGCCAAAGGGGTTTCACGCTGTTCTGGCCCTTCCTGGTATTTGCTGCCTTGCAGAGCAGTGCATTGCAGAATCCTCTGTTGTTCAAAAGAAGGCAGAAAACATGTTTTCCCTCTTTTTGCCTTGGCCTTTCCTTGTCAGAGAAACAGGAGGCTGAAGCAAAACAAACATGAGCAGGGCAAGATGATATTTGGTTACTTTGGGGGCAATTTAGCTGGAGTGAACTGCTCACTGTTGTAATACAGCTGTGGTAGTCTGTGTAAGAGCAGGACATCCCCACTTCCCACCAAGCACCCCCATGCCTACGAGCCCAGGGGCCTATGCCGCAGGCAGAAAG
This sequence comes from Oceanodroma leucorhoa, assembly GCA_030449065.1. Classification (NCBI taxonomy): domain Eukaryota; kingdom Metazoa; phylum Chordata; class Aves; order Procellariiformes; genus Oceanodroma; species Oceanodroma leucorhoa. The sequence goes on from JASVER010000034.1 coordinate 7,286,711, forward strand.
GATGGCCGGTCCATCACAGGTGAACCAGCTGTGGTGGTAGGGAAGCACTGACTCCCTCGGCAAGGACACATTAACTGGTGTTGTTTGTGTTCCCAGTGCATAATCAGACAGGACACCTCCAGTCACCTACTGCAGGGAGTTTAAACTGATCAGGGTGGTTCTTTTCAGCTGCTGGAATGGTAATTTTTTTTAATTGCTCCAACTTGATTGCATGCAATCATCTGCCCTTCAAGGAGAAAATGGAAGGATATTTTAACACTGAGGTCAACCTCTTCTAATTACTCCTCTAGGCCTACTTTGCAAACTTCCTATTTGACCAGTGTTGAGACTCAGATGAACATTTATCCGAATGGAGGCTGCTTTTGCTGTCCTTCACTAACCTCTTGGTCATTAACTATAGAAATATATATACATACATACATACATACATATATAAAAAATATATAACTCAGTGTTGGATTACAGTCCACTGAAGTATATGTGTAACTAAGTGGGTCATATCCTACAGTACTATCATTCCTGTGAGGATTTTTAAAAGATAAAGCCATGTGTAAGTAACTTCAGATGTAAGTCTTGCTTTGTTTTGCTCTTTTTTTTTTTTTCCCCTTAATAAAAAGCTTTTCAGCAATGAACCACAAAGCCTAGCTTTGAAGCTGTTGGTGTGACGGGGCACGACGTTGCAGTGGTCCAGCGAGTGTGGGGCTGGGAGCAGCCAGCCCTGGCTCGGGTGCTCCGGGGGACCCGCTGGCCTCGCTGCGGGGCTTCCTGCTCCCCCGGCACTCATTTCCTGCCTCTGAGAAGCAGAGCTTGTTCTCTCCCTCCTCCCCACAGCAGTGTGACCTTGCATGTTTATTTTGAAAAGCTGTCTGCAAAACTCTTTAGGATTGTTCTCTATTGTAAGGGGGAAAATTAAAATCAAGTGAATGGTTGCCTCTCTAAAAAAAAACCCGAAGCAAGTGAGTTTGCTTTGTGTAGCAGGGTGCACTGGCTTCTGCATCTGCAAAGGATAATGGTTACAGATTTTTCCAGCATAAAGCGACTTATGGCTTAAATTTGTCCCCCAAGTCCCTAAGGCCAGGCCTACATTAGAAGCTTATGATAATAAGGAAATGCTGGTTAAAGAAAAGATTTCTTTTATGCCATTTCTGTATCATTAAAATCCCATTGTAGGTGTATAATTAAATCAACATGATTTTTATTCCTGTTTAGGTTATTTTACTTACTGAACTGGAAAAAGCTCTGCCAGCAAAAGTACCCTTACTAGGAAAGTTTGTCATTTTTACTGCATTGAGAAAATCTGGTGTTAGAGACAGGGCTGTTATGTCAAGGCTTTTTTTAGTCTAGACTGTCTTCAGACCAGAGATTTAAGAGTATTTCGGATAGCAGGTAGTTGCCAAACTGCCTGTAGCAGCCTGACTCCTGGGGACCAAAGCCCGTCGACTGTCAGTGTCACTTCTGACAAGGTGACTGCCTGTTTGTACCACCCAGCAGTGTCGGTCTCGCTGACGAAAAACAAATTCTGTTAGAGATGGGATATGCAGTCTTTCCTACAGAAATATCAGCATCAAAAGCATGGGGAAAAAAAAAGATATATTTCACTTACTTGTACTGCTTAAGTGAATAGCATAACTGAGGTATCAAAGCAACTTTTGAGTGGAGAATCTGAGTACTCTTTTGATTCTGATTCAGCAAACTGTTTAAGCATATGCTTATCTCTGCTATAGATCTGCCTGGTTAAAAAATAGAAGAGAGAACTGAAGCGTAGTAGCCAAATCTCCAATGCTGATTTAAGGCTTTTCTTCCCTCTGTGGTTTTCTTCTGTCTGTGGTTTATAGGAGAGAAAAAAAAACCCAGCAGCTTCTGGCTGTTCTGGCAGCCCTGAACAGTGGCCGAAAGACGCAGAACGGCCTTTTATCCAGGGAGGAGAGCAGCAGATCCAACACACGGGAGGGAAGAGTTGTTGCCACATTCTCCAAGGCTTGCAATGGTGTTTGTCAAGTGAGGTTTGTCAAGCCGCAGTCCTGCTCAGGGAGCCAGAGGAGCTATTCTTGACATCGGGCGTCCCATCCAAATGCTATTGTGTCCTACGTTTTTAGCATTGCTGAGTTTATAACAGATAAGGAGAATAGGCTGCTAAAAAGAGTAAGTGAAGTAGGCTCCCAGCTTGGATTACAACAGAGAGGGAAGGCACAAGGTCATGGCTGGAGCATGGGCAGACTGCGGGGTGCTCAATCCACAGAGTGGCCACAAAGCTGGGGGAGTAGAAAGCTCGTCAAGCGCCCGTGCAAGTGTTGGGAAGGTTTACGGTCCTTATTCCCAGTGGGCAGCAAACAGATGTGGTAATTAAGGCAAAGAACCTCATCATCACGTACAGGGATTTATGTTCAGAAATGCTGACAACTCAGGAACAGGTTTGATGGTTCAAGCAATAGATATGCAGAGCGGCTGGATTGCACCGAGTATGGTCTGCTGCTCAGACAAGCAGGGCTGGGCTCCTGACTTGCCCGTTCTCTCTCTGCCTTAGTCCTTCCCTCTGGAGCCCCCAGCTGCTGTTTTCCTCACCAGCCTGAAACCCCTTGCCCTGCCTACAAGAGAGATTTGAATTTTGAGCAAACCTGTGCTAAGGTAGTTATTTTGGGTGGAGATTCTGTAAAAGCCTGTGGTTTCAGCAGTTTTGCTTTGAGTTTTGGGTGGAAACCTGCACTCAAAATGAGGTTTGCATGCTGCAAAAGAACCATGCAGAAGTGTTCGCACAAACTTCTGGAAGTTAAAGTTTCAGATTTGTTCAGCCCCGGAACACCCTCTTTTTGGTTCCCAGGGTGCTGGAGCGTAAAGGTGTCTCTCAGTGAGAGCGGAGGCAGCAGGCATCCTTCTACTTCTTACCCTTCTCCCTCTCCAGCCTTACCTCCAGGAGGTTTTATCTGAGGGCCTTCTGGCCAGCGTCTGGCTGGATCATTCCACTAGTGAGACCATCCTAACCTTGTCCGCTGTGCATGGCCGTGAGACCCCGCAGCACACGCTGCCTGGCTAACTGGTAATGCATTGACTGTCAGCTCTCGCAGGGTGGCCCCGGCGGAGGAGATGGGGGTGATGGGACCTGCTGCTCAGCCTCTGCAGGGGTGGTGGAAGAGAGAGGCAGGACAGAGCGGAGGTGATCCCGCTGTGGGGTTTCAAATCTGAGGGCCTGCTGAAGATCATGGGAACTGCATGGCTGGGTGCTTTAATGGCAAAAGGGGTAGGAGCCTGGGATTTCAGTCCCAAACTTCCCTCTGATTGTGGGAGCCATGAACTGTAAAGGTGGACATCTGAGAAACATGAGAATGGTCAACCCCCTTCAGTGGGGATGATGATATGGAGTGGTAGCATGGCCTGCGGCAGTCCTGCTGCTTACCTGTACGGTCCWGCAGACTTTTTGGCCCTTTTGGTTGTGTGTGTTGAATATAGTGGTTGAACCTTAGAGACTTTTGACCTGCTTCTCTTTGGCTGTGGGCCTGTTGCTGGTTTCCAGGTAGTTACTGGTCCTGCTGCGTGGGTAGTATCTGGGCTCCTATCAAGTCCAGATTTTGAGAGGGCTGTATATCATTGAGCTCAATCTTTATTTCAGTGCTAATGTACTGGCAGGTCACAGATGTAGTTTTCTTTCCCTTCCCTTGTCCTGTAGTCCTGGTTGGATGCCTTGGCTGCATGCTGGAGGATTTCTCCATGTCCTGTGAAGGATGAGGTTGTGACTGTGCTCTTTATTCTATGACAAGTTCAGTATCTTTTGGAAGTGCCTGGGCTGAAATTTGTGAGTAAGAAAAGAAGGGACCCAAGTGCAGGTGGTGGGCTCCCAGGCCTCCCGCCCTCCTCTGCCTTCCCAGCCCCAAGGGAGAAGCAGTACTGGTCTTAGGACTCAGTGCGACGTCTGAATTCATGTAATAGCTCTGTCCTGTAACGTGTTAAATGAAAAGCCAACTATTAATACTACAAAATGTTGGGGGAGCCTGTCTGATTTGAGATCCAAATGTGTGGTATGTTTCTAATTGCCATTGTGTGTGTCCATCGCTAAAGCCACCCCCTCTCCAAATACACAAATGGAGCATCTAGAAGAAAGGAGCTCTGTGGCTTCTCAAGCTGAGGACAGACACTGCTCCATTTGTCCTCCTCCAGCGTGCTCTCCATGCTGGAGCTGGAAGTCATTAACTGGCATGTTTCCACCTACTTTGGACTCTGATCTAAGCTTATTATGGCAGTTTCCTCTTTGGATCTGCGCAGTGCAGGTTTTGCTGCTGCTCTGATGAAAGAATAGCTGTTTGGCGGCTTAAACACTACCTCTTTGCTTCCAATATGCCCTTGTGACCTGCTCAGAAGGTAGGGGCTTAATAAGGCAGGATCGTAGGTACTTACGGTCCCACCTGCATGGTGGGAAGGAAGCATGTGCCTGTTTAAATGGGAAGCTGTCTGGGATACAGGAAATCTGCTCCGGAACAGGCAGCGCTGGAAGGCCCTGGCAGTATATACGAGCCATATGTAACCTGGAGCATTATTAAGTATGTTTCTTGTCCCACGGGACAAAATGAGGAAATGAGCCCCATTCATCTTGGCGATCAGTGAGATTTTGTCTGAGCAAGTGGGGTAGGACTCAAAATGTTGACTAACCTTCTGGCAAAAGCAAAGATTGAAATAAAAAAGTGTAATGCTGCACCAACTCTGCCTGTAGTGAACTCAGTAGACAGGGACAAAAGGTTTTAAAAGTAGGATATCGAAAGCAAATCTGTGACTAGGTGGTCCTGGAGAGATTTAATTGAGGGATATCTAAACTGTTTATCCTTTCCCAGGGGTAAGGAGAATCATGAATAAACTGATGTGTGCTTTGATTGACAGTTAATGGCTGCATTCAGTTCTATCCCTTATCTCACCATGAGAAATGGTTATTGAACAAAGCCTTATCCAGCCTGGGTGTATAAACGTATTAAACAGTTTTCGTTTGAACTTGATATGCTGATCTAAAGTATTCTGTAAGTATGCAGATACATACCACTAGTGATAGCACCTGGTTCAAAAAGGAAAAAATACCGCATCATTCAGGCTATGGTAATAATCACTGCGGGTAGCTACGGTTTCCCTGAGAATAGCTGCTATTTCGTTTTACTGCAAGAACATTTGTATAAAGGATTTTATGGCACTTTAAGCTGCCTGATCCTCATGCACAATACAACCTCTGTTGAATTTTTCCCTTCCTTCTTTCCCTGTCCTCTCTCTCCTGTTCCCCCTCCCTGTAACAGTTGTTTGTTCCAGAGTTTGAGCTCCTGAGAGACGTTTTGCTACCTTCACCAGCATTAGGCACTGTACATTTACAGGGTCAAGACGGAGCCAGCTACAGTGAGGATGTGGCAGGAATATTTCCATGTTTGGGGTGGTGTATCTGTTGTGGATGTTGTGCTTCTAGCCTCTGAATACACACCTCCAGACCTCTGTGTCAAGTCAGTAGGCAGCAGGGTGAATTGCTCCTTATGGATTTACCTCTTATGGTTGGGCATGTACAGCAAGCACTAACACCATCTCTTATGTGCAGCCACCTATCTTCAGAGAACTGTATAAGGACTGTATAAGGATGGTCGTGTCTATGCTGCCCTGTTACAGCTTCCTCCCAGCTGTGACCTTAAGGCTAAATGTTCTACCGTCCAGGTTGCTGAAATGACTTTAGCTGGCCCAAGGAAGGGCTGTAAGGGAGGCTGAGCAGGTAAAGCAGGTAGAGCAGAGAGCTCGGTTTCTCAAGCAGTATCTCAGCCTGCTTTAGCATCTCTGTTGAAAGTATGAGAGCTGCTGGTGCTGAAGGCAAAATAACAAGAGTTCAGCCACAAGCTCTGGAGGGAGATGCCAGCCAAGAGAGTATCCCATAGATAGCTTCACTGACAACTCCTTCATGCTGAGCCAGCAAAAGGCTGAGGACTCAACGGGTGGCCAGCACCCAGCAGGCAAAGCAGTCCACACAGGTGGCAGTGCTGAGGCCCAGGTGCCAAATCTGCAGCATTATGAGCCTCTGTGGTGGGTGTTCCAGGCTGAGGTACTTGGCCTGGCAGTAGCAGCTCTCATAAGTAGAGGTGTTAATTGGACTTCAAGACAGCCAAGGGCCATATGGCTTTTCCTTTGGATTTCATCTGCTGACCCTTGCAGATCAGTACTGGACACCTCTTAATGAGCATGCAAATGGGCAGCCCAAAACCTGAGTCTCCCATCCAGAAGCACGGGGCAGCTTAGGGCCCTTTGTTACCTTGTGCCCAGCAGAGCCTGGCCAGGACATGGCATGTACTTTGTTCCCTCTGTCCCTCAGGAGCTGCCCAGTGCCCCTGGGAGCACAAGCTCCAAAGAGAAGCCAGGGCACAAGGGGCAGAGCAGGACCTGCCTGTGCCGGACTTGGCCAGCCCTGGTGAAAGCGTGGGGCCCTCCAGGGAGCTGTGGACTCTGAGCTGTGTGATCTTGTTCCCGTAAGTTGACCTAATCTCTCCTTGGCTGTCCTGGTTGTGCTGTGACTAGTGTGTGCAGGTTGCAGGCAGAGGGCTGACTTCTGAGTAAGAGTGGGGTTTTTGTTTGTTTGTTTTGGCTTTTTTCTTTCTCCTAGTGCAGCACTGTCAAGTCTGGGCCAGCTAGCAGGGCTGTAACAGCCTTTCTGCAGGAGGCTGCGCGGTCTGCTTGCACTGAAGGAAGAGTGGGTTTTCTTTTGGTTTGTTTTTTAATGAAAATAAAAATCTTTGCCTTTTTTTTCTGGATGAGTGCTCTTTGTGAGAACATTAAACTGGCTTATTTTTCTTTACCCAGCCCTTTCCACAAAACATTCTTCTATACTTGTCTCTTTTAACAACTTCTCTTGCTCGTATGAAGCATCCTAATTACAAAATCGCTCTGGGCTGCTGGCGCAGGCTTGGCAAAGCCGTGCAGCCCTCCTGAGATGGATACCTGTGCAGGGCAATGCCACCAGGCATAAAGCTCCTCTGGAGACAAGGCAGGATGGGAGATCTGGTGCTCTGCTTGGTTTGTACCCCAAGAGTAGGGGCCTGAACGAGGCTTCCTTTTCTGGGCTTGCTAGCAAGAGTGAATAGTGTGGCGTGGGCTTGTCAGCACAGCCAGACTGCATATTGTGACAGGTGGAGGAGAGAGAATTGTGGGTGTGGAGAAGTGTGGGTGTAGAGAAACTACTCAGTGGAGGGGTGAGGTTGGAAGGAGCGGACAGGGAAGAGCCAGAGGCAGAGGTGTCAGTTAGGATACTGGTGAGGTGGCTCCTGCCCATGTGCTGCTCTGGCATCATGCATGAACTTCTGGGCAAACCCTCTCTGGTGGGGTTGCTGGAGAGAGCAGGGGTCTCCCAGAGCATCTCACCCTCTGAAACTCTCAGGAATTTATCACAAGTTCCTGCAGCTCTGTGGAACGACAGCCCTGGTGTCTCCAGTGTCACAGTTCCTGGCCAGCAGCAATGGGTACAAATTTGTGCCCTGTCTTGCTGCAGGCACAACTGAACATGTAATGGCATTCAAGTATGTGCCACCCATGTCACTCAGCCTCAGAGACCTCTGAGGTGACAGTGGTGCTACTGGACTTGCTGGTGCTGCCCAACTATGCTCCCGACTGCTGGGCATGGCTGTGTCCAGGGAGCTCTGTCAGGGACACGTGTTGTGCCACTGAGGGGTGGCCCCTGTGGTCCCATAGCCATCTGGTTCTGCAGTGGGCATCTGCCCTTGCTCTCCTTGGCAGCATATTTCTCCTCTGCCTCCCCAGCCCTCAGAGCCACAACTCTTCTGAGTGTGCTGGAGCAGCAAGATCCCTAGGTGATGGCAGGCAGAGCCCCTTACATCAGGCWGCACCGCTGCCAGGCTGGGGGGAGGGTGTGTGTTGGGGAAACCGAGCATCCTTGGATGAGGAACATCCTGAGGAATGTCCTGGCATTATCTGCCCCCTCTCACTGTATATAAAGCCCAGTAGAGACAAGGAAGAAATGAAAGTTGCTTTTTCCCATCTGCTTCTTTAAATGTAGGTGCCATGTAACTCAATCCGAACCTCAAGGAGGTGTGCTGAAAATACGGGAGTCCACAGCGAGGTCACTCATGGGTCACAAAGCAGCAAAACACGGTCTCTGCCACCACAGGGCAGGGAAGGAGGTTAATGTTTCACGGTATAGTTAGCTGAGTGGAGTAGCTCTGTCAGTGTTTCACTTGGTAGAAATTATTTATTGACAGGGAGGGTTTCCAGACTGTCCCAAGGAAAATTCTTTGGGAAACTGTTGGGATTTCTTCCAAGTTAAGAGGAACTATTTGGATCATGAGTTGAAAACTGACCCAGGGATCCACACTCACATCAATCAGTTACATTTAGGAAAGGAAAGATTAAAAAACTCTGAGGCAGAGCCAAGCACTTAAGAGGCAGAAGTCTTTGCATCGATTCCAGTGGTAAAATGCCAGCCTTGTGATTTCCTGGACCAAGTGCAGAAAAATGAAAAATATGAATAGGCCAAATACTGAGATTCTCATTACAGAAAAGGGCCACTTGAGAGTACCTAAAATCTGGCCTCTCATCAGGGAGATACAATAATTGAGGAAACTCTCACTGCAGTCCTCAGCCATAGCCTTGTGCTCAGCATCCTCAGCAGCCTTCTTTTTCCTCATCTGCCAGCTTTCTTTTTGTTTCCATTCCAATTAAAAAAAAAAGAGTCGAAACTACCTGCTCTATTTTTAATCCTATTTGTCTGTAGATAAACTGCATGTTAGATGATTCATAGATCTTTATCACTTCATAAAGTTTAGACTATAAAAAGCTTACCCCTCTTTTTTGACTGATAAACAACTATGTAAGCCTTGCTGCTGTTACTCGAAATCTAAGTTAGACACAGCACTTCTGAGAGCATTTGTTAGTTCCTCAAGTGGGCCATGTGGCCTTTGCAGAGCCAGAGGGGAGTTTGTCCACTTGTGTGGCCTTCAAGGAAGCACGATTGCCCGGTTTCATGCAGAAAGACCAAGCTATGGAGCCTATCTGGTTAAGGAAATGTTGGGCACGGGTGCAGACTGTGTTTGACCATGCCACGGGCTGGGCCCAGCAGTCTGCATCTGGCRGCCGTACCTTTAAACCATAGTGCTGCTAATTAAATCAGAATTTGCACGTGATGAGGGTTTGGGGTTTTTGGTGCCAGCATGGCTCTTCACACTGACCCCTCTGTTYCTAGGGCAAGTGCAGTGAACTCTTCTATGTCCGTAAGTTGCTCTGTGACTGTGGTGGGAGCCTGATGCTTGGTTATAAGATGAATWAATGAATGGTGTGATACCTCTTGAGTTAGGTTACTTCTCTTGAAATGAGACTCACCAGCGGAGCTAACTGCCACTAATCAATCTTTGAATTTTGTACTCAATCCTTCTGTAATTGGCACATTTCTATAGTGGGCATGGGGTGTTAGGTCGACGGTTGGACTTGATGATCTTAGAGGTCTTTTCCAACCTTAATGATTCTATGATTCTATGACTTCTCCAAGGTGAATGGAGGCTACCCCCAAATCCACAGGAGAGGAATTTCAGCACAAAAGTGCACCCAAGGGCACTCGAGAAATTAATGGTAGCCTCCTTGGGCAAGATTTCCTTGTTAATATTGTATTTTAGAAACAAAAAGAATTGGGTGAATTTGCTTTTTTTTTCCCCATTTTTAACTAAGAGCATAGGCTGGAATGGTGTGGCATTTGGGCAGACATTGGACAAAGCCTGAAAAAGCCTTGACCTCAAAGGTAYTTGCCAACAGAGGCTGGAGCCTCTTCTGAACCAAGACCATGGATTTGGATTAAACTAGCAACCTCTTCTGTCACTGGAGGAAGAGCAAATCTGAGCCTGGGCTTCTGGGCCTCCTCAAACTTTGTACATTGATCCGATTGCCACCAAGCCCAGCTGGAAATTGATGGTTGCCCATAAAGACAGTATAAAAGCTGTTGCAATGTGGTACTTTATGGAAGCTATTAAATCTGTCAGCTGACCCAATCTGTACCTGAAAATGTTTATCTTCTATCACACATTCACCTTCAATTAACTATTCAGTGGTTGCAAAGACTTTTTAACCTTTGTCCGCAGTTTTTCTTCTGATTTAAAATGATACATTAGCCTTCTCTCCTTGTTAATGTGTATTACTATGCTTCATGCAGCTGCTTTTTAAAATGCAGACTAAAAGGAAGGCGGGAATGGTAGTGCGATCTCTTTGGCTTGCTAACCTTTTCAGGCTACTGAYGATTAATGGGAAAACTGGAGGCTGCTTTGCAGATTATTTTAGCAATTGTACACGAATGCTTTGACATCTGGACAACTGCTTGCACAAGGAGGATTTTGGTTCTGAAATAGTATGTGTGTATATAGTGTGGAGGAGGATGTACAAGGAGGAAGGGAGCGAGTTTGATTTATCTTAAATCATGTTTGGTACTACTAGTATAGAGAGTTGCAAATATTTTGCATTCCAGTGGACCAGACCCAAGCCCTTCACATAGAAAGAGAGGTTTGCTACTTTAGGGACTCTTCTGCCTCTTCCAGCATTTTTCCTCAAGTCTTCTGTGGCCAATGACACAACTCAGMATACAAGCTGGTCGAAGACCGAGCCCTCCAATTGCTGAGATACTAGTGAGGGTGCAGCTCTGGGAGTGCAAATGGTCTTCAACCTCACGGTAATCAGATGATATTTGTTGGGGCCGGAGCTGTCACTAGAGGCTGACACAGAAGCTCAAGGAATTGGAGGACGGCTTCTGCCTCCGTATGTGACTGGGAACACGTGAGTCCCAGCTGGGAGTGCTAATGRGGTAGGTGGCTAATTCCAGCCTTGTGTATCTGTCCTAGCCATGAGGCAGCAGTGGTGGGGGAGCTGGAGGGAGGGCTCTGCTGGGGATTAAAGCCAGTGTGGCAGGTCTGTTCTTCTAGCACTCCCAAAATCCAAGGAGGAAGAGCCCAACCTCTCCTGCATTAGTGTAATTACTAATACAGGGAAGAGGGTATCTTCCTGCAGACCCTTGTCATCTACTCTTGTGAGCAGTCTAGATGAATACTGCCCATTCCTCCAACATGCCCAGGGGTCTGATTTAGCCTTATGGACAAACCTTTGTAGCAAGTTATGAACACCAGTTTTAAACGGTCACTCTACTGGGACACTGACAATGGATATGGAGAAGATCTGACAAGTGGTGTTTTCTGCAATGTATTAATAACACAAATCCTGTTGTACAGGACGTAGCAAATAAAACCTCCATATCAGTCAGCTAAAAATACTATCAACATTAACTCAGGCTGTTTGCAAACTTGATCTTCAAGGATTAGGCTAATGAAATGAAGGGGGGTGAATGTCTTTGCCTGAATAGGAAAAAATATAAAATTTCTGATGAAGCATTTACCTTGGTGTGCTGAGAACCGATGTTACTGCATGAGTTTGGCATCTCTTAATGGTTGTACTTTGTGTACCTTGTATTTTCACGCCAAGCACTAAGCTCTGTGGATTTGTTCTGTTACTAACTATTTGTTATTTAGCCTCATGGCCATTTCTGGAGTCTGTGTCTGTATTTCTGGTTAAATGGTTGCTTATTACCTTTATAGAGTTATATAGCCACAAGGCGATGCTCAGCCAGGGGTGTCATAGTAACGCTCTTTCTGCTAACGAGGAGGAGTTGTACAGAATCAAAAAGAAAAACCCAACCCCTCGAAAACCAGCATGTGAGAGGTGTGTTTATATTGAATTGTTGGATAAAGTTGTGCAACCCTATATGCAACCAACCATGGTCAGGCTGCCTCTCCTGCCAGGCATGCCACCCACATCTGTCTGGGTTATGCCTGCATCAGCTGTTTCCTCCAGCCCTCCACCTTGTGCTGAGCCTGCTGTTGCTGGGTGTTGCTGCTCTACCTCCTGAAGCTCCCCCAGGCTCCCTGGGGCTGAGGCTTTGCTCCTCGCAACACCTCCTTCTGCAGGCAGCCGCTCCTGCTCCTCCTCAGGTGCCACAGGTCTCCTGAGCCTGCCCATGCCAGAGACCCCGATGCGCCAAGATAATGGAACAAGCCTGGAGGTAAATAAGCCTTGATTAAAGAAATGGTTTTTATCAATGTGTCTGTAGATAAATGGCAAAGTACAGCAGTGATTCGGCAATTCCCTCTGAGGGACTGCCAGGTGAGGCTCCCGCGGGCAGCTCTTTGCAAGAAGCGTAGAAGCTTGCTGGAAATACACTGAAATCCAAGAAACACCACGTACAGACCTAGAGCACTGGCTGCCGGATCAATTTGTTCATTAGGTAATGGCTGCTTCTGAGAGTAGAAACAGAATTTAACTTGCAGTAGTAAAACCAGGATCATTTCTAGTCTTCTTCGGGGACCAGTTTGCCCACTTTTATTCATGAGGTAATGAAAACAAACCTTCCCACTCTATAGCTCCTAATGTTCTTTCTGTATTGGTGGCCTATTTTTCTGCTTAAGGACAGGGAGGGACCATTGAGTCACACACAATCTCGTGCCCTCCTCCTCCTCTCATTTAAATATTAATATGATGAATTATTACTAAGAGTAACAGCTGTGCACTACTCATATCACAGCAACATAACCTTCCCCTCCTCATCGGAGCACAGCTATTCCTGACTCGTGTTTTCTGGTTGACCTTCTCACTTCTTCTGGATGACTTTTTAAAAATTACTTTCTTAGTTCTGGTGTGGTATCATTAGGATAATTGTTTGTTCTGTTCTTTCTGCTTAAATATTAATGATACTGAGGAAGTCAAAAGATAGCTTCAGTAATGGTAAGTTAAATGTCTGTGTGTATTCTCCTATGAGATCTGTTTGTTTAGAGAGAAGTAGTATAAAGGATTAAGATCAATCTTTCTAACACTTAAGAACATCTCTCTCTCTGAGAATTACCAAAAGAGTAATATATTGTCTTTTATATAAATAAAATCATTGTATATTAGTCAGCTAGTGTCTCTAGATAATTCAGAGAAATACCTAACATTGTACCTAGAAGTACTAATGCATTGCATTCTCTGTAGATAAAGTATTATAAGAGAGACTGCTAATAAAGTCATGAGACAACTCTGTATAGACTGCTGAAAGTAAATATTTGGCATCAAACAAAGAAGGGGAGGGAATAATAAGATAAAGATAAAACACTGTGAGTTAGTTCAATACAATTGGAAATGCCAAGGTAAAGCATTCCTCGGCAGATTTGGAAATGTTAGTAGAGGTTAAGTTTTGTGGGTAAAGGTCCTTCTCTGCTGAGCACCTTTTGCATGGTTCTTGTGTTTGTGCATGTGTGTGTGTGGTTTACAAACACACAGGTTTTTTCTCCTTGAAAATGTCACTCCTTGGAGTACTTTCATGCTGCAGAAGGGGCGGCTGGGTTTGTTGGTTTCTGGACCACTGTTGTGGAGAACTTAATGCCAGCAGGAGTGTGTAGAAAGCAGGTTTACTGGATTTGCTCAATTGCTCATATTTAGCATTGGATGAAACTTTTAACTCACTGCTCTTRTTACTTAGGGAGAAAAAAATCTGAAATGCTCTTACAAAAATTTTAAAATGAAATGTCCATATTTTGATTTGAAATTTTTCATTTTAAAATTTTGTTTTAGTAAATCAGTTTTCTTAAAGTCAAACAAAATGCTTTCCATTTGAATAAAATCTTTTTTATTGCTTTGTGGGGTTTTTTTAAATAGCTCATAAATATAATGGGGAACCTAAAAAATTAATCCCAGTTGATAAATGATGCCCTTCTTTGCCCACTCCTGAAGAAATCAGTAGAAACTTTTTTCCCAATCAGCCTTACCAGTGACGAGAGAAAGGGAGGCAGGAGGCTTCTGCTGCCTGAGAACTCTTCCCATTCAAAATCAGTGTCTAACCCCATGCCTGGTTAGGGGCTGGGGAGAAGAGTGAAGAGAGAGTACTGCAAAATGTGTTTCTAAGTCATTGACTGCTCTGCTGTAATGCTAAAAGTAGTGCTGTTACTTCTTGAATATTTTTTCACTCTGCTTTTTTCTGAGCAAGAGCGAGCCTGATCCTGACTGTTTGCAATTCCCACTGTAGTCAACAAGAGTAAACTCATGGATTGAGACATGTTCAGTACCACCTATATACATATATATATATTTGGGTTTTTTTCCTCTGTGTTCTGTTCCTCCTAAAGTTTGTGGGAGTTGGAAATTATTTTTTTTTCTCAATTTACCATTCACATCAGGGATTTTTTAATTCTCAYGCAGGTTACTGTATTGCAAATTATTTGGCAAAAATGCTGCTTTTATAAAAAGCCTTGATAAACTTGTAGCATATCCCCCAGATAAAATCTCATTTCAAACAGTCCCTTCAGATGATTATCTGCAGTGATTGCAAATGAACCTTGTAGCAATCTCATAACAACTGTCCTCGTGGACGGAAGAGAAACCTGCTGTCAGAACTACAAATAATTTACGTAACCCAATTTAAGGCTCTAACAAAATGTTCCCTTGTTAAGAGGATTGTTATACTTAACGTGTGAGATGAAAATACTTTCTGAAGGTCAGGAATGCACAGAAGATAGGTTAGATCTCTTGAAAAGACAAAAAGTGGGGKTTTACCAGAAATTTTTCCTCTGTCAGAGATTCAACTTGGCATTCTCGGAAGCTAATATAAGCACAGCTTTATTCCTGCAAATGCTGTGTTTGCTCTGCAGAGGGAGAGGAGCCTCAAAGCTTCAGCTCTGCACGTGGAAAAATATAACTGAAGGGAGACCGGGGACTCAGGCTATTTTTTGCCACCACTGGCAGCATAAATGAAAGTTTGTTTTAAAGAACACAAGGGCAGACTTGGCGATGTATTTCCTAGATTCAGCCTGCCGCAGCTGCCAGTATTATGTTGAAGAACCCCAGGCAGTTTGTGTACCTGCCGCAGTGAGACAGCCACCCCGCCGCGGTGGGTGCCCGGGGGCCAGCCCAGCCGAGGTCCCGCAGGTGGCGGCAGCGTGGGAGCGGGTGGCCTTGCTTGCGCTGCGGCATTAGCCCCTGCGAGCAGGAACGGTGGGACTGAGCTGTCCCTTTCTGAGGTCTTCTGCTCATGATCATAGCTCGGTAAAGGTCCTGGGAACCGACCTGCCTGCCGCTGAAGGACGGAGGGGTGGGACAGACTCTGCTGAGGCTGGAGATCTGGGCTCTGAGAAGTACATCTAACCCAGGCAAGACATCGGGGCACTGAGGCGTGCACTCCTGGTGTTCAGTGACCTGGTTGCTTATGCTCAGTTGGGAGTTAATGCTGTCTTCGTAAAACTGTCAGAGCCACAAAACCTGAATTTGACATGTTGGAAAACAGCTTTGTGAGATCCAGCTTTTCATAATAGGATCTGGGGGGTGGGGCAGGTCTTGAAATGCTTTTAACATAGGATACAGTGGAAATAAAAAGAAATTACAGCCTCTGTAACCATCAGAAAGTCAGGCTAATGTTGCTGTTGTCCCCATCCCCTGTGCACAGTCACATGTGGTTTCTGTCCATCCCTCCAACATGCCAAACCCGAGATTACGGAGAAGCTGATGATGGAGATTATTTAAACACTTATCTCCTCACCTCTTTCAGTGTTGCACTCCCCTAATTCCTGGGGTCCCTCCCGGTAACCCTGGGTCTCCTGCCCGCCCCGACACTGGCTGCTCTGCAGCCCCACTAATGGCAGCTGCAGGGAGGGGGCATGGGGTCTGCGCCCCGGACGCAGGGGAAGCAGCAGGGTTTGGGTGGTAGGAGAGGCTGCGTGACTGCACGTCAGAGCAAAATAATAGGAAGAAACTTTGTCCTGGAGAGTGGGATATTTTCTTACAGGAAATGTCCTCTTGCTTTCAACTGCTGAGAGTTTTTTCCCAAAATACCTTTGTGAAGGGGAAGAGAAGCTTGGAAAGGGCGCTCCACATCCCAGCAGCMAGTGCCCAGTGCCCCTGTGGGGCTTCCCTGTGCCCGCCCAGCAACCTCTCACCRACCCACAGGGAGGACGCTGACAGGGTCAGAACTTTCTCAGGAACTCTCTGGTCCACTATTTTTTACTCCCTAATGCGTTYGTGTGTAGGAAGACCCTTTTTTTACCACCTTCCTTTTACCACCACCTTCCCCGACAGCTAGTGGCTTTCCAGCCCTGGGGATGTCAGGAGAAGGCTGCCTGGAGAGGTGATGCAGCCCRTGTCAGCTTTCTGGGTACCTTCTGCTGGGGGAGGAGGAGGTGTGAATGTGCCCGTTCCTTTGCCCAGGCAGAGGAGTGGTGATGGAGAGAGGCTGTATGTGCGGGGAGCAGTGGCACAGCAAAGCAGAACGTGGCACTTGCAGCCCCTTGGTGGCTCGGGCAAGGCTGGGAAGCTCTCGTGTTGGGATTGCTTTGGCCTCAGTGCTTGCCTCGGTTTCGATAGACCATGACTTTGCTGAAGGCTAATTCTTTGGATGGAAACATTTTTGTGCCAGGTATATTTCCAAGTCTGAACTTTGCTGGAAGGTTTAGCTCAAATATTTTGTCATTTTACAAGAACCAGGGTGGAGGAGAGCATTGATTTTGCCCTACTTAAAAACAGACAAACAAAAAAAAGTTTTTAAAAGACTCTTGCCTGTTCCAGAAGAGGAGSGCACTCTTGAAATCCAGAATAAAAGATGCGCGTTTTATCTTTGTGGAAAAGCTCTTGATGCCTATGAACTGGAGACCTCAGGTTTTGCAGACTGGATAGATGTGGTAGCAGATAAATTCCCACACTGTCTGTCGGTCCTGGGTATGCTCCAGCCCAGTCAACTTCTGAACAGAAATTTTCCTGTGACTGCATCCACAGGCTGCTGCAGGCTGTGTTGAGTTTGGGCACCTTAATTGAATATAAGTGGGCTGTTTCTCCCATGCACTGCTTTTAGTGGCTCCTATTGGGTCCAGTTAGGAAGCTGGAGATAGCTACCTGACTCACGTGTGGACGAAACAAGGACCGAATAGGTAGGAAATTTTTAAGGAGTAGGTTGAGAGAAAAAGCTTGTAAAAATGAGATTTGAATTGGAAAGGAAAAAAGAAAATAGAAACTGGGAAATGGGAGGAGACTTGAAGAAACTAGGTGAGCAGCTGAGAGGGAGTGGAGAGGCTGGTGTGGAGGGTGAGCAAACACAGCTACTTGGGGCGTGCAAGCACAGCTACTCGGGGGCTTCTGGTGCTGGGAAAATCAGATCTGCTTCAGCAAAGCCTAGAATAACTTGCAAAAACAGAGAGTTCAGAGCTTCAGGGATCTTCACTTGGTGCAAGAAGTACCAATCTCTTTGAAAAGTGGGTTGAAAAGTTGAATAGTGGAATAAAGTACCAATCCTTTGCAAAATTCAGTTCTAGCAATCTTAAATTGTGCATCTGCTATTAAGGGCTACTGTGACCTTGATCTTTGTGACTCAGTTCAGGAAAGTGGAAATGATAACATCCTGACATTCTTGCAGATTGTATAAATTAATTTAATGGGTATTTGCAGAACCCTTAAACCCTGGTGGTTTTGTCCTCAGACCGGGGCAATATGTGATGAATAAGACATAGCGCAGAATACTGATTTTATTTTCTCTTGGTATCCAATTACTGGTAATCAGGTGAGCACTATTTGTCTTGTGCAATGAATGAAGCAGAGCACTGAGCACTTGTGAGGAGAAAAAGGAGTATCTGCTCATGCAGTAAAGCTGTATCAGAGCAGATAGAGCTTGTTCTGATTACTTGGATTGTCATGTCACATGGAGTTCCCTTCAAAGGTCAGAGAAGTTTACTAGATGACATTAAGGCCCATATTCCCATGTTATCCTGCTATCTGAAACATTAGAGCAATCAGGAAGATAAATCTTCTTGTTCCTCTGTGCGAAAAGGGTCAAAAGTTTCCATTACTACCCTGCTGTTTCACTTGATTTCGGCAGTTACCGCAGGTTCTTGGTTGAAGTTTTCCTACTTGACAACAGCCTGTTGAAGCCTTGCCACTGATTTACCATCACCTAGCAATGATTACATTTGTATTGTTTACTAACAAATATCATTGGACCTAGGATGATAAACATGGGGTACAGGGTAGGACTTTGATCGCAAATTGTATGTTTAGTCCTTGAATCATTTTTACTACAAGTAAATGAATTGCCTTAATTATTTAAACAGGGATATTATCACAAACCATAATAATCTCACTTTACTCGGTACTTCTAGGAACTATTTAGGTAGTCCATGCAGCTTGGTTAGTCTGTCAGGAAAAAATAAACAGCTGACRTCTTGAAATCTTTGCTGGGTTGAAGGGAAAACCACCAACTTGGTTTTGATGAATATTGCACTGTCTTGTGAAGTCTTTGTGAAGCGTCTCTGACAGASAGGCTTGAGAGTGTTAAGTCCTGCCTGGAGTTGCCCTTGGACTCTAGTTGTCCTAGCCCAGTCTTGGCAGGATGGTTCAACTCTGAAAGCAAGGGCTGAGACTCATGTCCGTCCTTGATTTCTGGGATATACCTTTTCCAAGACAGTCTGTAGCTAGAGAGTCTGTCTGTCATGGAAAAGTTAAGAGCAAGGAAAAGCTGAGAAGTTTGTGAGCTGCAGTCTTACCCCTCTGGGCCACCATTTCAAGACACAGACTACCAGGAAGAGTTTGCCCACTGTTTTCTGGTGGTTGAAGCCTGATTCTTCATTGCTTTGGGTGGCCAAATGAGATCTCCCTCTATGCAAGGGAACAGAAGAAGGTTTGTGGTGCTGTGAGCCACTGGGGACATCAGATTAGAGATAGGAAGCATGTGGCAGCTCTTGCTGTCATGCAGGGCAACRCTGGAGTAGGTTGTAGAGCACATGTGAAAGCTATGATCATGTTGGAGTCTGTTGAATTGCAGCAATCATGAGAACTAAGTATTGCAATTAGAGTTGGTSCAAAGGTTGAAACTCCTTTTCTTTGAATCACCTCGATTGCTCTTGTTTTGGGAGTGTCCAGATTAAACAATAAGAAGAAATTTGAGATAACGGTTAGCAACATTTCTGTTTACTAAAATAAGTTTTTCAGCAAATTATTTTATTTTAACTGAGGCTGAAATGGTTCTCCAGTGTTTCATAAAACACAAAGAATGAGGGAGGAATACCTTTTCCCCTGTCACAAAATGTASCTTTAGATGTATGTGGTATCTCTTAAGTTTTGGTTTAACAGTTTTGACCGAATGCAATTGAAAACTGTTTAGAGATATGCTGGAGATAAGAGAATGCTGATGCACTCAAAAGCAGAAGGTTTCTCCACCTCTTTAATCTTTCTCAGTTCCAGCTTGCTTGCAAAGTAAATCTCACTATTCAGATCATGAAAGAACCTCTAGGCATAACTATACAGTGAAATGTTTACCTATACGAGATAACTTTCTGGTTTTAGGACTGCTTCTCAGTGATTTCTCAGCACCGGGGTATCCTATGGAGGTATTTCTGAGAAGCTGTCTGCATGAGCCCTGTACAAAAAAAGCACGTCTCTGTGGAGGAGGCTATCCAGTGGTGCAGTGAATAGGCATGTGAGACACATTTCCTCATAGGTCAAGAAGCAAAAAAGATATACAGGATTTCTTTCCAAGTGCAGAAAAGAATGAAGTCTGGGTTTACAATTTTAGGGTTTTTTTATGCTTGTGGTCATTAAGAACAGTTGGATCTCATGCACTGGAGCTCTCATTGAGCTCTGCAAAGGCTGACAGTCTTGTCCACCTTCTCTTGTACCCTTCTCTCCTGCACACACACAGTGTGTGAACACCCACTAACAAGTGGATTTGCTTTTGTGTCTTGGAATGCATACATGGACAGATATATTCCGTTTCTCTTTGCACAGCCTTTAACTGAGAAAGTTTGGGATGGCCCAGTTTCAGCACTGTCACACCTCTAGTATAGGTAATAAACCTTATGTTTCCAAAACAATAAAAATTCAGTCAGATTTAATGTCCTTAAAGCAAAAAAAAAAAAAAAAAAAAAAAAAATCAATCAAGTTCTTCTTTAGACTTACAGAAATTTAGATCATTGGTAAAATCAGTTACTCAGTACAAAAGCTCAAAAAATCTGTATCATTTACTCCTTTCATAGGTAGGAGCGCTTCTAGGCTGTTCTGCCTGTTCTGCCTGTCATGGGAACAGAAAACTTACAAATGATCCCACTCTTGAAAGCACAATGCCTCTGAAGTATGGTCACGAGAGGGATCAAATATGCAATTCTCTGYTAAAGTAAAATCTCAGCAGAAGCCTCAGGCTAGCCTCCCTGATGCTGGGTCTGTGGGAGACTGCGCTGTGGGTGGTTATGACGATGTGCAGAGGAGTGCTGTGCTTACACACTCTTGCACTTCTAGTGCCCAGTGCAGAAAGGAGAGTGGTCCGTGGCTGCTTCCAGGCCAACTCTTCCAGCTCCCCGTGATGCTTAACTGCAACACGGGAACGTAGAGGTCTCAAATGCATCGCTCTCTGGACTGAATGATTCAAAAAGCACATCTGATGGGGACGTGCACTATTTCACACTAATACTTGTAGTCTTCCATGCGTAGCACACTATTCACTCATCAGCGGTGTGAAAGCGCGGCGAGGAGTGGGCTGAGAGGTGCTTGCTGCTATTAGAAAGAGGAGCAACTTGGTAGTCGGGGAGAAGGCTGGCGTCACTGCACTGAAGTTAAATTTGTTGAGAGTTTTGCCATGGACTTAAGAGAGCTGAGAGTTTGCCCCTATTCCAAATAAAGCATTTATCTGGGTTTTATCTTCATGGAAGCTGATAGAAACAAAATGAGACAGTGAGTTGATTCTGCATTCTGTATTACTATTGCTAAGAGGAACTGATAGTTCTTGGGATCAGATGAATAGATACAGATTAACTCTAAGCAGCTATTATTGGAGCCCATTTAAGTAGTTTGAGTTGGAAGAGCCTTTGCTGAAGCTGATGGGAAATGCCAGGGTAAGACGATGATCCCAGTGTTCGGCACCAGTCGGAGTCTGGAAAACCTCCAATGCATGTGTTGGCATTTATAGTGTGTTAGGAGGGGAAAGCTCCTCCTTGAGAGTAAAAGACAAAGCAGCAAATTAGACAATTCTGGTCAATTTTTCCTCTTCAAAGGAAAATTTAATTTTCCTCTTTTTCATTGTAGTGCRGTTGCAAGAAAATAGACTTTTTGCTTGAGCTGTAATAAGATAGAGGTCTTGTGTTTCATAAGCCTGATACCCTCTGCAGTAAATGATGCTTCTGTGCATTATTTTTTTTTTTCCCTGTGTAGTAGTCAATGGCKCAAGTCCCTCTTTCTGAGCACTTCAGACAGTTGCCCTCTGTGGAGTGGCCTGAGATCTTGCATCATTTCCTGTCATCTGTCCAAAACTATTTATAAAATGTCTGCTGATTCTGGCACATAGGCAAAACCCAGCTTTCATAAGAAAACAAATAGTTTGGAAATGTATTCCCTYCCAGCAATGTCTCAAAACTGTTGAGAAAACCTGAAATGTCCTAGAAAATCTTAATGAAAGGTCAGATATAATGGGGTTGGGGAATATGGGGAATTTAATTGTCCCATATATTTGTAGTGGAAATCTTTAGAAATAGATGGTGCAACATGCACTGAGTAAAAGTTACAGAGTATTAAAGGGGAGGAGGTGSTTCCAAAATTTATTTGCTAGCAAAGTAAAAACTTTTGGGTTTGATGTCTGAAGATATAACAAAAGTGACTCAAGGTAGCTTTTACAATGCTGAATATTTGCCATATAATTTGATGATAGATGTTCTAGAAAAAGTTTCTAGTTTTTGATATTTCTTAGGTTTTTCCACCTCTTTAGCTTCAGGAGACTGACTAGGGTAGGAGTCTGGCAGGGACAGTAGGAGGCACTAGTGAAGCAGCGTGCTTCCCAGTCAATCTGCTGTTATCTTAATTATCATAACAAGTGCTATTTTGGGAATCCTGGAAAAGCATTGGCCATAGACAAAATGCACCCTGAGCAACAGCACTCACATCATCTTCCCACTGGCCTGCCTTGACCCTGCTGGCACCGTGCTTCTTGCCTCTTTATCTTTAGCCATCCAATATGCTGCTTGCTTRTGAAACAGCTGCATCCATGAGCTTCGGGCATGTTGGAGACCACTGTGTGCAGGGCAAAGTGAATGGAGGATGGCCTTTGCCTGAGCAGTCACAAAGACACGATTTCTGAATGTGTCTCACAATCCAGCTTGTTTCATCCTGCTTTCACAAACCCCCATAAGAAGTACCACAGTGCCGCGGGTGGCCTAGGCGGGATTGGAGTCCATGTCCCACTCATGAAGGCCTCTACAGGGTACAAATCTAAGTAGCAGTAGAGGTCTGAGACTCTTCTGCTATGACCGATCAGTATTGCTTTTCAAACCCCCAAGTTTCTCGTGGCAGCAACAGATCATCTTCTTGATGGCTGACAAAGATTCACTTCTGGCCATGCCGTTCGTATGTAGTTTATTGCAAAATAATATTTGAAAGTGTTTGAAATGCCTCAAGTCACTGCACCTCCCTTCTCCCCTTGTAAGCTTGTAGATAACATTTGTTGCTATTCGATATGTAGAAGTTGTGTAGCCTCAGGCTGCTAAAGCAGTGTATTAGCTGATGCCAATGCATTTGTATTGAGCTTTGCCCCCTGTAAATGTATTTCAAGAGTATTCTGGTGTTGGTGAAAATGTTAGCAAATGTTAGTCCGATTTTTTTCTCTCTGTAAATGACAAGCACTGCAGCACCAGCTGTATTTACAATTGCACAGCAGAGGCTTTATGCGATAGCAATCAAAATGCTGCATGTAGGAAGGTTTACTGTTCTATAGGAACGAACAAGAACAGTTCTACATAGCAATATGTATAGTTCTGCAATTAAATGCAATAGTTCTACAAAAACAGATAATTGTTCTACATAAATCCATCATCAGGCCTTTATAACTTCTGCTCAAGAGCTGACGTATTTTCCAGTAGGGATCCAAAACCAAATGCATTTTTTGCTGAGCACCCCGCCTTGCTTCCAGGGCATCTCTCCACATGGGAATACTCAAGGTATTACAGATATTTAAATAATATCTGTACGGTAATGTACTGCCTTACAACTCTAGCAGCACTGCAGCCAATRCAATAACTAGCACAGAGCTGCCTTAGACAATTGCTCTGGTGTCACTTGAGTGGGCAGACGTGTTCTCCTAACTGCTTCACTTGAGGTTTTGGAGGTGGGGATGGGAGCGGTGCCTTCCTGCAGGTCTGAACGGGGGAGGACTGTCGCACACAGAGTTCTCTTGTACTCTCTCTGAAGTACTGGCAAAAAAAACATTTGGTATTTCTTGTCTCCACTTCATCCCCTGCTTTGCCTTGTCACAACAGCCCTGTTCCTCCTTCTGTAGAATGTTTTTCAGCTGTAGATTCATCCACTGACTGGATCTACAGCCTGGCTCCAGCACACCTCCCGTGTCCCACGCTGGGAGGTTAGAAGCAACTCAGGTCACTCGGAGCACCCAAGTGTGAAAATGTTGGTACTAGTCGTTCTTTTAAAAGGTGATTAAACCTAACACATAGGGCCTTAATTGTCTACCTTGGTAAATTTTTCTATGATGTTTGCTATTCTGTGAATGAAATACTGATAGCTACCTCTGTGCAAGGTTAACTAACAAGGAATTAATGAAAGGCTGAGAAATCTGGGAGAGCTCCAGCCCTACAAGTGAACTTCACACACAGAGGGCTGACGCTTTCAGTGATGACCCAGCTACAAGGCAAGTTTTCTAAGCTTTCCTCTTCTCCCAGTATTTGCTTTGCCAGCTCCTGCTTTAGGCAGCTGCTCTGTCCCTGTGCTAAGTGTTGGTTAAGACATAGAAAAAATAGGCAATGGAATTGCCGAACTTAATAAAAATGTGTGATATTAAGCGGGGAGCCTGCATGCAGCTAGCTGTACCGAAGTGTCCTAGATTGCTGATGATCTACCAAGGGGGAGGAATGACTTATTCTGTTTAACGACTTTTTTTCCTGCAGATTCACAGAATTTCCAAAGTATGTCACAGAACCCATTTATTTCTAGCCTCACAGTTGAATATTTTCTGTGACTTTCTTTTTCCACCTTCATTTGCCCTTTGTGCTTTGCTGCCTTTGGTTTGAATTRGTCTCTGTTAACGGTCTGTCCTTTTCCAGTCTTCCTATTGTTTCACACAGGGATGAAGATCTTAGGGTTTGCCTTTTTCCTTTCTTCTAAGTCCCCTAATATTCTCATAGCTTCTTTCCTGATCAGAATGTAAATGGTACAAAGCTTGCTCTAGCAAACTCAGTTCCACCAAGYGAGTGCAAATGAGATGATAGCATGCTGTCTGTGCCCAGGTTGCTTTGGCTACTGCCAAGTAGACTTTAACTAAAAAACGATTTTGATGCAAAAGTTTGTTAAAAGTTTTTAAGATGGCAACTTCTGTGTGGTTACCTGCTAATAATGCTGGCATGAAGTATACTTTAAGATGTATTGGTAAAACTTTGAAGTCTGCAAACCCAGAGAGCATTCGTTAGGAAAATGTGTTTGTGTTAAAAAGAACAAATAAAAAAACCCTATGTCCAGTATGGAAAGATGTAKTCTGACCTTTTCCAGGAGACGGAGGTGCCTACGAAGTGAAGCTACCTGAGCTGTTGGGTTTTCAGTGAAACTCAAATTTATCTGGACTATTTGTGCTGAAATAGTCAGCACTATGAAACTGGAAGCTGGGAGAGCAAGTGATTTGTAAAGGCTTTGCTTAACACCTGCAGAGAACTAGGCTAATTGGAGAAGGCAGCAGTTAAAGGAGACCCAAACAAACTATTAAAAACTCTTGGGAGCTGTGCCAGGAAAACCAAATCATACTTCAGGGCCCAGATCACCCTGCAGAAGATAGGTAAGCAAGAACAGGCCAAGGAGGCATCCGAAAATGAGTGTTTCTTGAACCTCTTCCCAACCCCTTTTAATAAGTGGGATTTTCTCTCTAAATTCATCCCTATCTTCATGCAAAATGAATCCTAGACTTTGGTAAGAAGCATGGTCAGTCCTTAAAAATGTATCCTAGGATACATCTCCCTTCCTCTGGGAAGTTGTGGCAGGAGCGGTCCAGTGGGCGCCCCACGTATTGTCTGCTGTCAGTCTTCCCCTGTGTGTCTTAGCAAATTCGGCTGCCCAGGGGACTGAYCCTGCAGGACAGGCTGAGAACCAGGTATCACCTTAGATACCTTAATCTTCACTGGGGGTGGAGGCTGCTTGATGTGAGGGACACAGTTAAGTTCAGCCTCTTCTGAAAATACCTGGAATCATTAGAGAGAGCTGCATAATGCCAGAAAACAAAGATTTCCTGCAGAAAAGCCCAGCGAAGCAGTGAAACTGAGACAAAAGCCTGGAGCTGCCAAGTCACCTTGGGCAACCTTTTCAAACCGTCTCCAAATCTTTATTCCCTTGCCAATCATAATGGGTGTGGACACTTAAAAATACTTCATTCCCTTTTATGCCACAAGTAATGATTCACACACAGGACTGAAATATTACATTGGAATTCACTGTTTGATCTTTTTGAACTTGGATATAATAAATGAATCATTGCTTCAGTTCTAATTATTTCTTAATTTTGGGGCTTTATGACCCTCGAAGTCCAGTTCTTTTCTTACTCTGCATTTTACTGACAGTTAATATCTGCAAATATTAAAAATGTTTTAGAATGGGTTGGTATCATATAGCATATCATCTACACGCTATGTAATCACATTCTTGTGGGGAATGGGAAACAATTTGACACAGTAATTTATAGCCTAATCAAGAGGATATTAAAAATCTGAGAACAGATTAGCAATTTGCTGGATTAGATAGCTATAAATTGCCATGTGACACACAATTAAATTCTGATCAACTCTCTCTCATGTGCATTGTAATTCTACAAACAGTGAGGCTGAAGACAAGTAACATTCCTGCACCATGCTCTTCCTTGTTGCATGATTTTCCTCTAGACTGAAGGATCTCATTCACTAGATCCTACCACAGACTATGCTCTTAGAATGGCAGAAAATAATTTGGAAAAAAAAAAAGAGAAGGAAAAAAAAAAAAAAGGAGCTCTTGATTTATTAATTAGGAACCCAGAAAAGTGGTGGTATATCTGGACTATGTGAGATTTATGAGTAAGCGTGTGCTACCCAGGCAAGGAAGCTTGCCACTTACTGTAAGTCTCCTCTGTGTTTGCTAAACTACTTCTGAAACAGTCTGGGCTGCTGCAGAGCAAACTCCATGGATGTGCAACTTCTCCACTTAACTGGAATGGCAATGTGGATATTGGCAAATAGTCCCAATGGACACAGTATGATCATGGGCTCTCCAGGTGCTGTTGCAAGGCTTTAATATAAATTTTTTCTTATTGCAGTACCCTAGGATCAGCTTGCTCTTTTGTCTCTCATAATGAAAATACTTTGTATGGGTGGAAGGGTTCTTTAATTAACTAAATAGCTCTGGATTTAGACATACAACCAATGCTGCTCCTGCCTTTTTTTGAGTCCCAAATCTCTTCCTTTAATGCAAGTAAATACTCCTCTGTGGCCTGGCTGTGGTTGCCGTCCTAACATCACCTCTTCCAAAGATCCACTCCTCCAGGTTTTTTTATAGACTGTATTTACATACAGGCCTCCTGAAGCAGCCAGTGCTGTAAYCTTCCAACTCTGTTTTGCTGGGTGGGCAGAAGAACTGCAACTTTTTTTCTGACTTTTCTCCACTGTTGGCAGCATGGTTAGCTGCCTATAAATTAGCAAATATTGTAATGTAAAGTGTCAGTTTAGTTACTGACTTCTGTATGTGTGCTATTAGTATAGTAGTGTATTATTAAATGCCCAAGTCACCTCTCCTGCTAGTGGGGGCAATGTCAGAGTTAGCAGCATATCTGACTAAATTAAAACAGTTAATGCTTGGCTTCATAATTGAAGGGGTTTTAAAAGTTATTTAAATAACTTTAGAGAAGTTGGGTAGGGAGCTCCTTGGATGTTGATGTATGACATGTTTATTTAAAAAAAAAATTACGTGATTTAAAAGTGCAAGGGTCAATTGGATGCTTCTGTCCAAATGGCAGCAGAGCGAGCCGTAGAGCCCTATGCAATGTAACTTCTATCCTAGTACTAACTATAAATAACCTCTGTTTAACCAGTAAAAACGAGTATTAATTGTTTTACCTTCTTTTGAGTCATCCTGCACTAAAAAGGCATAAGAGGGACCTAGGGAAACCACACCCCGTCTTGAGAGTTGTACTGAAACTGCGTTAGTGGAAGTGTAAGGCTCTTCTGTACCTACAGGCCTGGTGTTTTCATGCCTCTCTCTCCTCTAAGGCTGCTGTATAAAAGTCTCACGGGGAAAAAATTTAACGTTTTAATTATTTTGCTTTATTTTGTTGCATTAGTTGTGATTTTCAGGGAAGAGTAGACTTATATTGTCTCTGCCTATGGCTGTTAAGGGAGATGCAATAGCAAGAGAGAAATCCTTTCCGGTGTCTACAGAGGTGACAGCAATGGCAAGTAGTTTGTAGATGCTTGTGGGGAGAACATTGATGTCCCCCATGACACTAAGACTGCAGAACATCTGAGCCAAAATGTCCCCTTCAGAGAAAGCAAGCCTGCCTCCATCATTCCCACCTGCTGCCTGCCAACCGTGTTTCTGTTTCTCTACCATGAGGGACGTTTAAAGCCAGGACAGCTGAACTGGGCCTACACAACCACTTCCCTGCCTGTTGTTGTTCAGACCCCCATGCGCTGACATCCGCAGGAGCGGTGCTTGCCCGGTGGCGACTGACACTGGGCCTCCTTTTCCCACTCCTCCCCTTCTTCCCTCCCTGGCTGTCGCAGGGCCTGTAACCTGGACACGGAGACACRGCCCGGCCCTCCTCCCCGCGTCCCCCCAGCTGCAGAAAACCCACATTCCCACCCTCTTATCCACCTGTGGGGTTTCTTTTGGTGTTCTGTGTTGTGGCAAGGGAAATGCCGAAGAAATCAAGCCCTAGGCCTTGCCGAGTGAGCACTGCCAGGGCTCGGGTCAAACGCAGGTTTCAAAAGCTAGAGAAGCTGTCAGGAGGCCGCAGAGATCAAACAGGGGGACGAAGCAACAATCGTAATTGAAGCTTTGAGTATTAATGCAGTACTAGACGACCACCATTAGGGTCTGTAGGCCTCTCGTTCTCGCGAACTTCACAGGCAGTGTGTAGCCTGCACACAGCTCCACTAGGCCCATTTCACTTAAGTGTTTGACCCAACCGGACTTTGAGACTCTGCTAAATTCCTCTGACTAACTGGACGTACGGCCTACTGGGAGCCGCCGTGTCTCATGAGGACAGGCTAGGCTGTAAGGTGACCGCTCAGCGAGACGGCGTCCCGCCGCGGCCCCCCAGGCCTACCCCGCTGGGGGCAGGGGGTCGGGTGCTCCTCCGAACTCGAGGGCGCGGGCCCGCCGGCGGGAGGGCCCTGCAGCGCGGGCAGGCCCCGGGGTTGGCCCTGCCTCCCGCCCGGAGACCCGCACGGCACCGGGCCCAGCGCGGCCGCTGCCCCGGCCGGSCGGTGCTCGCCTTCCCGCCCGCCCTCCTTCCCTGAGGGCCGCCCCGGGCCCCGCCCCCTGGCCACCGCTGCGCCCCGCCCCGCGGAGGCGGAGCCGGCGCCGGCCCGGCCCCTCCCTGCCCTCCGCGCCGGGTTACATGGCGGCGGCTGCGGCAGTGGCGACTGCGGCGAGGCGGGCGGTCGCCGGGTGGGAGCCGGTGCCGGGGCCGCGGGGCCCGGCCGTGTGAGCAGCGCAGACCCCGATGAGCCTGGGAAGGCCCGTGAGTGCGGCGGGGCGGCCGGCGAGGCGGCGGGGGGGTGGGAGGGGGGTC
>JASVER010000034.1:7315674-7652088 GCA_030449065.1 Oceanodroma leucorhoa
GGGTGCTGACAGGGCGGGCGGGGGCGGCCGCGCGGCGCCGCGAGGGGGACGCTCCCAACGGCCACCGGCTGCGGCCCGGGCGGGGCCCCGCCGGGCCCAGGGGGTCGCCTCTCCCGCCGGAGCGGGGGCCGGGGGCGGCGTCCGCGCCCTGAAGGGCGTTTGAAGGTAGGGCTCTTCCGCGCTGCGGCGGCCCCGCGGGGGCGCGGGTCCGGTGGCCGCGGTGCGGCCGGGGGCCGGGCTGGCCACCCCCCGTTGCGACGGGGGGCATGGCGGGGGTGGGTCCCCTTTGCTTGAGCGGTCGCCGGTGTCTGGAGAGGGTGTGCGGGAAACGAGCGGCGCTGTCGGACGAAGCTGGCTCGTCCCGGAGRAGCGGCGGGAGGAAGGATGTCCTTTGCCGGCACGGCTGCGAGCTGGCGGCTGCCGGCGGGCCCGGCCGGCGCGGGGGGAGCCCGGCCTCTCCGAAGTCTGCGGAAGTTTTGCTGCTGAATTCGGTGCCAGCGGGGCCTCGCCGGCGACTCCTCGCGGGGAATTGGGCGCCGCTCTCCAGCCGCCGTGCCGGCGGACGGGGGGACAGGTACCGCTCGTTCCTGCTGCCAGGGCGCCCGCAGACTCCCCCGTGACCTCGAGCACCTTTTGTGGAAAAAGTGACAATACTTCTCATAAGTAGCTTGAAACACCCGATGAAAATAGCTTGAAGAGAGCCTGCTAGAGTTTCAGAATTTGGAAGAACAGGTACCCTTGGCTAGGCAGGCAGGATGCACACACTTGGCTTCTGCATGATGAGTATCTCTTTTTCTGGCTAATTCAGTGCCATTTTGGATCAGCCTGACAATGGCTAAGTTAATTGTGTCCTGGAAAAAAAAATGCTGGTTGGCGTGTTGTCATATGGCCGGTGCAAATGTTGATAAAAGCRCTGTTGCCAACAAGCTTTTTATAATACATATACGAATATACATATGTGTGTGTATAAAAATAACATTGTGATAGCACGATGTGTTTATAAACCAGTTATAAGTGGCAGAAAGTGGTGGCTTAAAATAGAGGTAGATTTTAGTGTGGTAATTGGGTTCAGAAAATGTGTGCCTTAAAGCTAAAATGGGAACATTCGTTTCAACCTCTTGCACAGGCTCAGTCCTTGCTTGTGCGGTCGTTATCTTTAATTCAGTCTTGACTGGTTAACTGTTCAGTGGAACAGCAGACGGTAGCAGAGCTGCCAAGGTGCAGAAGGCTGTGGTTAGGCTGATGGTAGGCTTCTTCAGTGGCGAGTTTTCATTGAATTATCTGAAGGGAGGATCGAACCGTTTTTATTTATGATACAGAAAAACGCAGTGGATTTTTGTATGCTTTTACAGATCCTTCGGAAGATTTATAAACTAATAGTAACATTYGCTGACTGCCAGCACAGAGTTCCCTAAACAGTGTGGGGAGCAAGTRGGAGGCTTTAGAAAAGCGGCAGTTTCGTGAGTTGGACGATGACTCACTCTGCCTACTGACTGCAACGTGGCTGATCTAAAAAAAATACTTCTGTGCCCCGTATTTTTATAGTCAAAGGGATAGTACTTAGCAGGTTGTATAATATGTCATTAGTCATTCTTGGTCTTTCTCTTGTGAGTAATTATTTGGTCATTATGTGGTCTGTATAATCAAATTAACTGATATCTTTCTGTCTTATTTGTATTTCTGAAAAAGTAAATGTCTCATACTTGACTATGTTTCAGTGTACATCCTGTTTCCTGAAAACTGTGATAAATCCACGTGCAGAAGTTGAGCACGAATTGAAGGGGCTGCTTGCATAATGCATGAGGCTGGTCATGTGTGGTGATGTCTGCCAGCACTAGGAATAATTACAAAGACGGCAGTCCTTCTGTGGGTCACTTCTGTTGCCCTCTCCCGAGAACTGATCTGTTTTAAAAGCATAGTTGTAAACCACTTAGGAAACTAGTATCTTTGTGTTTCCCTCTTTAAACTTTGTGGGAGGAAGGAATAAAAGTACCGCTTAAAAAAACGGTAGCCTTGGAAAGGTGACAGCCTAAATGAAAACATCACTGCTGAGTGAATAGCCTATTCGGCCCAAATTGGGGTGATTAAACCCCCCTTTTTTATACTATAGTCCATCCTGTGTTTCAGGTGRTTAGACCATATTACACAACTGAAGAGGAATTTGTCATTTTTGTTTATTTAGCGTGTATTTTCAAGAGAGAGGGTTGGACTGATAGTTATGACTTTCATTGAAACTGAAAATGTATAAATTTAATGGGTGTTGGCGTCACTCTTTGTAAGTATTAGTGTTTTAAAAAACCCACCTCATTATTTTCCAAAGTTAAAAATCACTATAAAATGCAAAGAAGAAAATGTGTTACTTGGAGCTCATTTTGTCTCAGAAAAGCCTTTATTTCTTCTGGTTGATTACCCTTTAAGTAATTATTATCTTAGTCAGAGTGAAAGAAAGTTTGGGGCTAACTTTTTATTTTCCGTCCCTCTTATCTGCTTCTGGTCCACAGGACTATTTGTCTTAAATGTCTGTTTGCTGTTAACTTGTGGATGGGGAAACTAGTTCAGCTGCTCCCTTGGCCCCTGGCGTGAGCAATGCTCTGGGGGCTGCAGTCTTGGCGGAGGGGCCAGCTCATGGGCGATGGCAGCGAAGGGGCTGTGGCCTGTAAGCAAAGGGCTGCGCTACGTGAGAGATCGAACTGGCATAGTGAAAGAAGTACACCTTTGATGTGAAACTAGTTAATGCGTGGGGTTAGTTTAGAAGCGTATTTTTGTGTTCAGACAAGGATATATGAACCTGCTACAGCATTGKCATCTGTTACACTTCCAAAGTAGGATTTTCAGTGGCACTAAAGGAAAGATCACTCTCAATTACTGAGTCTTAATTTCGTTTGTTTTAATAGTAGAGCATTTTTGCTAGGACAATTTCTAATTGTCCTCACCATAGTCATGTGGTACTGTATCTGGTAGAAAAACTGCCTCCTGGTCAGCTTCCTAGGACTAGATCCTGTTTTGAATGATAGCTGGGCCCTGCTTTTTGTGGCTTTGAGATTAAGTCATTTGCTCATAGTTATATAGGAAGGTTGTAGCAGGATCAGGTCAAATTGAAGGCTGCAATGGGTTGCTTATGTTGTCAACTTTTGTTTTCTTAGCTGAATCACTCTGATTCTGAAAATCATTACATACCTTCTAAAAA
The DNA here is from genome assembly GCA_030449065.1 of Oceanodroma leucorhoa. Lineage (NCBI taxonomy): Eukaryota > Metazoa > Chordata > Aves > Procellariiformes > Oceanodroma > Oceanodroma leucorhoa. Next base: position 7,318,862 of record JASVER010000034.1, read on the forward strand.
TGTTACAATTAGTGATCACCTACTGGAAGGGTATAGTATAAGTTGATGATTAAAAATGCATCATCATTTCACAGAATGAAGATTTTAGGACTCCTACTTCAGTAAGCAAGTGGGCCATAACTCCCTTTCTCCTTGAAGCAGTAATGTCATAACTACTCTCATGTTGTAGTACCACTGCTGCCTTCGTTTAGTTGTGGTGGTAAGGGGTAAGATCTGAGTTTCGGTGAAGAGATCAGCAGATCTTACTCCTTGCTACTGATGGATATCTTTTCGAATCTGATCCTGTGCTGTTTAATGGAACTAGCTAAAAGAGAGGTTCCAGATGTGTCACCCAGCTGGTACAAACCGATTCTGTATGGCTGCATATTGAAGACATCAGCAGTGTGAAACAATAGGCCTAATTATGGGGAAGAATACAACTGGTTTTAGATGGTCCCAAGGATATAAAATACAGCTTATTGCATGGTATTTGAATAGAGGCCTTGGACCTTGAGTTAACATGAAATTTAAAGTGTGAGTATAAGCTACAAAAATGAATTTCCTTAACAATTTTTTTGGGGGGTGGGGAATGAAAGGAAAATGGTCTGGGGTGATGTAAACTTTTTTACAGGCAGCAGCTCAGAATGAGTGAGCCTGAAAATGGTGCAAGTGAATGAGAAAATATTTTTAGGTTTAAAACAAAAGTTAAAAATCAAGAGGCTAGACTTCTGGATTTTATAATTGTGAGCAAAGAGTTGGATAGTCACTGATGATATCCTAATTAACTCTAAGATAAATTTTATATTTGTTCTTTAAGTAAATTAATGGGTATTATAAGAAGGGTTCTCATGCTGATGTATTAATGTGGATGTAAATTCAAGATAGTTTTGGGAAAAGTAACAGTGTTACCTCGTTATGTTTGTAATAAGGTTATAATAACCCCTGAAAAACACTGTCTAAAATTAGGACTCTTGGCGGTATGCAAAGAAGGAATCTCAAGGCAATAGTTACAAGTRCTGAGTAAAGAAAGCTCTGAAGATCACCCTTCTGGCAGGGTATTATACCACATCAGTGGAGGGCAGCTCAAAGCTTTTCAGTTTAGAAGTACTACATTTGGTGATCTTTATTTAAGAAGAAAAAGCCAGCAGAGGATAGCATGTGTTTCCTTCTTCTTTCCTGTGTTTGTCACGTGGCTGTGCAAATACCTGGAGGCAAGTGATGTGTGGCAGGAGGGAGCAAGGCAGGGCACTGGGGCTGTGTGTCTTGGTGGCAGTCAGGCTTGAGCCTGAGGAATGGTAGTATTTAAATGTGTTGAAACAGCCTTGTTTCTGTTTGCCAGTGTGCCTGCCTTTATTTTCTTTTTCTCTGCATGCAGTTCTGATTGCTTTAGTGAATTGAGGCCATTATTTAGAATATGTTAATAATTTGTCAGCTGCTCTTGCTGCCCTCTTAGKAGTGGGGAGACTTGTTTTGCTTGGTCCCAGTTGTCCCACTGAAGTGCTAGCACAGTTTTAAGGGAAAACACTTACACGATTAATTCTAAAGTGTTGGGATAGTTTGGAGAACTTTACATTTATTTAGAGAGCTGGGTGAAGAGCAGAAATGTGTTAATCTAAGACAGAAGAGAAGACATTTAGTGRTTTGATGTGACCTATAGTTGTTGGGGAAGGACATACAGGTGACTTGTATTGGAATTGCCCAAACCTTACCACACTGTGTAAGGTACACCTTTGACTCTTCTCTTTGTGGCATCTTTGAGCTTTAAAAAAAAATAAGGAGGATGTGCAAAAATGCAACATATGGTCTTTATGACTGCATTCTGCTGCTGCAGACAGGAAAGCTTACTAAGAAAATTACCACTTTTGTTTTCATAAATAGTAGTTGCATTCACTAGACTATTAAAAATAAATGATGTCTGAAAGTGCCCATATGTTAGGGGAAACGGTTATCGAATATATAAGTTACTGTGTAAAATGTACTAGCTGTTAGGTTTTTTCTGTAATCTAGGTTGGATAAGTGTAGARGTAATTCATAAAGTAGTAATATTTGTCTAATATGTAGGAATTACCCCTGCGATTCCTGTAACAATTAATCTATAGAGGCAACATTATGATTTGAGATGTTAGTAAACTTTATCCAAAATCACAGGGATTTAAACTTTATAAGTGGCATTGGATGTGTGCTGTATATTTTGGAAAGTCAATAGCTAATGGAAGTGCACAAACCTTACCCTTTTCATGTGAACGGTACCCAGTTATCTCTTAGTACGGTGAAATAGTTAACCCTCATTTTTGTCTTCRAGTAAAAGTTTAGTGGAAAGAATTATTCCAAAATTTAATGACTGAGGTGCGGGGTATTATTGTTTCTGACTTGTCCCTTAACAGCTGTATTGGAGAATTACCAAGTTTTTGGTGATACTCCCTTCTTTATTAAGATTCAGTTGGATTTTTCATTGTGTGCCTTATATTCTCAATAGGTTATATCTAAAACTTTCACAATATATGTTTAGAAATGGTCRTTGGTGATTATTGTCAGTTTTCCTCCACAAGTATGAAAAGTGTATGTAATTTCTAGTTAGTTTAGCTTTTGTGATGGTTTCTTATTTTGTAATTGGATAGTAAATAAGTTGTATATTTAGGACAACTTGAGTTGAGGGCGGAGGAAGACTTCTGTATGTGCTGGAATACTGATGTATTTTTCTCTCCTTTTCAGGTTGTCACGGAGTAAAATGGATGGTAGCTTTGATTGTGATTGTGGTGAGCTGGAGCCACCTGATCATTAACAGAAGGCATCTTTTGTAAATCAAGAGCTGCCAGATTCCCGTTTAACTAGACTGTAAACAAAGGAGAGAAAAAGGAGGAAGAAGGAAAAAAAAAAAAATAGTGCTTACCAGCACCATAGAATGACGCTGCTCAGGACCAGTCCAACACTGAATGTATCTGCACTGTGAGGAGGAGGATGTTAATAAAAGCCTATTATGTGCATATTTATTCACATTTTTGTTAAATGTTAACCAGTTTAGCACAGTAGAGCTGAGTGCATAGTATGTCATTTCATTCCGTTTGAGTTTCTTGTGAGTATTTTCTTTAATGTCTGCAGAAATGCTGCACCTTTCTTGAACTATGAATGCTGCAATCTTTCTATCTTATGCTCGGTTTGAGTTCTAGAGCTTACGGGCTCTAAATTCAAGGGAACACAACAGGCCTGGCTGGCTCATAATGAAATGAGAGTGTCAAGAAACCATCTTGCAGTCAAAGCCAAGTGTTTCTTCTCCCTTTCTATAAGACCTTTCCTTCAAATACCAGTGGAAGTGTCTCCGTGTGTTTACAGAAGCTTAGTAGTTTGAGGAAAAAGAAACGTAAAGAATTTAAAAATGGCAGAAAAATTTGAAAGTCTCATGAACATTCATGGTTTTGATCTGGGCTCTCGGTATATGGACTTAAAACCACTGGGCTGTGGTGGAAATGGCTTAGTTTTTTCTGCTGTCGATAATGACTGTGACAAAAGAGTGGCTGTCAAGAAAATTGTCCTTACAGATCCCCAGAGTGTTAAACATGCTCTACGTGAGATCAAAATTATTAGAAGACTTGACCACGATAACATTGTCAAAGTATTTGAAATTCTTGGTCCTAGTGGAAGCCAGTTAACAGATGACGTGGGCTCCCTTACAGAATTGAACTGTGTTTACATTGTCCAGGAATACATGGAGACAGATCTGGCTAATCTGCTAGAGCAGGGCCCTTTACTGGAAGATCATGCCAGACTTTTCATGTACCAGCTGCTACGTGGGCTCAAGTATATTCACTCTGCAAATGTTCTGCATAGAGATCTCAAACCAGCTAATCTTTTCATTAATACTGAAGACTTGGTGCTGAAGATTGGTGACTTCGGTCTTGCACGAATCATGGATCCTCATTATTCCCACAAGGTATGTGCAGAGTGGAAATATTTAAGTGATACACTGACAACCGTGCCTTCTTAAAATAGCWTCTTTCTGCCTTTCGCAGAGGTAGGTAGTCTGTGGAAGGCCTTGTTAGCAGGTGGGATATCATGTTAGATATCATACAGTAGAACTGGAATGCTTGCAAATAGAGGAAAAACGATCTGTAGATGACGATAGGACTACTCCAAGCATAAAATAAAACTTTTTTTTTTTGCTAGTTGTGTTCAGAAAAGCAGATTTTTAACAGTGAATACAGAACCTGAGATTAAGAACAACATTCAGAGGCATAACTATAGAAGCCGTGATAAGTTTATAAGTGATGCATTCATAGTGTGCAAGTGTGGCTGTTTCCTGGGATTGATTTAGAGATACCGTCTTGCTGGTTTAGATGATGTTTCACAAGAGAGTTCGTTATTATCTCTGCATTTATTTGGCATCTGGGAATAAGAAAGTTTTGCTGCAGTACCTCATTTGACTAATAAATAGTGTCATACTTCTATATTGTTGCTGTTCACTCATAAAGATATTGCTGTTCCATTTTAAAAGGTAGAAGGGCTTAGTAGGGGACACATGGTACTATCCTTGGGACTTTGAGACCAAAAAATCTTGTAGTAGTGTATTAAAAAATAAGAAACAAGTAATTAAAAAAAAAAGTACCTCTTAAAAAATCTAAGTAAGCTTTTTTTTTATTTTTTTAAATTAATTTCATTAGGGCCATCTTTCCGAAGGATTGGTTACTAAATGGTACAGATCGCCCCGTCTTTTGCTTTCTCCTAACAACTACACTAAAGCCATTGACATGTGGGCTGCAGGTTGCATCTTTGCTGAAATGCTGACTGGGAAAACCCTCTTTGCAGGTGGGTGGAATAAAAATGTGTGTGGATATTSCAAAAAGGAGTGGTTCTGCTTAATTATCTTCCTAAAGAAAGGTTGATTCTCATGGCTAATATCAATAGTCATTGACTATCAGGRTATGCTATATTATTATGCAATTATATAAGCAAACTATAAATTGATGTATTTGGAAAGCAGAAGATGTTTCAATTTCTGTTATGTATACCGGTGTGTATTTAGATAAATATCACAATTTAATTTAGTACTCGCATATATGGTAAATCTGTCTGAAATTAGGTTAAACTAAATTTATCGGATGCCTAAGAAGTGTTCTAAATACATGTATTAGTGAATTGATGTATCCAGGGAGTATTTGAGGATTATGAATGCCCTGAGTATCATATTCGTAAAGATTTTTTTTTTTTAATGTAGTGAACCCAGTCACTTCTCACTTCTATATATTTTAAATTATGAAAGAGTAGCCTTTTTTCCCCATTCCCAATTTTTTTGTCATCTACAGACTGTTTTGACCTGACCTTTGTTTCAGTGCAATAGGGAGGATTCTACAGATTTAAAATTTAGTGTGGCATACCAAGGAARTGTGTAACCTCCAGATGTTTCTGGTAAGATAGGAAGCAATGCTCTGGTCTCATTGGGTGCATCTACATTAGTCCTTTGGTTAGTATCAGGAGCAAATTTTTGAAGCAAATCTCTTGATGGTCATTCTGTACCACATTGCTGGCTTAGCTCAGTGCACAAACTAGAGTCTTTTTAGACAAAATTAAACTGCCATTTGCACTGTAGGAGATCACCCAATGTGCTCCACCTGCCAACAGGCATTCAGTCCATGGGTGCAGATGAGCTAGTCTAGAGTAAACCCCTGAAATGCTTATTTTGTGTGCACCCTGGGGCCTCAGCAGCAGCTGTCTCATTCAAGCTTGCTCTTGGATTTGCTCCTGTTGGTCTAAATTACTGGGGTAATACAGATAAAACCTCTAAGAACTGAGCTTGCATTTCAAAGTTCACATTCCTTTAGATACAYGTGGACTAAAAGCACACTTCTGCAGTAATTCTTAGCTTTGTACGTCAAGGTAATGAAATTGAGAGCTTTTTCCCATTAGGTACTATTAATGGAGTACTGTCACCTTGAAATCATTATTTTATAAAAATCAGCGATTAATATGCAAAGAGGCTTTTTCTTAACTTGCAGTGAGTTGCTAACTCTTTGAGTTACTAACTATTGGAGTAATGTCCCCAGTGTATTAAATGCTCGGCTGATAAAGAGATTTATTAGGTTTCCATTGCATCAAGCACGTCTACTGGAAAATAGTGAAAGAGTGGGAGAAAGTCTGTGGATTTCAGCATTCAGCATAGATTGATTGCAACTGCTAGCATTTTGGCTTTTTTTTGAGTAGCATTGGTATTTGCCAAAAGTTTTTATTGGTCTAATATCTGTGTAGTGACTTAGATTTTTTTTTTTTGTTTTTAACAAAAAATCCTGTTTGTAGGCTTGTTTATGTGCCCTAATTGCATTGCGTAGATACCTAGAAAAATATTTTTAGATGTGGATGTGTCCCTCTGATAATTTAGCACTGCCATAGTTTTCTGATCTAAAGAGTGGACTTCTTAATGTCATGCACTTGGAAAGAGAAGACAGTTGAAGATATGACAGTTAGCCTGTCCTGAGACTCTGAACAAAATTGTTTTGCAAAGTTGTTTGGAGGGCTTGATTTGGTTAATTTGCAACTTCCTGCCTACTTCTGAACCATCCCTTAGGAATCCTGCTGCCTGGAAAGCTGACAGGAATGGGAATGGGAAGGAAGAATGCAGATTAAAATTGCAGAATACCTGGGATGAGGGAGGGGAGGGAAGTTAAGGCAGAGGAATTCGATAGCTGTTACAAACAACTTCTGTAATTCTTTCTTCTAAATAAATATTTTAAAATGCTCATATCATTTAGGGTGGAAAGAAAGCTGATTAATTTTAGGGTGGATAGGACAAGAAATAATGATGCAGTAGAATCTGTTTTCCAGCAAATTACAGACAGTATAACATCTGATAGATTATATTAAGTAATTTGTAATAGTCTGAAGTAGGAGGACAGAACAGCTTTTTCAATCCAGCAAATAAGTTAACATGAGGCAAGACTGATTCAGCTGGGGAGCATAGGTCTCAGCCATGTTTTCTGTAGTGACTTTGCTTCAGCTTTTCTTTAAGTCATCTGGCAGTTGTGTGGTAGGATGTCCAGTGCAGACTGTCGTGCAAACTGATAGCGCATAGCTTTTGAGGTGGTAGAACCTCTTTCTGGCCCTGCTTATTTTTGTATTTAACGTCACATGCATCAGTATCACTGATGATTGCCCAGAGCTGCCTGGTGAAACACTGGCATGCAAATAATCCTGTATAGTTTCATCTGCTAGTTGAATCTCTAGGATGCTACATGCTTCTTGGAGCTGAACAATAAATTGAGGTAGACAAGCTGTATTTCTGGGTACTCCAACTTTAACACTGGTACTGAATATAGATGCAGTTCATTATTCAAAATTCACCTGCTGTAGAGGCCCTTAGTTCTTTACCCAAGGAAACTTCAAATAGTGCTAAAAGTGTACTATAATTTCAATCATAATACGGTACTTTTTTTTTTCTAAACAAGATTACACTGCTTAACTGACAGGTGATTTTTTTGTCTTGCACCTGACAGTAATACAGGGTTTCAGAGTAGCTTATTAATACAAATGGTTATGCCCTGTAAGATCTCTTGCTGAGCCAAACCGCTACTGTTTCTATTAATAAGGGACGTATAATTCAAAGTAAGGTCAAATACTGAATTCATTAGGTGGATCAGTTGAAAGGAGRGGAGTGCAGTATATAGTATATAACAAAAAGATAGTGTTGCTGTAGAGTACCTCATCCGTAATGAAAACATCCTTGCAAAAGCTTAAGGTTAGGTTGCTTTATCTGTGTATAGCAGCTCTGTAATTCTTCATACACTACAGCATTTTTGAGAGCTCTTCAGATTTTTTTATCATTCAAATTTAAAACTTCAGCCTTTCCTCTGTTGTAGGAGATAATAGTCTTCTACTGAAAATAGCTGCTCAGAGCACAAAATTTTGACATGCCTTTTGCGTACAGGGATCAGAAGTGTTTGAAGTTGAAATGRCAGCTTGTATTTTCTCTTGGTGCTTAGGTGCACATGAACTTGAACAGATGCAGTTGATTCTAGAATCAATTCCTGTTGTACATGAGGAGGACCGTCAGGAGCTTCTCAATGTGATTCCAGTTTACATTAGAAACGATATGACTGAGCCACACAAACCTTTAACTCAGTTGCTTCCAGGCATCAGTCCTGAAGGTAAGTAATTCAGAAAAAAATACTTCCTGTATTTCAAGATCATAAAATAATGAACAACTTTACAGTGCATGCGTGTGATTGTTAAAAGCGAGTTTCAGTTAGAAGAATCTGTGCACTGTCTGAAGGAGGATTGTCTCCTGCTGTAATAAAAAAAATGTGCTTACATGATAGCTGCTTGGTCGTCTTTGGAGTAGAATGTGAATCTCTGCTGGATCTGTTTGCACTGGAAGACTGATTGAATTGCTCTAGTTTGAGACACTTCTAAATATAAGGGAACATTGGAATGGAGTCAGTACGAAACAACTGTCTTTCAAATTTTTAAAAAGGAAGTCCCCAAACCAAACTGACAGCAATGTTTCCTGATAGCTGTTGGTGGATACTGATCCAGCTTGAAGCATTCTGTCTCTTAGTATTTTTTCCTGCTTTAAGTTAAATTATTGTTGATCTTGGGTTCGACCTCTACTCTTCTAGCTTTCCTATGGCTACAGAATGCATATTTGGCAGTATACTGTCAGTAGCTGATACTTCACAGGTGGCTACTTTTAAGCAAATGCACACGTCTAGAGCAAAGCACTGCACCTTAATCTTAAATTCTAGATGTCTGAAATGTATGATAACTTTTTCACTACAGCGCTGGACTTTCTGGAGCAAATTTTGACATTTAGTCCCATGGATCGATTGACAGCAGAAGAAGCTTTGTCCCATCCTTATATGAGCATTTATTCCTTTCCAACGGATGAGCCTATTTCAAGTCATCCTTTTCACATTGAAGATGAGGTTGATGATATTCTGCTGATGGATGAAAGTCACAGCCATATTTATAATTGGGAAAGGTAAATTTATCACTTACTGTGGCACGTAACATAACTGAACGGTTGTGTGCTTGAAGTAATGTGGCTTCACAGGCATCATTTCATTTTCTGTTTGTTTCTTCTTCTTAAGATGACCTGAGAATAAACTTTTCCCTTTATAGGCAGTGCATTGTCATTGGGTTTATAATTCATTAGACTGACTTGGATATGCTGATGCATTCCTGAGATACACTCAGGACTCTAGAATCTAAAGTTAATCTCTCCATTACTTTTTTTCCCCAAAATATTTATCTAAAAAATGAACTTTAAATGAAGAGAGTTTTAAGAATGATTGTCCTTGTCCAATGCTTAGCTCATATAATAATAAAGAGGTTTACAGTAGTCATTTACGGTCAGTTAAACACACTTTAAGGAAGAGTTCTGTAAATGGAGTAAGCTATTGTACATAATTCTGGATTTAAATCTTTCAGATGTCCATATGATGATTACTTTATGCCAGATTAAATTAAAAACCTGGAAGAGGTACCCGATTGGATTGAGGAAAAACTATCTGTGTTGAATCGTGATTATTCTCTAAAGGAATTTCTAAACTTAATTGTCTCTGTCTTGGGAGCTAGAAGRCTGTTTTTTAGCTGCTAACACTTAGGAAATTGTTTTACAGATACCATGAAAGTCAGTTTTCAGACCATGACTGGCCTATTCATAATAACTATGAAGCTGATGAAGTTCAGCGTGATCCAAGGGCTCTTTCTGATGTTACTGATGAGGAAGAAGTGCAAGTAGATCCTCGCAAATATTTGGATGGAGATCGTGAAAAGTATCTGGAGGATCCTGCCTTTGACACCCACTTCTCTACTGAACCTTGCTGGCAGTATTCAGATCACCATGAAAACAAGTATTGTGATCTGGAATGTAGTCACACTTGTAATTACAAAATGAGGTCATCTTCATACCTAGATAATTTAGTTTGGCGAGACAGTGAAGTTAACCATTACTATGAGCCCAAGCTTATTATAGATCTTTCAAACTGGAAGGAACAGAGCAAAGAAAAGTCTGATAAGAAAGGCAAGTCTAAATGTGAAAAGAATGGGTTGGTGAAAGCTCAGATAGCACTTGAGGAAGCATCACAGCAACTTGTTGAAAAAGAAAGGGAGAAGAATCAAGGATTTGACTTTGATTCATTTATAGCAGAAACCATTCAGCTTAGTTTACAACACGAGTCTACTGATGTTGATAAATTAAATGACTTGAATAGCTCAGTGTCTCAAATAGAGTTGAAAGGGTTAATATCAAAGTCAGTAAGCAGAGAGAAGCAGGAGAAAGGAATGGCTAATTTGGCACAGTTAGAAGCTCTGTACCAAACTTCTTGGGACAGTCAGTTTGTAAGTAGYGGGGCGGAGTGCTTCCTCATAGACCAGTTTTGTTGCGAAGTAAGGAAAGATGAACAAGTTGAAAAAGAAAACACTTACACCAGTTATTTGGACAAATTTTTTAGTAAGAAGGAAGATGCTGAAATGCTAGAACCTGAGCCAGTAGAAGAGGGGAAGCTTGGGGAGAAGGAGAGAGAAGAGAGCTTTCTCAGTAACAGTGGAGAACTCCTCTTCAACAAGCAGCTTGAGGCTATAGGTATTCCTCAGTTTCACAGCCCTGTTGGTTCGCCACTGAAATCAATACAGGCCACGTTAACGCCTTCTGCTATGAAATCATCTCCCCAGATTCCCCACAAAACGTACAGCAGCATTCTGAAACATCTAAATTAAAACACTCAGCAGACATTTCTTTTATATTCATGAGATGTGTTTGTCTTTTTTTATTACTAGTGTAAGTAATTTTTTTACTTGAATCAGACGGTGTAATTTTGGTATGGATTTCATTAGTTTTCTGTTTACCATTGTTTTTACAATCCAGAATTACTTTCTATACATAAGTTAGTTTTGTTTTTAAACTGGCATGTCGTTTGCACACAAAATTAAAGAATAGAGCAAAATAATGCAAAATGCAGGAGGTAACAAAAAATGCACTAAACCAAGTAAAAAACATTCTCTCAGTAAAACAGTGTCCATGTTTTGCAGAAAAAGAACCTTGCCTTGAAATTTACACAGTGAGACTGTACATAATTGCATGAATATCTATTTTTCCCAAAACATTTTTTTCATTCATGCGTATTTTAGAGTTTTTCATACTGTACACATTTCTTAGACACATGATACCAGCAGCAACTGAAATGAATGCAGAATTTGGTACGCATGTGTTATCTACCTCAAGGTAACAGCAGTATGTGGCAAAACATTAACCACCCATAGTGCTTCTCATTATGCACTTCTATTTAGCCAGCATTATTGTAGTAGCTATTCTTATTGAAAATCATTCAATATTTATAAATGTTCTGGTATGCATTCTTTATAGTGAAGTGTTAATATGCAGCACTTTTATTTATTTTAGCAAATAAGTATATTTCTGTAATTATAGAAAGTCAACTTAATTTTTGAGTTACTTTTCAGATAAAAGTTTTTGTTTAGCACTATGGTTTTATTGCCTACATAGCTGGATATATATTAACATCGGCTTATTCTGAGGCTATCCAATACATTTTTTTATTTTTATTATTTAGTTTTCATTTCAAGTAAAGCACTCACTGTGTATTGGAATTTGTAATTGGAGGTGCTTGATCTCTACAAAAGAAATTAGGAATTGCTTTATTATCAAATGCTCCTAGAAGTCTTAATTGTGTTCATTTTTWAAAAATTTTGTAATGTTAGTTGTGTGCATGGAAATAATTAAGGTACAACATTACTGTAGGTTAAAGTTCTATATGGTGAGACATTTTGTTTTTACTGTATGTTTTTACTGAATGATTCCTGTCCCACTCCCAACCCCCCTCAAAAGCAAGCATGAATAAAATTAGGTTAAATATAGCATGTAGCATCTCGGTCTTCTGAAAATTTGTTTTACCTTCTGATTTTTTGAAATACTGGATGTATCATTGGCTCCCCTGTTTAAAATGAAAAACAAATAAAAACATGGCCAGCAAAAATGACTGTTGTTTTTTGATGCTTTGTACAATGAAAGATAAAGAGGTGCTACTGTAATGCAGCTGGCTGTATTGTGAGGGCAGGAGGCCAGCTTGCCTGCGCTCCCTAATACAAGGTGCTCGAGGAAGCAYGAGAAATTGTCTGTAGACTACCTTGGAAGTGCTGCTGCTGCTGGGGATGCAGCACCCTGCAAGGAGACTCCAGAAGTACACTTCTGTCCCGGTACGTACGGCCTGTGTTGAAGAAAATCTTCTGTAATGGTATGGCTATGAAAGCGTAAGTGTACGCTAGTGTCAATAACCATTTTTGTTGAAAATACAATTGAATTCCAGAGTTTAAGTGAGCGTTAACTGTTTTATCAGCTTTTTAGACAGAATAGTGTTAAAGTGGAAAAAGTGCTGCGAGTGCATGTGAGCAGTCTCGTGTCGCTGACAGCCTGGAGCGAAGGTAATGATGCAGGTCCCTCAGCCAAGAGCCTGTCTGGAGCACTTCCACAGGGAGATTTCAGGAGCAGGACCGGGTAACTCCTATGGGACGTTTCAGAATGTGCAGATCGGGTCTCTGTTGTAGCAAGCCCTAAGAACCGTATGTATTTCTTTTCCAGTTCCTCCTGTCAGAACCATTCCTGAGGGAGCTAATTAGCCGTACAGTAAAGCTACATCTTTTGGCAAACTCCTACAACTTTTTCCATGACAGTGTCTTAGTTCCTCCAGATTTTTCCATCCCTCCTCCCCGGCTCCTCTGGCAGGTGGCACAGCTGCAACTCACTTAAGGAGCTGTCCCTTCAACATGGCAGATCCTGGTCACCTGGGGAGGTGGGACACAGCGTATGTCCTTGGGCRCGGTATGTGAGTGTTCATGTAGCCACATCAGTTTCTATGTACGGGGCTGTAGGGAGGAGGAAATGGTTGGTTGCCCTCTCCTAGGTGAGGGCCTGTTTTGAAGTGGTGTGGTAGTTTTTTTCTGAGATTGGATGAAAGCAGTGAGTGGGAAGTGCTTAGAAACTGGAAACAAAATTCAGCTTCAAAACATCTTGTGCAAATGAAGTTTTTGGTGGGGGTTTCTGTGGGGTTTTTTTTGGGTGTTTGTTTTTTTTGTAAGAACACCAATGAAACTTGACAGTACTTAAGAAGCCTGTAATGGTAGAAAGGGAACATTTTACGCTCACAAAGGAAGGGGAGAGTGAGTGTTGAGCTTAAATCCAGTGCGGTACTTCACTGCCTTTGACTTGTAGTTGTGCTGGGGGAGCAACACTGTACAGGCACTGCTGGCTGCTTTGGTGCAAACCCTGCTCTCATAACAGGCTCCATCCACAGATCATTGGAGGGTACAGCTAGGCAGTCTGGCTTAYTAAGTAGAAGTAATTCCCTATGTGGAGACGATTAAAGAAAGTAAAAGTGCTTTGTAAGGACCACGCAAAGCGAAATCTACTGCCAGAAAGTGAAGATACTCTGAGTGTGGAATTGATTTCTCCCTTGGCAAGCCGCAGGAGTCCTGCACTGGGAGAGCAGTCTGCAGAAAGTGCAGGGTTTCATGGGGTGTTCGTAGCGGGTGGAGGATGGTTTCTGTCCCACACTCATCAGCCATGCCCSTCCCTGCAAGAAAAAAAAGGACAGTCGCATGTGTAGCTCTTTGCCTGTGGCCTAGCAACTGAATTGTCTTTAAAAACAAATTATGGAAGAGGCGTAAATTATAAGCCAGATAAAGYGACCACTGTTTCATGTCAAGGTGCTTGCCAAGTAAAATGGAACACCCTTATTTAACAAAAAAGCAAATAAGAAATGAGGATGTTAAACATCTCTTAAAATTACCTTTTCTTCTCTATGTGGTCTTTGGTTAAAAAGCAGCATTTTAAAGTATGTCTAACAATAACTTCAGCTGGAAGAGGTGATGTTTACCCTTACTGAACAGACCAGGACAGAGCATGTTACATGTACTGTCATCACATGAGATCTAATAATTGMAAACTGGCACAATGCTGAACAGGTTGTTCTGATCAGGAGTTCTCAGTCGTGGTCAGTTAACTTTCTCACGATTGTATTTAATTAAATAAGAGCTGCTAAATATAATCTCAGCTATATATAAGACTTTGCCCACACTGCTGTTTGTGGTATGATTGCCGCATGATTAGCGCATTTTAGCTAGTCTTTGCCTTGAGCACAAGTGGTCTGCTGGGGCTGTAGGCTGGACACCAGGTTCTGCAAACCAGCTGGGAACTGGGGCAGCTGGGCAGTCCCTGCGGCTGCATCTTCTCCGCCCCGGTCGGCAAGATAGCCTGTATCTGCAGCAATGAGTCTGCTGCCTACAGCTATATTTGTATGCCTTGATTTACTCTGTTTTTCTGTCACCTTGCTATTGCTTTTTCTGTGCTGTAGAAGTTYGTAGAAGCGTGCCTGGTACATACGTTTAAACCCTTGCTAAATTCTTACTTTGGTCTGGCTTATTGCCCGGAGGCGTTAGTTTACAGACAGGTTTTTAATGCCTTTTTTTTTACGGGGGGGAGGCTTCCTCCTGGAGAGTCTTTCTTCCATATGCAACTAATGTTGCTCTGGAGCTATTTTGGCTATTTTTTTCTGTCCCCTTCTAAACTCAGTGCTAGTCAGAGGTAGCAAGTTTTTCCACATGTGGACATTTCATCCCCTATTCTACAGGCGTGTATACTACAAAACACAAAGAATTGTAGTTAGGATCCTGAGGAATTCAGTGACGTGCTGTGGTGCAGGTTATTTCTGGGTATTGATAGAGGGGAAAAGCATCCTTGAATTAAATCTGCTCTCACAAGTCGTCTGCCCTTTATTTATACTCATGTTGCTTTTCTGTTGCTGAGATTTGGAAGTGCTTGTCAAGCCTTCAGTTAGGTTTTACATGTAATTGAACAGTGTACTGTCCTCATTCTTCCAAAGATGCAGTCCTGAGCAGCAGCAGCCCTGAGCCAATTCGTTCCTTATTCCTTGAATTATTTCAGTGCTTACAAAATCCTGCAAATTCTTGTTTGTTGTTCTGCCACWACTTGCGTCAGACTTGAGCTGAACAACCTGGGAAGTAATGCCACAGGGTGTTTAGCAACAAGCAAATAATCCAGATCACTGCTAGCACCCAGCACTCTCGGGCTTCCATTCCAGTGTCTCTATATTTAAAATGGTTATCTGCTTACTCTGAGTGCTATTTGAGAACTCCTTAAAATATTGACTGTTGAAAAGTTCAATGACTTCTTTTGACTGAGAATTAGCGTCGCTGATAAGGTGATTTGCATGCACCAGACCATGTGCGGAGGCAGCTTTGCCCCGGTAGCCCGTGTGGACGTGGTGATAGCCGGGCACAGCCGCGCTCTGCAAATAATGGTGTCAATAGCTGGCAGCAGCCGTCACATAATGTCATTGGCTTTCCTCTGGAATCTGTCTGTCGCATCCTGCCTGCAAAGCAGCCCTTCTGTAGTGAATTCTGATAATAAAATTCCTCTTGTAATCTATGTGCTGGTCTACAGCAGACAAAATTACTTCTAACCTTTATGTCACCCAGCCGGGATGTTAGGTGTGGTATGAAATACCAAAGTGCTTTTTGCAGTTGGGTGCAGGATGGGGAACTTAGGACTTGTCCGGCTTCAGAGCCAGCGATACCATTGCCTTTCGCAACCCGTTCACCCTCCCCAGCTTTGGTTCCCTTGCCGATAACATCAAGGTGCTGGGCTGTGACGACCTGCTGGGCTCCTGCTCGGGCTGGTGCATCCGGCGCTGGCGCGGGCAGGGGTCCCTTGCTGTCCCCGGGGGCTGAGCGCCGCAGAGCGAGAGCACGGCTGTGTGGAAAGGGAGGTGGGGAAGGACTTCTCCTTCTGCGTTAGTGGGGGACTTGGGTTAATCTACGCTGATAATACACTCAATCAGCATTTCTAGGGTGGGGAGTCATTACCAAATTGGTGGCTGATGGTTTGTTGGTTTTTTTTCAGTTTTGATGTTTGTTTCCTAATTGGTAGAAGGCTGATATATTTTGTCCTGATTCAGTATAGTTCCACATTACTTGTGCCTTCGCTTACACTTTTGATTTTTCAAAATTTTTTGTAACTTCTGGTTTAGGCTTATTATATTCTTCTAGTAATCATTCGTGGCTGAGTACAGTCCAAGGCCTGTGGGTGATCTCCTGCCTGCTTGGTTAAAGTTTACTGGCCACTCTCGGAACAGATGTGAGGCCTAATAAAATACAGGCTTTTCTTTATATCTGATTTTTGCCATGTTCCTCAAGCCATACTCCAAGGCTCYGGTGCTGTGCAGCGTGGAGGCTTCTTTGCCACACTAATCCCACTGTGGCTGGTGGAAGGTAAGTATAAACCTAGTCATTTTTCTGTGTCATCATCTCCACAGCATCTTCCCAGAAAAGTGTCTCCACACCACAAGTGTAGGCAGGGTAGAGTTTCTGCTTTACAAGGTGGTTGATCCTTAGACACCTCTTTAGTTTGCAGCCTGGGCTACAGCTATGGATACTCCAAACCCGGACTCTGGCAATAAGAGGACATTTTCTCATCCTTGGGGATGCTGTTCAGACTGCGTTAGAGCTTAAATCTTCATCGCTAGAGGCTGTAGAGAGACAACGTTTCCATTTAATGTCTGTCTTGAATTTTATAATTTTTAATTGTTTAAAGTCATGGAACTGAATAACTGAATGACRGATTTATTGTGACTTCTGTGTTTGTTTGGATATAGATTTAAACAGTAGAGTTCTTGAAGTAGCTGGATAACTAGCAGAGACATTTTTAAAGCCTGTGATTAAGAAACTAGATAGGTTTGGGKTTTATTTTGTGTTATGTCTGCCTCAGATTTTTACTGCTAATTCTACAGAGTTTCTTAGCAATTTGATGTTGACACATRCTGAAAGATTAAGTTACTTCTACATGCTAAATTATCTTTTGGACCCTTATGCATGATTCTTTATTTTCTTTTTATTTGCTTTATGCAGAGGGACCCTCAACTGTTTGAGTCTCTCAATTTTACATCACACCTAGCCCTGTGAAGGAGCAAGGTGCTGGTCTATACAGCTATTGGAGTGCAGAGCGGACGGGAATGTCCTTTGGGTATTGCTGGCACTTCCATCCGTATTTCTATTGACCTTGCTAACTGCATCACATAGAGTACAGCATAGATTTCCAGCGAGACAAGGTACAAAACCTCACCGTGACTGGCTTAGGGACCTGTACCGGAACAAGGAGATTTATCATCCAGGGCAGAGGAAATGCAAGAGTAAAGCAAACCCTGAAATTCAAGTGGAGCTGTGGCAAGCTGGGCAGTCACCGAGCACACAGTTTGCAGCTGCACGCAAAAATTCACTGCTAGCTAGGGAGAGCATGGAAGAGTCTGGCTGTCCAAACCTATGTGGCTCTTTCTTGGGTAGTTAATCATTGCCTCATTTCTTTTGTCCGGATAAAAGTGTAATTATGTCAGCAATGAAGCAGGTTTTTTGGTTCTTCATCCATCATGCAGCAAAATATGGAAGCACAGAGTTGCTTGAGTGATTTAGTGGCTGAGTGAATTTGAAGTGACTTGATGTGAAGCGGGCGGTTGGCCATGGTGGGGGCTTGGGGCCAGCAGCAGGTACCCGTGCCGGCAGCAGAGGGGAGCCAGGGCGCAACCATGGAGAGTCCAGCTCATCCTCCAAAACGCTGGCGCAGCCCGGGGAGGAGATTTCTACCCCGCCTGCCAGGAATTACAGTCTCTGTTGGCATGGGCRGGAGGAAAAATATGATGGGAAACAGGGAGATTAAAATAACCTCAGAGAAAACAGGATGTTGGAAAGCTGGTAATGGAGCGGGGCTGCAGGGCCGGCTGGCTGCGGAGGGCTCCTGGGAGCTCTCACACAGGGGCTGTTTGGGGGAAAACACCCAGTTCTCACATGTTTATGGGCCCACACCAAACCCCTGAGGCAGAGGCAGCGCGGCTCTGCTGGCAGCAGGCTGGTGTCTTGTGTTCCCCAAAACATGACTGATCATGGCTATTTACACAAATGTGTTCGCTCACCTTCTCTCAGCACCTGCCTGCTCCCTTTTTCATCAGATGAAGGTCATAAACCATTCCCTACAACACATCAGCCTGGCATCATATTTATTTAACTGATGTGACCTCACAGGCGCTGCCAAGCAGCGAAACGAAGCTCTATTTCACAGCTCGGCTGTCACTAGGGAGCTGTATTTCTCCCAGCTGATCGCAGCCTGCTCTCCGAGCTGTGATCCATGGCTTCCTGCCAGCCTAAAAGAAAATAAAAACCAAGCAGTGTTTTCCTCTTGCTAACTGACTCTTTCTTTCAGGAGCTGATAGCAGCAGTTACCAGCATGGATTTACGGCAGGGGTGGCGGGTCCCATCACCAGTAGCCGCTTTGCGAACCGTCAGAGGTTGTTGCTGCAGCTGGCGATGGGCTGCCGACGGGTGCTCGGCCAGCTCATCAAATCCCTCACATACTCATCGCTGAGGTSTTTCTGCTCCTTTGCGAGTGGGGAGAGTCTGGGTGCCACAGGCTGGTTTCAGCCTGGGAGAACGTGGTGGGCTCGCAAGAGGGCTTTGCATTGCGAAGCCCCAGTCTCCAGGACGTGTAGACCATGCTCAGAACCAAGCATGAACTCGGCCTTAACCCCGTAATTTATGAGTTCATTGAGCCATTAGAAAATGCATACTAAAATCTCTGAGGCTAAACCAAACTGGTTTATTCTTTAAGGTAAAATAAACATTACTATTTTCCATGAGTCCAAACTGCTATCCACTTATTTACCATCCGTGGTCAAATTTAATCTGCTGTGTACGTACACTGCAAGTCACCAGTGTTTGTCAATGCAATGCAGAATCAGATGGATGCAAAACAGCCCTTGGGTGAGAACTGGATCATCAGTTTTAATCAGCTGGGCTGTGGTTATCCCAGAGCAATTCTTCTTGGTCATCTGGTCTTCTCCCAGTTGGGCGTTACGGCTAGATAGGCRTCAGTCTAGTCTCTGTGACCTTTCAGCAGATGAAGGAAAGCTCAGTAACCGGCGGGCTCCCCCAGGCTCTGCCCAGCACCGTGCAGGTCCCACAGCAGTGAAGCTGGGCTCCACTGGGTTTCCCTGGAGTATCTGCAAGTTACTTTTCTCATCAGCGTTGCAGATGGTTGGAGTCCTTAGGATGCCAGCGTGACTAGTATTTTCTATGGCCTCGGTTTCTCTTCTTCCATGCTCAATGAGGCAGATTCGCTCTCCAGGTCCATAAAATAATCAAAATGCTATGCTCATCCATGAACATCACAGATGTTCACTACATCACTTGACTTTTATGACAGGTGAGAAATAATAGAAGGTGATGGACTGTTTAAAGTGAAATAATTAGCTGGAGTTAGCAGCCTGCCTGCCCCAGGAGCTCAGGCAGTTCCCTGGAGCAGGGGGATGCCTTTAACGATCAGCCCCCTTTCCCAAGCAGAAAAGAGAAGATATATATTTAAGCTGAACTTCTTCACTGTTGCAGGATTTGACATGAACTTTGGCATCTGCAGGCAGTGTCAAACGAGAGCCGGCTTCAAACCCGCAGAGCCGGAGCTGGGTAGCCCCCAGCACACCTGGGGGGGAGGCAGGGGCACCCCTGTGGCAGCCCAGAAAACAGTTCAAATTCATGTTAGTTTTAAATATTTGGCTCTAGAAATCTCTCCAGGCACCACTTTAATCCAATTTACAGTGTCTGGCTCAAGTGAAGTATGAGAAGAATTTGCTTAAGCTATTTGAKCAGCGATGTGCAGCGGTGGGGAGCTGGGCGGGCGGGCAGGGCAGCCGCCTGGCACCGGCTCCCCGTCCCCTGGGACTGTGGTGGCCCAGCAGCCAGGAGGGCTCGGGCAGCCTGGGGTTGGGAAAGCACCAGCTCCCCAGCCCAGGCACCCTGCGCACCGCCAGCGAGGGCAGAGTGGCAGCAGGTTGGTGGCAGGCCGCCTCGGTCCTTCCTCGCCTTCTCCGTAAAATACTCATGAAGCTGCTGTAAAAACCAAGTTGGAGACCCTTTGCTCTCCAAAAACCAAGTTGCTCGTGCCCTTGGGTAATTTGCCAGCGGGGCATGCTGTCAGGGCGCCCCGTTGCCATCCCACTGCCACGCTCCTCCCCAGCCCCATCGCCYGCCCAGCTGAGCTCACAGAAATTTGGGAATGAGATTGTTTTCAAACAGTTTAAGCCACCTTTGCTTCCTGGTGAGGGAAAGAAAGTCTCAGAAGGCTTGGCAGCGTGCTCAGATGGTAATTGCTTTCCTCCTGCACCCCTAAGAAATTTGCATGTTGTCTTTTCCTCTTTACAGCAGGGAAACTGGAAGCTGGCGCGGTTAAGCCTCGCCCTGCCGAGCAGGGTGCTGGCTGGGGTGGGACAAACTGGGCTYCATCAGATGCTGGAGTTCGAGTCACCTTGCAAGAAGCCTTAAGGTAAGGAGAAAAAGTCATTTACAGCTTTAGCTCTTACATTGCCCCTGAAATCTATGCAATGTCCTGGCCATTTATAGAAACTAATGAACCATGTCATCTGAATATGGAGCAGTTGCAGGGAGAATTGGGGCGGTGGTGGTGATTAAAGGTAGCGTCCAGGTGAGAAAGCAGTGGGAGAGCTCCGCACTGCTCCTTTTGGAGAGCAAAGTGTGCCGGTGCTGGGGAGCAGTATCATTTGGCAGAAGTAGCACGTCCCACCTGGAGACAGCGCTCTGGCCCTGCCGCCTTGGGAAGGTGAGTGAGGATGCTGGGCTGGGGTCTGCTGGCTGGCCTTTGCAGCGGCAAAGGAGCGGGGCTCGCTGGGACACACGCTGCGAGGCTGGGGCGGACGGTGCCGCCGGTGCATGTCCTGCCCAGCCGTGGGGCGATGCCGGAGGGCGCAGCGGTGACCATGTCTCTGCCCGGGCTCTCAGAGCGGCTCGGCATCCCCAAGGAGTCCTGCGGGAAATCCCACCGGCTCCTCCTCCCCCAGGCTCTTACCGTCAGGGTTCGGGGGGTTCCCTCGCCCAGCTGAAGTCGAAGAGGTGTGTCGGGGAGCGTGAAGCCAGGGTGCACGGCTGGCTGCCCCAACCAAGTGACTCGGTACTGTCATGGTGGTGGTTACCAAGACTGGTGTGTATTTTCCTTGTGGCATTTCTGTGCCTCTGCCCGGGGCTGTGCTGCCCACAGCTGCTGCTCCCGCCCTTCCCCTTGGCTGAGGAGTGATTCCTGACCTTGCTTTCAGAGACAACATGGAGGGGGAAAAAGAGACATAAGGTTTGGTCCAGACTGAATGGAAGGGAAGGAAGATCAGTTAAGCCCGTTGGTTATTACTGAAGTTGTGCTGTTTACCATGGTAGCATTCATGACTCGGGCCAACAGAGAGGTCTCAGGGATGGCATCATCACTGCGAGGCGGGATCTTCCACTTCTCTGTTTTGGGAGTTTCTCATACCAGGAAACCGAGGTGGGACCGGCACCCAACCGCTGCTTAAGGACTTGTTTGCCACGGCGGTGCTGGAGCCCACCACGCGTCGCTGGCRGTGGCCACCACAGCACCTCCGCCTGTGCGGGCAGAGACTGCCTTTCCCCGAGAGCCGCGTCGTAATGCCGTGATGAAGCCGTAACATACAGACCCCGTGTGCATCCATGGCCCAACAACGGGGTGCGGTGCAGTCTTATCCCAACCCTGCAGTAAAGCAGTTTGTCCTGGCATATGACGGGAAACAAACCTTTTCACAGCCGTGGCCCAGCAGCGTGAGCTSGCCCTTGGGCCGACTTCTGCAGTCACGCGGCCGTGCATCCAAAGTTGTACGTGTATTTTATGGCCATCGTCACCATCTTTCCTGCCTTCCCCTCAGGGGAGGGCTTGGGGAATAATTAATTCATTAGAAAATATTGTTGCACAAATGCCGAAGTAAGTCATTTTATATTGCTAAATAGTCAGTTCCAGTTAATGCTTTTTTTTAAATTTCTGAGAACGACGCCGCAGTCGCTCGGGTGATGTCGGTAGTGCTCCCGCCCGCTGTAACAGCCCGGACTTTAGGAGGTTGGCCGGGCCGCGCTGAGCTGCCGACTCTGCTACATTGGCAACACATCCAGGGTATTACAAATGAAAATTTCCAAACATGAAGGCAGCAATGAGGGAGAGGAAAATTTCCCTCCAGCAAAGTATTCTGCTATTGTCAGTGTGAAAGCAAAAAGGATTTCAAGACCAGCTTTCGGCTGCCTCTTGAGGCTCTGACTGTAAAACGCAGYCTGAACGCACCGTGCCTGAACCAACCCCTCCCCCTGCCCAAACCTTAAGCCAAAGGATTTAAACAAGCTCTTATGTAATACGGTTTTAGTGTTTCCAGTAGAAATAGGTGTTCTAAATATAAATGATTTGAGGATAAAATAGGCTTATATAAAATGCTTTTACGTTTATATAACCCTATATCGGCATCGCACCCGACACCTCCATCAGCCACAAGCCCAGCGGTGGAGGGAGCGTGCGCGGTGCCGGCCGTGCCCAGTTGGGGTGCCGGCCTGCCGGGGCACGGGCTCGGGACTGTGCTGGCCTGTGGTCACAGGCCAAYCCCCGCCCTGTCCCCAACCCGCCAGCCAGTGCCCCTCTGGGCACGGTGCCTGCCGGAGCATGCTTGGGTTGGTACTTCTCACGTTGAAGGCCCTTCTTTCGCCCTGCCAGGGCATTCACTCACAGCAGCAGCAATCACAGGATACTCCCGTGGTGTTCCCATCAGTGTCAGTCCCCAGGGCGGGGGGGACACCCCCAGCTTCTAGCAGCAGTGCCATGGTAGTGGTGATCGTCCAGGCTCAGCAGCTGGACGCTGCAGATACTGTCCCTTGGAGTCAACTGCTTTGCTCCTTTAGGCAAAGTTGTTTTGAACACTGAGAGCTGGAATTCTCCTTCATCCCGATGTGCACGCAGGGATATGTGTGCATATATGTGTGTGTGTATATATATGTGTATGTATGTGTATATTTATATATACGTATGACATAGTAAAAGAGCTGACTGCCTCCAGCTCAGGGTTTACAGCAYGGCCTCAGGCTGTGGGCTCTTCCCGAGCCAGGTGCAGCTTGCCGTCACGGCAGGGCYGCCTGAACACTTCAGGCTCTGAAGCTAAGTATCTCCTTCACCACAGAGCATGCCGTCGAAGGGTGAGCCCTCGTTTGCGATGCCTCTTCTCCATGGCCACCTTCATCAAGATCGTGGTTGATCAAAGCCGCTGTGCATCAGGAGCCATGACAGCGGCCACTAATAAGGCTAGCAACAATCAGCTTGGAAATAGCGTCTTCTGAGCAAAAAACAATGGTTGCTACGTTACAACCTTTATGTATGGGAAAGATACTTAGTCAAATCTTGCACAACAGCCTTCAGTGCATCACACCAACCATTTGCTCTAAGAGGAAGGACTGGTTACTAAGTATTTTTAGCTACCGACGTGTACAACACATGCATAGAATTATACATAAATATACAGAGATATGAATAGATATACATATCTTGTTTATACACACACACATATATTTTCATATATATGAGAAATAAGAATGCCTTTTTCAGCTACAGTGTATTTTTACAACAGACCAATATGATTTATATCTCTTTGCCATTAACATTTCCATTCAAATAATGCCTTATTTATGCCCATACCGGAGAAGCTCTTCTGACAATGTGGGAAGATGCTTTTTATTGTGAAGCCAGAACTGTCAGCAGCCTCTATTATTTCTGGTGGGACTGTCAGTCCTCCAAGTAACACGACTTCATTTTTAACCAGGTCTGTTGGAAGACACTTGATCTGTCCTGCTTTTGTCAGCCTCAGAAGGCAAACTTGCCATAAAAAAATGGTATGTGTGACCTTTGAAAACGACTGTCGCCCCTTCCGTCTTGGTCTGTGCTCTATTTTTCATAAAAGCCCGTTTCTGTGGTGCATTACAGGGGAAATGAGCCATTCATCTTCATCTCCGCTGCCCTCGCTTCTGCTGGGGGAGTCACTCCCTGCAGGTGCGTGGAGAACGCTGGGTCAGGCAGCACTTGGGGCTCTTCTAGAGCTGGATCTGCAGCGGTTCATCAGTCGCTTCCCTTTTGGAAATCAACAGTCAGCTGCAGTACAAGTATTTCTGACCCCTGAAAGTTATTAAATAAAGTCATGCACAGATAAAAAGAAAAAAAACAAAACAAAAAGATAGACCTACAAAGTGGTCACGGAGTGTTTTATGCCTCCCAGCACTGAGACCACCTTAGCAGCCCTGCTGTGGAGGCTGTGCTCGAGCCTCAGGTGTACCTTCAGATGCAGCGATGTAGCTGGGGTGCTGCAGCTTTTTATATTTAAATTAATGGCTGTCATAAGTACGCAGAAGGCTTTTGGGAGCTTAAATAGGAGGTGTCTATACAAGGAATGGTTGTGTGAAGAACGGCATAGCAGTGTGAACTCCGGAGATGGCCTTTTGCTCAGGACACTGACAACGTGGCCATGTCGATGCAGCTTTTCAGAGCAGGCCTGCTGCCATGGTAGGTCCCTCTCCTCTCTCCTCTCTCCTCTCTCATCTCCTCTCCTCTCTGGGGAGGAGGTACAATGTGTTTTGTAGCTTCCAGGGGGGTCCACAGACCTTTGTAGTCAAACAACCTCGACCCAATATGCTTAAGCTCAGATTTYACTTTACCCTTTTATCAGGTTTTGTCTCTGTGGTTTGAGTTTCACAGCCTGCTGCTGGCTTTTGGGCATTTACCTGCCCGTATGAACTGTCATTGCTGATGCACCGGTGCATCCCTGCCGTTGGAGGGATGCTGCCTCGGCGTCCCTGGGGCAGTGGGGGGAAGAGCGTAGTCCCAAAGGCTCTTTAAAGCAAACCTGAACCTCTGCCCAGCTGCCTGCAGCAGCACAAAGCTGCAACCCACTGGTGAAACTCGCCAGTCTAATTCCAGCCCTCCACAGCACAGCCTCACGTACACCCTTAGCTTACAGAAAGAGGCTTAGTGCACCTTATTCTTCTGGAGAGGTCTATAGATGGGGCTGAGGTTGTGCCTTCTGCGAGGGGTGGGTGCCCTAAGCTCTCTCCCAACGGCCCAGCGCAGGGGAGCCGGCAGTGTCCAGGGAAGGGTGTGTGTCACAGCCGGGGGGACACACGGCGGAGCCGGAGCACGCCGGCGGCACCAGCTCAGAGGGGGAGGGCAAGCCCTCCGGTACCCCCTGGAATGAAACCTCTCCTTGCCAGCACGGCTGCCTGGGGGCAGCTGAGAAACACCTACGGTCTCTGTGGCACTTTGCTGTGGGGAGCTCAGCAAATTGCCTCTTTCCCCCCGCCTTCCCCTGGTTTAGCACACAGATAGGTCGGAGGCTGCTGGAGCGGGCAAAGCCACAGGCTGTCATGAACAAGGCACTGAGTGCACGGAGTTTGTTCCTTCATGGSGGAGGGAAGAAGATAGAGCAGCATAAGCCACTGCTGTGATAATGAACTGGAACCACCTTCCAGTTATAATACCTCTATATTAGTATTAAATTCCCAGTGCAACCAAGGTAGAGAGTTATAATGGGAGAAATAAATACCCTCCTGTGTATAATCAGGGCCACAGAGAAACCTGCTCTCCCTGCCAAATGCCAGATAATATGCCAAAAGCAAGTCAGAAGCAAAACTCAGTTTGCTCTTCGTACAGTGAAGCGCTGGCTCCCAGGTAAGGCARCGCAGCATGAAGAAACAATGACCCTGGCCCTAAATGCTTGGTGCTGGCATTGCTGTTTAAACCAAGGGCTCTGCCCGTCCCCACAGGCTGTGGCAGTCGGTGGGGTACTGCAGCCCTTCSGCCAAATGTGACGGGGCTAAAGAACAAGATTAAAAAACCCCACAGCTGCAGAGAGGTCTGCAAACCAGTTACACCCCCCCCGAGGCTCCTTAGGGATGGTTTGAGCTCAACAACAAAAAAAGTTGCATTACATATATAATATATAACATTATATATACATATATATAATATAGCATTATATTATATGTAATATAACTTTCTACATACACATATATATGTACATATAAACATTATATAACATACACATATATGTATATAGACATGTTATAGATCTATATATGTGTATATATACATACATGTACAATGTCTATATATACATATGTGTATATATTCTAATGTATAGAATATGTATATATGCACACACAAATGTGTATATATACATACACATATAATGTCTATACATATAGGTGTATGTATATAAAATACATACATATACAAGGTGTCTATATACATACATGTGTATGTAATACACATATATACATATATATTGTACACACAGACACAGACAGAGAGAAGGGAAGCTCACCTTTGTGCAGGGCACTCGCAGTCTGTAAGCGGGCGACGCAGGCAGTGGCACGCGGCTCCTGTACTGCCAGTGCTTGTTCGTTCGGAGTTCAACGGTGACGCTTAACCCAGGGCCCTTGCAATGGGAAGTGGCTCCCAGTACCTTGATTCAGCATAAACCTGCATTTGCACTAATGACACTTTTCTTGCAAGCTGCCAGCTCATGTAAACACGGGCAGAAGCCACCGTGTTTTCAACACCGTGCTTGGGTGAGGTGCTGCAGAGCCCCACGGGGTGACAGCGGCCATCTCTGCTGAATCAAGGGAATACAGTGTATTTCCCACTTTACAGCCTTGACTGTTTAGCATCCCAGCATACGGCAGTACATATCTGGTCTCTCTTCCAGAGGTAGCTGTCACTTTTCTCTGGGGCTTTTAAAATAAGGCAGAAAGGCAGCCTAAAGTATTGAGCTTGCAAACATGTTGGCAAGCTCTTTCCCACTGGGATGTGCACAATTCACTACGGAAACTACATTTCGGTTACAGTGATTGGCCCACAAAAACTAAGCTCTCATTAAAAGCCCACCCCTTCCCCTTGTACTGTTTTGCTATATTTCTGAGAAGATGGTTATTAATGTGCCACTTTATTTTTCCAGTAAGTATGAAAAAAATAAATGCTAAGAAAACTGCTAGAAGAATTTTGCTTATTTTTTTCCTGGTTCGAAGCTGGGTGATAGGGCACTCGGCATGAAGACGTACGTAAGACTATGAGCCACGCTCATTAAAACTTAAGCCAACTTAAGCAGCAGCTCCTGGCAGCAGCCCCTGGCAAGCCTCGGTCCGTGTGGGTCGGCACCATTTCTTCGCACATCTCGGAGACTCTGCTAGAGGCCTTAGTTTGGCCACTGTGTGAGCGCTGCTGGGTGACAGCTCAGGTTACTTAGCACGCTCTTCCTGCTGTGCTATGTTAGCTTATTTTTAATGCTGTKCTCCTTCCCAGCTTTCTTGCTATTCCTTACCCCTGAACTACAAAAAATGCTATGTATTTGCTGCGGAAAGGCAGGGTGCTGGAGGGAGCGTACCTTGCAGCAGCTGCTGTAGGATTGGTTTGAGGGCTTCTGTTAACAGCCTGCATCACGTATGCATGAAACCAAGACAGGGCAAAAACTCTGCTGAGCTGGAGTCAGAAAAATGCCATCCTACCCTGCGTGCAGTAGTGCCACCGGAGCTGCACGGCCTGCCTGCCTCCCTGCCGATGTCACTGGGGTTTGTCTGAACGGCGCGGGAGAGATTTGCTCCCAGCCTTTGCAGTACTGCGCTTGCAGCCGGGTAGGAAGCACAGAGCTGGTGACTAGACTCTGGCTTTAACGTCTAAAACTGCAGATCCAAAAAAAAAGATCATTTTACTGGCAAAAATATTCACGTGAGTATTTTTGCAGGCACAAACCAAGCAGCTGCTTGGTGGCCAGGTAGCAAGTGGCTGGGAGAGGTCTGTGTATTCCTATGGAGGGTGCTACTGAATTCATGCTCAYGGAAAGCTGACAGCAACATTTCTGAGCTAGACAGACATCTCTGTGGAGAGGAAGGCAGCTGAAAACTGAGCTGACCCCTGTTAGGGGAGTAAATCCTATCTGTTTTTGCAAGAGGCTCAACATGCATATTTCTGTTAAAGTAACAGCATAAAGCACCAAGAACAACCACTGGAAATTTGGCAACATCTGTTTTTCACTGCTGAACACATGCCAGCCCACTCAGGCAATATGTGGGACAATTTTAGGAGCTGAAAGACAAAAGATGAAACGGAGCTACACCCTTGTGCTTCGTACCTGGTGTGGTGAGAGGCTGGCCACCATGCTCTCGGGCTCTGCAGGCTGGCTGGCAGCCTGCTGCTGTCTGGGTGCTGGCCAGGCTCAGTCCCCGGCATCCCCAGCTCAGGCGCAAAGCATGCAGGAGATGGTGCCTCCATCTGCAGATGAGATGTCTCTTGCTCACCAAAYGGCACCACTTGCGCTTGACCAGCTCAGCTTGCGTTTCCATCAGCTCCTAACAGAGCACCTGCGCTGCAGGACTCCAGCCTTATCCGCTGATCCGAGGTCGCTCAGTAGCAGCAATTTAAACAGCTGAAAAAATGAAAACAGCAACAACCTCAGCTCATGCTTGACTCTGGCTGATTTGGTAGTTTCTCCTGAAGGGTGAGATGAAAGCTCCACTCCGCCTGGAGCAGACCCCTTACTGACTCCCAGGAGCGTCAGCACCAGCAGGGCTGGAAGGGTTCGGCCCTTTACCGGCTTTGCCCTGGGGGCATCTGGGGCTGGCCCTCTATGGTATAGACGGGGCTGTATTCATGGGCCTCTGTCACTATGTGACCTTCACCTCCCTTTTTTGAGGCAATACCTGAGGAATTTAGATTTAAATTAATCCTTTGGCACCATCAGTCTTCCACCCTGAAGACTAATGAGTTGCACTAAGATTAACTCCCATCAAGGAGAATTCCAATGTCCTTGCTACTCGGTGCTCGTTGAGATCCTTCCGAAATCACGACGGCAGTGCTGTGGTTCACACGGTTCAGGTTCAAGGGGCCCACTGGCCGCTGAGCAGCCCAATGGAGCTGGACCCGTGCTGAGCAAGAAGGAGGGCCAGATGCCCTCGGGAGGCATCTTCCAACCTGTTTCCCTGTGGTGCTGCAATACCAAAAGTTTTCTCATGGAAATAACAGCTAACTGAACAGAAAACTACCCATGATAGCTGGAGCTTCTGCCTTCTGCTGTTGTTTTTATGTATAACGTGCTCACAAACAGCACTTTCTTCTGTACCTGTCATCAGGAATARAAGTGACACAGAAAATGCATAAAAGAGTCATTTTCTAGCAAAGTCTCTGGCATAAATAAAGAACTGTGACTTGCAAGGCTTTTACTTGGACTCTCTCATCTCTCTGGCTAAAGTCCCCGGGAGCTGTAAGCCCAGCCACGCTCACACACACTGCAAGGCCAGAAGCACCCAAAACTCATTGTCACTTTTGAAATAGCAGCTGCATGAAAGCAGCTTTAAAAAGAAATGAAGACATAAACCTACACGATGCTCAGGCATCACACAGCTGAACCAAAACCCTCGGTCTGAATCTGCCTCTTGAACTTTGGGAAGATTGTCTTGGGATTTGGGTGCAGATTTGTGCCTGAACTTTGTGCCTCTCAGCCATCTCAAACACGCAGTTTAAACTCTTCGGTAATCTCTGATCTTTCAGGGTTAATGATCAGATGCAACTTTGAAGCTGCTGAACTTGTGAACCAGGATGTGTTGGGAAAGGCCGAGGCATGCAAAGTTTAGCTGTTTCTCAGGAGGAGAGTGTTGCTGAAGTGATGGGGAGGGCTTGTGTTTGGCGGGGATTTCGCTAAAGGGGGGGTGATGCTGTGGCCCCGCACATCCTGGGCAGCCCCTGTGCTTCAGCACACATGGGAGCTCAAGCAGCTTTTCCACGCTGTGAAATCAGCAGCGGGCGTAAATCCACGGCTGCTGCGTTGTGCTATGTGGGGTTGGGTKKTTTTTTTTAGCTTGTTTCAGTTCARCTGAGATCAAACTCTATCATTCATTACAAATTTTCTGCAAGGCAGCGTTCTCATCACCCTGCAGCTGCTCGCCCAAACCAACCTAAACCRTCACTTTGTGAACCATTCGGACACAGGTGGAGGGTGCCCTGCCTTGGTCAGCCCAAAACTCAAGCCTGGGAGGAGCAAGCAAGGGGCAGCTCTGCAATCCCCACTCCGGGCTGCGTGGCCATGCCCATACCCACCCCACCAGGCTGCTCCAGTCTAACACCGCTCTGCACCCGCTTGCTGCCAGGCTGCGGCCACAGCGTGCGTGTCCCGGTCCAAGCCAGGACTCCCCCTGCTTTACCTCTGGTTCTTTTGCCCCTCACTCRTCCCAGGCACAGCAAATATTTCCCAAATGACTTCAGTTTTACAAGTTATTAGGATATTATCTGGTAGGAAAGCATAAGCAGAGCAGCTCTAATGGGATGCAAGATGTGTGTATGTGAAAACTCATTTCTAAAAGAGATAAATTTGAAAATCGTGTACTTCAGAAGAAGGTATTTTCTTCCCATTTCTCCATTACATATTTTAAAGCTGAATCATATAAGATTTTAAGTATTAATCTTTTAAAAGCCATATGTGACCTGGCATGATGCCATCCTGTTAYCTCCTCAACAAATCTGGATTTCAGCATGGAGCAACCTAAACAAGAAGGGCAATAGCTTTAGGGTTGAGAAAACACTTGTATAAATTGAGATTGTTGTATCAAGCATCCATACCTTCCTCCTGTTCTTCTCAGGCCATTCCTACAGTGCAAGGTGTCCTACCGCCACAATGCAAGCACAACTCTTTGGCCAGGCTTTGACGGGGTTTTGATGTTCTCCTCCCAAAAGGGCCAAATGAAGGGCACGTATTCAGCCCGGCTGTGGATGCGCTGGCACTTGGGTATTCCTCTCAGCCCAGAAGCTGTTTAAATGCAGCGTTTCTGCCTGTTGGAGAGAAGGAAAAGCTGCAGTTCTCGGCACAGCCGGGCCCGGAGCGCGGCTGCCGCCCCTCCTCCCGGCTGCAGGAGTCGCTGCAGGCCCGCGCGCCGCCCGGGATGGCGTCAGCGGGCAGTGACGCGGCCCGGGCCGTGACGGCACGGCCACCCAGCCCGCGCGGGCCCGCGCCCAGCTCGCCGGGGCCCCGGGCTGCCGGGGGGAGAGGCGCTGGCAGGGCTGCAGCCCGCACAGCCCTCGCCAGGCACAGCCGGCTCTCAGGCTTAAATATTAGTGTTTTTAAATAGATTTTAAATTCTATACATCTACATGCATATGTAAATTGAATACATACATGCATTAGATACATCATATACGTATATACATGTGTAGGTGTACACATATGTATGTGTGTATATGCATGCCTATATTATTTATATACATATACACATATTTATGTGTGTATACACACACGTGTATATTTATGTGTATATATGCATGTGTATGTATAAAAGTTATATACATATACACGTTTAGATATACACASGTGTATATATATACACACATAAACATAGGTGTATTTCTATGTAAGTTACGTGTGTATGTATATATAAATTGTTTCTACATACAGTTCATGCTGTTTATTTCACCCTTCCAGGAGGAGCAGAGTGTGGAAGCGGGCTCCTGCTCTCACACCACCCGCACACCCTGCACCCACCGCGGGGCGCCGGTGCCCGGCAGCCGCCCGAGCCGCCGGAGGGGCGGCTGCGCCGGGGGAAGGGAGGGAGAGGGGGGCAGGGATGGAGCGTTGCAGGGATGGAGGGGGACAGGGATGGAGGGGGGCAGGGATGGAGGGAGGCAGGGATGGAGGGACAGGTGGCGGCCGCAGCCTGCAAGAAGCCATACTGCTGGGGAGCCCGATCCCGAGGAGGCCAATTCCCACCCACGCCTGGGCAGCTCCGCCAAGAGCGGAGGTGTTTAAAGCCTTGTAATGCCATCACTCAGTTGCTGCTTCGGCTGGCTGTGGAACACCAAACAAGATACTCTCCTCATTTAGTTATTCTCTCCTGTCACCGGGAAGTCAGCTGACAGAGGTGGCAGGTGGGAATGGAAATARGAGCCTCAATGATTAGCCCAGTGTTCATTTAGAAACACTGATTGTGTCAGGGCAGTGTTGGTTTGTTCCTGCCCTGTGTGATGTGTGTATCCACACACCTAATCAAGAGACTCAGASACCCCAGCCACTGCAAAGCCCGGCTCAGGCAGCAGGGTGGCTGCTGGCTTTGCCGAGACCAGCACCCCAGAAAGCCTCCTGCTGTGTCTTGCAAACCCGKGCGGGCTCGGTCCTGCAGGACAAAGCAAAAATGCCAACCTGTCATGCCTGCACGGATAGTGCCAAAGGCACCCAGGCAAAGCACTAAAGGCCTTCGGAAAATTAACTCCCTGCAAGTGGATAAGATCTTTGAACCTGCAAAAAYGAAAAGGAGCAAAACTAAGAATTTGGGAGGAGGYGGGACCACCCCAGCCTCTGCCCAGKTCTGCAACCTGGGCTGGTGTCAAGCTGGACATCCACCTGGAGGCCTCCTGCTACAGCAAGGTAAGCCTTTAAAGTTCAGCTTCCCTTCACCCATCATGAGAAAACACATACTTTTGAGTACAAAGTGCAGCAGAACATCAAGACTAGCCATTAGCAATTGCATTTCCTACAGCCAGCCTCCAACAATATCAGGTTTCTGCCGTTATCTCTTGTGTGGAAAGTCTAAAGATTCCCCTGTGAAGTGTCTCATCTATTTTAGAAGCAGAAGATCCCTGTACCCAATGTAAAACACTTATGTCCCACAGTCAGCCTTCAGCACTTCAAAAAATTTAAATCGTCTGCACAATATTGAAATTTTATGGAGTAAGGGGAGGGGAAATTTTTTTCCTTATGTTTTGCTTTTGGCATTGCCAAAGCACTTTCGTGTCCTGATTTTCTAAGTCACTTGATTACTGGTGCAAGATGCACCATATGATCCCAGCGTATGACACGGCATTTGAAGGTGGGGGGCTGTAGCCCCGTGTGCCTGCGGCGCTGACAGCCCTGTGCTGGCCCTCGACACAGATGCTCTGCCATTTTCTTGGGGCTGCATCTTGTGAAAGCCCCAATTTCTTGTGCATGTCACCTGGGCGTTCCTCTCCCCAGAACCGACCTGCTGCCCAGCCACCTGCAGAGCCCCTGCCAGCGGCTCACCCAGGAGGGCTGTGGGCTCACTTACAGCCAAAATGCATGGTAAGCTCTAGTGAAAGAAATCTGCAGTGCTCCCCAATATTTTGCACGTGCCATCCCCCACCCCAGCCGCACCGCAGCCCAGGGGCACACAGAAGTGGTCTGTTGTGGGGACTGGTGCTGGTAAGCCATGCGGTGCCTCCGGCTCGTGCCCTCCACGCAGGTTAAATAGCCTCCAGGACTTGTAATAATTATTAAACATACTACTTGAACCAGCAGCTTTGCTCCTAGGAACTCCCCAGCGCCTCCCTGCCGGACCCACTGGTTCATCTGCACCATTGTCCCGTTGCACAGACTAGGGCGGGGACAGAAGGAGCTATCGGGCACAAGGAGCTATTGGGATGGAAGGAGCTATCAGGGCGAAACACGGGCGCTGGCAGTGGGGACATAGTGGGTGCCCTGCTCGCCTCGCCCCAGCGGGACGGCGTGACCCTGAGGGAGTGGAGAGGCTGCGCTGGGCTTCACAGCCAGCTCCATCCACGCCTCTGCTCAGCAGGGCTTTGGTGGGAGCCCGGACCCTCTGCCCAGCACAGGCTCCCTGACATCCTCAGCTTCACTGCAGGCCATTTGCATACGGAAAGGCCACATCAGCCCTCAGCAAAAGTCGTGCCATGGCCAGTAGCTAAGGCAGCGAGTACCCTGGCTGCAATGGTTACCAACTGCTTTCACAGGCCAAGGGCAAGGAGTCTGCAATGAAAAAAAATCCCAAAGCAGCAAACTAAAGTATCTCTGAGCAATAACCGTGTGCCCACAGGAGCACTCAGCAGACCGGACACGCTGGAGACGTTGTGCAGAGCTGTGCTGGTTTCGCTCTGATCAGAGGAGGATGAGGTTGGTTTTTGCAATTTGTGATAACAGCATTTTGCAAGCATGATGAAAATGTGTGGTAAACCCCAGGCGAACTGGGGCGGCCTGTGCGCACAAACCATGCAACATGGGTTTTTAGCAGAGTCAGGCTAAGGGCGTTAACTCCCCCATGCCTGTCCCCTGCGCTGCT
This sequence comes from Oceanodroma leucorhoa, assembly GCA_030449065.1. Classification (NCBI taxonomy): domain Eukaryota; kingdom Metazoa; phylum Chordata; class Aves; order Procellariiformes; genus Oceanodroma; species Oceanodroma leucorhoa. Next base: position 7,352,831 of record JASVER010000034.1, read on the forward strand.
GCGGCAGAAGGCAAGCCCCGCCGCCCGCGCCCGGCCGTCGGCCACCTCCCGCCGCTGCCTTGCTTCCCCCGGGGCCTGCGCCCGGGTGCTGCCTCGGGGGTGACCTGCGGGGCGGGTGCCCCGGTCCCGCGGGGGCACGGCGGCGGCTCGGCGGCGGGTAAAGGCCCGCAGGCAGGCGCCGGGGGCAATGAGCCCCGGAGGAGCGCGCGGCTGAGCACAGCAAAGCGAAGGGCACGCTCGCTAGCCGGGGAAGAGCCTCGCTAGCAGCTGCCCACAGGCTTGCAGCAGATGAGCAAAACAGTGGAAGAAAATCAATGTGCTTTGACAGAGTGTCCTTACTGCCTGTGAACTGGTTWGTATTAATAAAATCATTACAGCAGGGTAGCGAAGTGCTCATTTCTCCTGTTAGTTTGCCTTGCTCAGAAGAACCCGACATTTATGTGTCCTTCGCATCCGCTTTCTTTGCTCCTAAAGTACACACGGTACCTGGACTAATTGAGGACATCCGCACTGGCACGGGGAGCGGCCATGTGTCCTGCCCTTGCTCCAGCTGCCGAGGGACTCACCCGAAAGAAAAGTAAGATACCAGCATTTTGAAAGAGTAAACAGGATAATGCCAGAGGCGAGTCACCATGACCCGGAGCCCAGGCATATGCTGATTAATTCAGTTCCCCTCCTTAAATGGTTTATTTCTGCTAATCAAGAAAGGTTGACAGAAAACAGATCTGGTCACAGTAACTTGCTGTGGTGCTGATACAGGATGCTTACACGTTGGTACACCTCTTACTTGGTGTTGTATTTTGACTGAGAACCAGAATAATGCAACAGGTAATATAGCACATAATAGCTGTGGCAAAACCTGTCCAACTCACAGGTCTGAAAACAAATTCTAAGCTGTGAACCAGCATCCAGTAGATGCTTCTTCCCTCTTCGAAATTTCACATTTTTAATCCATGACCTGGACGAAACCACCRCAAATAACATAGAATCCAGGTCCCTGCTCCAGAGCTGGGCTCACTGGACACACAGTAAATGTTTTCCTATGGACAATTTAAAAATCACAGGTAAAGCTAAGACAGACTCAGGGTTGGGACAGTTCTGGTGTCCACAATCCCTCCCCAGCAGAGAGCTTCAGCAATGGGAAGGGGTGTGCAGCACAGGAGCTTCTCTGCTGCTGGGGGTGAGACATGCAGTCTGGACAAAGCCACCTATGACCCACCGGATCACCAGCCCTCRTGCGACATCCCCTGTTGCCAGCGAGCCCACACGGCCGTGAGTGCGCAGGGGAATCCTTGTGCTGTGGAGGTAACATCACAAATAACACTCAGCTGCTTCAAATGGACAACTACAGGTGGCACCGGCAGAAATAGACCCCCAAAAAGAGCCACAGAGTCTGTAAAATCTTTTATGGCAAGGCCAGCTAAGACCAGTCAGGCACACAGACACTGAACTGAATTTTAAAGGAAATACTATGTTTGGGGGATCTTTTTTACAATTGCACATACTTTTCAAAGTCCATGGTGAGATTATTAGAGGCTCCTCTGGCAAGTGAGAAGCCACAAACCATGCAGAGCAAAAGGTACCTCGAAACCACCACCGAATCCATGAGAAAGCCTCCTGCCTGAAGGGTATCCACAGGCCCACAGCAAACTCACCACAAATACCACCCTTTGGTGGGAGACGGTTAAACCATACTGGCCTAGGCAGCCGGACACCTGGGACATGGGCTGCTGTAGCCTACTGCTCTCACGCGGTGTTTTTTCTTAGTTATTAGCTAAATCAACTTTGAGACTTTCCTCCTCAAAACAGCTTCAGTTATCCAGAGGAACAAGGAGGAAAGAAAGCTCAGTCGCTACCTAAGCAAGACATTGGCAGCTCTGGGTGTCCTTTCCTTCTCTTTGTGACAAATAAGGGTGACCAAAGCTGGCCAAGAAACTTGTGTTATTCCACAGTCCCAAGCCTCAGAAATAAATGCTCTTGGACTTCTTTTTTGTTTGGTTGTTATCTCCTTGAGGAGTCTCTAGGACACTTTGGAGGCTTCAGATAAGATTATGGCCAATTATGAAGGGAAGAAAGAGTTCATCTCTCAGTATCTTTTTGGACAAACAATCTGAGGCAAACAAGGTTTAGCAACCTCTCTGCGCTTGCAGGGTTTAGGATCCAAATAACTCATCCTGATGCTGTAAGCCTGAAACGCAGCCTGGGCAGTTTTCTGGCGTGGCAGTATCTTATCTGCTCCGACCCCWCGATCCTGCTGGCCAAACCCACCCAGCCGACCTTTTTATTGCAATCTGCCCATGAAACGCTGTAGGGATGATGTGGTTTCTTCACCTTTTGTCCCACTCTTTGGAGCTGTGAGTGGCCCTCAGCTGCCTTGCACCCCGGCTGGGTCGGTGCCGGGTATACCCGATGGGGGCTTTGTGTCCCCAGCACAACCAACACAAACGCTGCATCTCTCCCCTGTGACCCTCATGCTTTGCGAAACCCTGATACAGCTGTTCACCAGCAGATTGGTGAATGGGCCCAGTTCCCTGCCCGAGAAGAAGCATTTCCTACAGAGGAGCTGCTATTCCCGGCACCCCTCTTTATTTGCATTGTTACAGCCCACGCCACACACCTGGCGCCACCGAGGCTCTGCTAGACTGGAAGAAAAATGAAAAGAAGGTAAAATTCCTGTGCCCACACAACAAGATCTTTTTATAGCCAAGGGGATGAGGTTTTTTACTCTCTTCCTATTTTCCACTTAGGGAGTAAACAGGAAAACCGACCTGGCCTGGTAGCTAATTTGGGAGCACACAGTGTCTCTCCATGTGCCTCCCTGGGATGCTTCCCGCCCTCTCCTGCCGTGTTGCGGGCAGTGGGGTGGCATGGGGGCCAGCACCCCGTGTCCCCAGAGTGTTCCTTGGAGGGAGCTGACAGCCCTCGGCCACTCCTGAATGGGGACTGTCACCAATTACACCCGGAGCCGGCGTCGTGTGTGGGGCCAGCCAGCGTCTGTGCTAACGGCAGGCAAACGAAAGGCGAGCGCGTGAACACTGCACCGCAGCCACGTGCAGGGTGGACATTTTCACCTTGGTTTGCCACTGGGAACGTTTTCTCGTCCCTTGCCTTAGGGCGGTGCGCCCTGACTCTGCCGCAGCGCGGGGGCTGCTCGGACGGGGGTACTGCCGCCCCGGCGCTCTCAGGCGGTGCCGCCAGCCCGGGGGGCTGGGGGAGGGCTGCGGAGCTCAGGCCGGGGGAGCATGAGGACACGGGCTTAGTTCGATGTACACAGCTCCCTCGTCTCCTCAGCACGTTCAAAACATCTCCATAGGTCCCGCCACAGAAGGGCTGGGAGCCAGCACCTCCGAGCGAGCCGCAGGTGGCCTTACACGTCCCTGCGCGTGGCTGAACGGGTTTGTGCACGCTGCCATCCACGCAGCCTGAACTCAGCCTGTACCTGTGGACCTTCACCTGTGTTCGTGTTTGTGCTGCCATATAATGACTACCGCAAAGAAGAACCCAGCCTCCTCCGGGAACTGGGGTACGGCACCGCCATGTATCATCCTTCGCTGCCCTGCTTGGCCAGGCAGCTGGGTGATGAGCCACCCAACACCTGCCCCCCACACACACTCGTGGGTATCGCCACCAACTCTGAAATTCCATCCACGTGGAACAAAGCTGAAGAAACCCCCACTGGGGTGGTGTTTCCCCCTCCTGCCTCGCTCCCCATCCCCAGGGAATGTGCTGCATTTAACCTCGTGCCGCTGCGTTGCCTCCACACTCACAACCCCGGGGCGGCGTGATGGATGCGTGGCCCCAGGAGGGTGACTGCCATAACCAAGCAATTGCTCTAACAGCAAAGCATCGCCTCCTCCATGACACTGCCCMAGAGAAAGCAAGTCTTTGCCTTCAGCCATCGGAAGCTGCAAGAGAGAAAAACCAAAAAGCAGTAGAGCTGGCAGCAAGTGGAACCCAAACTGCAGCAAGTTTTCAGGCCCTAAGAGATGTAACAGGTCTCTGGCTCGCCCAGCGAGACAGCCAGTGTAAAAGCAGTGAGCCCAGCAGAAGGAGCCTTAGTGGCAACACGATGACTTTAGTCATAGTCACAAGGCTAAAACAGCCAGGAGGGGGAAGTTTTCTCAAATACCAGATAGGAAAGTTGCATAACCACCACCCAGAGCCTTCAAACAGGGCCTGATTTCCCCCTCCAAAATTAGGATTACTTCCCCATGCAGTTTCCAGCTGCATCTGTGGCACAGAGCAAACCGGGGGGTTGCGGCCCCTCTCCACGGGGTGGGCTGAGATGGGGGGCTGTGGGAGGAGAGCACCCACCCCATGGCCATGGCTCGGCAGCCTCCGGGGAGTCCCACATGCTCGCAGGGGTGGAAAAGCATTTCAAAAACTGTTGCCTGCAAGGCTAATCACAGCAAACAGCTTTGAAGCTCCTTTATTGAGAGATCACACGCTGGTAACCAAAGGGCTGAACCCGGGGGATGCCTCCTGCGGGGACTCTGCCGCGACGCCTCCTGACGTGAGCCGGGGCAGGGCGCTGTGCCGTGCCCTTTTGAAGGACTCTCTTCCTGGACCACCTGGGACAGCAGCAGRAAAGCTTCAAGAGGATTTGTCAACAAGACTACAGTAAGGGTTTAGGTTCGGTTATTTTTGATCCCCTTCCAAAACGGACAGCGAAAGCAAGGCAAACAGAACTCAGACGCGGGTGCGAGAGCTCACTGCCTACAAACGGGTGCGTGCCCAGTGCAGGGACATCCATGAGAGCAGCACTGGTACCCTGACCAGCGGGAAGCAGGCTGGATGCTGGAATTAAAAGGCTGCCTCGGTCGGCGTTGCTCATTCCCAGGCACCATTCGTGTGTGCATGAATCACCGGCCCTCCCTTTGAATCATTAATCACTGCAAAATCAATAAAGGCCGCATACGTTTTTCATGTATCAGCCATTAGTCTGACCTTGTGTCTATCTCTGTAGAGGGTACGAAATAAAAGCATTTCAGATCAAAGCAATCGGCACTAAACTTACCCTAGCAATAGCACCCGGTGGAGCCCGCTGATTTACAGCCGCTGAGCTCATACCGAGATTGTTTTGGTTCCCGAGAGCCCTGGGCAGTTACAAAGCCCTCATTGTCCCTTGGGGACGTGAGCAGGCAGGAGGGGGCCGCTCCAAAAGGATGTTCTTTGGGATTTGTTTATTTCCTTAAAAACAGGGACTGCATTCTTGTCCGGGAGCAAGTGTCTACACCGCACTCAGGGGCGAGCGGGTGCCCCTCCTTCCCCGGGCACTCACACACGGAGTGATCGCACCCAGAGCTGCGGGTGAGCGTGTCCCCCTCCCGCAGCACCTGCCCCAGCTGCCTCCCTCCGCCCGAGYCTTCCGCGCTCCGCTGCTGCAGAACAAACACCTCGCACAGCAAAACCTGCTGGAGACACACCATGGTAAGGGAAACCAGGAGGACCGAAGCCATTCACCAGGGAYGGGGCACGGTAAACTCAGCCCTCTGCCAGCAGCCTTGCCCTCTGCGGCCCTTGGACCACAGGCTGAAGCGCCCACCAGCCGATGCCCCAGCTAGCGGAGTCAGACTGCGTACATTTTTTTCTGAACCCATTTATTTATTTTGGGACTGAGACACCGACAGCCTCCAGGCAGCACTGCCAACCAATTACCATCACTATTGATCACTTCTGCATCCAGCTTTCTAGGTCAGGCCTGCTCTAATTTTGTTAGGGGCAGGGAAAGGGCTGGCGAACCGGGAAATTGCAGTGCTCAGAGATGCCCCTGGGACACAGAGACAGGTCAGTCAGGTCCAGAAAACCCAAACTCCTTCCAAATGCCCATGAGCTGGAGGCAGGTATGCCACTGCCCTGCATGGACCAGTGATGACTGCACACCAACCGCYTCATTAGCCCGTCACAGTGCCTGTAACCATCTCTGGCTAACGCTATTGCAGAGGCCACAGAAATATTTGCCTAAGGAAAGAGGATAGTTTGCATTTCAGAATAAAAAAATTGGTCTTTGCACTAAGTGGGGCAATGGGAGGGTGGGTTAGGACACTGCAAAGTAAAGCTCATGTAATAGCAGGAGACACACAACTCAGACCTGAAAACCTGAAATCAGAAATAAGTCTGGTTAATAGAGACAGCTCTTTTTTATGGATTGCTTTGGTTTTAATTTAAAATCATCTCCTGTTCACGCTTCCCCAGCTTTGAGTCTAGGGACCGTATCAGGTYCCAGCTATCCCTAGCCTCTCTCACAAATGCCGTGGTCCTGGCAAAGGTGCAGGGGCCAGCTGAGCCTCGCAGGATGGAGTTTACCCACTTCTCACTGCAAACCCATCATTCAGCCRTCCTCCCCGAAACGTCGAAGCCTACCTTCCTACCGCAGTCAAAACGCCATTTACCACATTGAAGGCACCCAGCAGACACCATCCCTCATGCCCTCCCTATGAGCTGGGGTGCCCTTTGGCTGCGCGCGCCCCTCCGTCCTGCCGCCTCCCCTCCCCGCTTGACACCAGTGTGCGTTTTTGCTGGCAACACCTCCGCGCTCAGACGTCTCTCGGCACCAAAATAGCTGTGGCCAGGCTGCGGCCRGGCTCGCTGTTCTTGCAGGCGGTGCTTTCGTAACTCGGTTTGCACTGGCTGCCTCCCTCCAGCGTGACATCCACCCCTTTATGTTCCTCCTCGCAGTTACTTATTTCCAGGGGAGCTATGGCGGAGTTTTTCACCCTGTGTCAGGCTGACACACAGCGTGTCACACACAGGTGCAGTGCCTTTGGCCTTGCCCAGAGCCTCTCCCCTTCCATCACCCATCCTGGGGCCAGGGGCGTGGGTCGGGTCMAGCCACCCATGACCCTGCAAACCTGCAGCTCCCTCCCTGGACAGGCAGAGCCAGGAGACCAGCAGGCTTTAGCCAGGAAGATATGAGGCTTACATGCCTCCCTCCCAAAAGACCACGAAGTTTCTGAATGCTCCCGAGGACCTGGGGCTCAGCCTCTGCAGACCAGGCTCAGCACCAACAGCCCCCAGGACAGGGCGCTCTGCAGCAGCTCCTTGACACCACCACCCTCCTGAAATATTATGGGGCCTTTTAGTTTCAAAGGAAACCACAAGCGCCTTTCTGCTTCAACCTCTCTTCTCACTCACTGAGCTGTAGTCCCAGACACGGTCCTTGCCTTCCCGTGCTCCCCACCCCGAGCCTGGGCGCGCAGGGACCCCCTGAGGGACCCACCAGTGCGTGGTGGCACAGCAGGGCACCGCGGGACACTGGCACAGAGCAGAATCTCGCAGCGGTGACAGAGGTGAGGTACCGAGTAACCGGGGGATGAAGCCAGCCGGTCATCCCGCACGCAGCTGCAGAAAAGGCGCAGACCGGGCTCTGCCCATGAATGTGGGTGCCCAGTGGGCACGCGGCCAAAGCCATCCCGTGGCAATGGGATTTTGGAAAGTACGGCCATGGCCTGCTGCATTTCCTAGCTCTGCATAGTTGCTCCCAGCACTGAAGAGATGGACGGACAGACAGACACACACACTGCTGATCTCAATCTGCCATTCCCAGAGTAATCCCGCTGTACGTGTAAGTCAGGTTTGCTGCATGTATGCAAACCATGGGCAGCGACCTCCTTATTCAAATTTGGTAGTCAATGGTACACACCTCTTCGTCTCAGAAAATAAACAACCCTGCCCCGCTGCTTTGCCTTGGTCCCTCTTCAGCGAGAGCTCCTCTCATGGCAAAGCCTTCAGCAGCCTGAATGCTCATTTCCCCCGTGTCAGCACCATGATGGGTTTCTGGGGTTTTTTGGTGCATCATCTCACAGAAGTAAACATACCCAAGCTGCGCTAGCAAAATTTCCCAAAGATTATATGGGGGATTTTATTTGAAGGTGATTCTGGTTTAATCTTGCATCTGGGCTTACTATAAACCTTTGGACTAGCACGCGTATCAGATCTCCACCTGCTTAGCTGATTACATTGGGATGTTGTTATAAAAAATGTTACTTTGACATTTATAATCAAACGTACATGTTTCACATTGAAGGATGACACAGGGCCAGCTTTGGGCAGCCACCGGGGGGGGGAACAAGCTCCCCCCACCCTGTGCCGGTGCAGGTCACCCTGGGACAGGCAGCCCCTGCCCACCTCTGCCTGCACACGGGTGGGCTCGTGCTGGAGGGGGGAGGCTACGTGGCTGAACTCACCAGCAACAATTGCTCTGCCTGCACCGATGCTCTCCCCACTGATGCTCTCCCCGCACTGACGCTCTCCATCACGGCTGCAGCGGGCACACGTGCAGCCCATCACGCTGGGGACGGTCTCCTGCCCTGTCTCAGCAGCAAGCACAGCGCCTAGAGCAACGCTAACCAAAAGAGGTGAGGGTTTGGGGTTTGTTTTTTTTCCCCTTACACTGCTTTTTACTCTTTTCCTCTGCCTTTTAAAATTCCAGATGAGAAAAATAAATATTGGAAGGTTATCCTTTGTATCTCATGATCAGATCACAAGTTAGCATGTGACTTGGGAGGGAAAAACAAGTCTTTCCAGCAGATGTCAAGGCAGCAAGCGAGCTCTGCTGACGGCTGTACCTTGATGTCTGCTGCCAAAGTCAATTCTTGGTGCATCCTTGAGGTAAAGAACCTCATGATTCATCAGGATTTTATTCTAATTAATGAAAACTCAGATGACTTTCATTTTGGCTTTGCCTGTTTAGCAACTCTGAATGTAATGTGTATGTAAGGATAAATAGCAGCCCTCAGCCACTGTTTTGTAAACAGGCTGCAGCTCAGGAAGGGCGAGGGCAGGTTTGGAGCCACCCTGTAAGTCGTGTGCTCGGGGGACTGAGTAAAAACCTGCCACTGAGCAAAGGGACTGATCAAACAGGAGCCCAGGTAGCCACCCTGCTGGCCAAGAGCCTGCAAAGTGGGCTAAAATGTACTTCGAAGGTAGAGTGGGCATCGGGGAGAGGGGCCACGCCGCCCCAGGGAGCCGGGAAGCATCTCTCCAGAGGGGAGGAGAGCTGGTGGTAAATAGGCTTGCTGCCTTCYCTCTTAAAGCACTCAGGGGTTTGCCCGTTCCCAGGGATCCGGAGCCCGGGTGCTGCCYGTGCCCCGCACACGCGGGCACCGGGAGGCCCGTCCCCACCTGAGCACCGGGGCTTGCCCGCGGCCCCGGCGCRGCTCGATAAGCCGGTGATACCGCATCTCGCTGCAGCGGCCCCGCTGCGGCTCCTGTCACATGATGGGTCAGCAGTTCGTGGGAAGTCGCAGGCTGAAAGCTTGAAAAAAAAACAAGTTACTTTAGCCAGCTCCTTCCCCACAGGAAATAAAAACTGGAGCTGAGCTTTAGCAATTTGGGTTTGACCAGACTTATCTCGCCTGGGGCCCGGGGTGGGTTTGTCTCGCCTCACTCCTGACCAAGCTCCCAGCCACGAAAGCCGGCAGGGAAAGGACTCGGAGAAGGGCAGGAGGGTCAGAGAAGGGAGAAAACACCATTGCGTGGGCCCATGGTGGGGAGCAAAGGGGGTTGCTGTGGCTCTCCTGGAGCCCCACATTGGGACGATGGAGAAGAGAGTCTCTCCCTGACCTTCCTGTCCTGCGAGGCCGATGGGAAAAGCCAGCACAGCAAATATTCCCACGGCCGCTGTCCTCATGCCCCGGTTCAGCCGGCGAAGCCGATCCCGGTGCACAGTGCACAGTGCGGCACGGAGAGGCTTTTGCCCTTCCTTTGCCCAGGCTCCATCAACAATCAGGCAGCTATTTTTAAACCGGCTTTTTCTTTTCCCCGGCAGAGGCACTTGAATGGCTTTCGCCTTGCACACGGAAGCGCAGGGAGTGTGGACATCGTCTCTCATTGTGATGGGAAAGGTTATCGGGTACAAAACAAAAGTGAAATCATCCGTTGGCATTCCTGGGACCAAAATAGCCGCCTGCTCTCCAGCGCTGACGTTATCGCAGGGGAAGGCAGGCTCCGGATACAGGCAGTCCCGCTCAGGGCTCACGTACCGACCCTGCAGCAAGCCAACACACGGGCTTGCTGCGAGCAAGAGCGAAATGAGGCATTCTTGCCATGAAAGATTAAAGATAATTTTTTGGGTGAGGTCCCAAAGTTGCCATCATTCCCAAGCAGCCACAAAGCCTCGCACRAGCATCGCTCCAGCGACAGCCCAGCAGAAAAGCTCGTCTGTCTCATTAATGTGCAGCACTAGAGACCTCCTGGGGACGGCAGGGGCGCGGGGAGAGCCGTGGCAGATGGACACTCCCGAGGGGGGGATCTGTGAGCTGCCGGCCCCCGCTCCCGGCAGCCTGGGGGCTGCGGTGTCCTGCCCAGCAGCGGAGCTGAGGCGGTGCAGGGACACAGTGAATGCAAAGGCAAAGCTTGGCTATGAGCTCACTAAAAGCATCTTTGCYATTGGACTTATCTGGGGGTTTTTTGTTATTGTTTTTTCCTCTTGCATAAGTAGATTAAATCCAAGAAACAGCAGCGCCACAAAGCCAGGCACATCCATCAGGCCTGTCCCGACAGAGCCGCTTAGAYATTTCTCAACTGAAATTTGTCACAAAACACTGGTTTGCTGAAAGCAGAGCTTGCCACCRGCACGCAGGCCCGCAGCTGGGGAGGGCTCTGGTGCGGGGCTGCGCAGCATCACCCTGAGCCGGCAGCATGCCGCTGTACGACCGAAGCTGCCCCCGCCCCGGTCCCCTTGTCACCTCGTGCCTTTTTGCAGCCGCTCCCGTCGGGCTCTGCAGGAAACTCTGGGGGATCCCCRCTGCCGGCTGCTTCCCAGGGATCTCCCACGCCTCCTGCTATGGGAAACRCAACCACTGGAAACTCCTTGTTTTGATTTCTCTTCTCAAGGCAGGCGCGGAGCAGAGCCCCAGGATGGCCACCTGGGGGGGGCCCTGTGGAAACCATTTCTAGAGGCACTCCGAGGAGAGGAGCTGGAGGGGGGTCGCAGGGAGACTCCAACACCCCAGACCGGTTGCTGCTCGCAGTCCTGCTTGCCATCTGTAACTAACCCAAAAACCTGGGTAAGGGCTGCAGGGCCAGCAGGGAGGGCTGGGGAGTGCTTTGCAGATGGAGAAGGCAGGGACACCCAAGAGATTCCATGGAGTCCGGTGGAGGTGGAGTGGCTGGCAGCCGACACGCCAGAGCTACGGCATCAGCCAGGACTTAGGGAGAGCAGGATTTGGGGAACCCTTCAGTGCTGAGCAGCCTTCTGTGCTGCCCTTGGCACTTCCCAGCCTGGAAGAGAAGCTCATGTACTGGGCATCTGGGCTGAAGAGGTAAACCTCCTGCAAAGCACAGAGACTTCATTGCTTAAATATCTCCCTGTGAGACRACTGCCGGGGGAGAGGGGCGAGCTGAGAACCAAGGAACATGAAAACTAGGAGTAAATTTTACTTCCCCCRAATACACATTAAAACATTTACCAAAATTATCCAAGGCATTTGCAAAATAAGCCGAGCGCTCCACTGCCTGCCAAACCCAGATTCTTTTCAGAGAAGATTTAAGACTCTTCTTCATTTGAATTGCAGTAATGAACTAATACTGTGAGTGCCTCCAGCTGCCAGCAGCTAGCTCGGGCTTAATTGCACCCAGGAGCCTTTCCCGGGAGCTGCAGAGCCACCCCGCGCCGAGCCCAGCCCAGCCGGGCAGCAGGAGCGGCCCACGGGCACTGCAAATGTCGGCTCATGCAAAACCAAGTGGGTCAGGAAACGCAAGCCAGCGCTGTCCGTACGGACTCCGGTGGGGACGGCAGAGCCGCCAGCRTGGGCTCCAGCACGGCTTTCCTGGCTTTGTTGACGGGTACGGCTTTATCGCTGTTAAAACACCATTTGTTGCTGTGACTTTTTCCCCCCTTCTTAAATGTCAACTTGAAAAGAAAAATTCGGGAAAGGTCATTTACCAGAGAGACTGGAACAACTCCAGTCACTTGGATAAACACGTGTAGGGTCAGCTGCTGCGAGAGGGGATTTTAAATCAGTTATTTACCTGGTTGAACAAGTGGTGTGTTTCTGAAGGAGGGTGAGACTTTATGTACCTTGTGGGAGGCAATCAATCTCCTTACCACCCATCCATCCGCTGCCGGGATCGTTAACCCTTCGGGACACCCAGGCGGAGAAGATGCTTCATTCAGGATGTCTAATTCCATATTCTAAGCGGGCATGAGCACCCGCCAAAGCCCCAGGCTTACCCCAACACCACTGGTCTGACGCTATGGAGAGCTGCCCACCGGCAGCCCCACCAGACCCCTTCCCCCGGCACCCGCTGGGGCTGCTCTGCACCCCTGCATCGCACTTGGTTCTTCAAGCCAGTCGAGTCACTAATATTTGGCTGGAAGCAACGTGCCAGAGACCCCCTTAGTGAGGAGCAGCGTTATGCGTACATAGATGTATGCAGAGCAGATCCAGAGTTGGGCACACTGGGTCCTGTTCTTACCGGCAGTGTGAGCAGAGACCTGCTGCACCCCTCAGCTTTCCCCAGCTGCAAAAAAAGGATAACCAGGACATCCCGTTGATAAAAAARCACCCATTTAGAAGATTAGGGGAGTGGGATGGGGTTTTCACTACCCCCAGCTAAGGTGGGGAATTGGAAGGTGAGAGCTGTGCACCGCAGCAGACACAGAGAGCTGAGGTTTCCCGTACCGCCTTCCCAAGGATGCCTCGGCATCCAGCAAAYACCGTGCAAACCCTGGCAAAGAGCACCCAGAACAGAAGCCCTTCCCCTGCTGCCCCTTACCTCCCAGTCAGTGCCTGGCCACCTTCAGTGTGTGTTTGAGTGTGCCCAGCACTCACAGCCCTCCTGCCCCTGAAAGCTGGCAGCAGTTTGCCCCTTGATTTGCAGGTAGTCATCAAATCTGGTAATTGCCCCTGCCGACAGCCGTAGAACAGGGCAGGAGTTTGCCTGCTGACCCAGGGAGCGGGGAGGGTTTGGCAGCCCCAAGCACGCTCGCTGTCCTTTTTGGGGAGCCTGGGCAGCTTAGGTGGGGAGGAACCACAGAGGGCTTCCTRCAAGGTCTCACCAAATGCCAGGATACGCTGCTTGCCTGCCCGGCRGCAGAGCAGTGGGCATCCCCAGCAGCTCTAACTGCTTCCCTCTGCCCAAGCACTGCTCCTATTTCAGTGCCCGCAGGGCACGGTTGGAGCCCCGACAACTACGTCTCCTTCAGAAAAATTCCCAGCTACCAAAGGCGCGGGTGGCAAGGGGCTGCTTCCGCAAAGAGCTCAGCAGGCACGTCGAGAAGGAGCAGCCCCATCGCAGGCATGGCCTCATGATGCCCTTTAGCTCTACCTGCTGCCGCTGCGCTTGATCTCGGCGGGTATGTTTGTCTCTCACCTGGTACGTTTCCACCCCGCCGCTGAATGTGCTGGCTGCAGCCAAGTCAAGGATTTGACTAAAATAATAAACCTTTTTCCATTTGTCTTCCCTGTCCCAGCCTTCATCCCCATGGCTTCTCAACACCGGAAACTTCAGAATTTCCTTAAACAAAATCCATGGATTTTTGCCCTTATTTATAGCCAGTATGCTCATTTATGACTTCCGCAGAGTGCTCCATAGCTCAGCAGCACCCAAACAAGCACATGGACCAGAGCAGTTCCAGACAAATCTGCTGCAAGATGGGCCTCCAAACCACCACCATCACCTGAACCTGTTCGGTTGATGAAGGTCCCTAGACACGCTCCACCTCCATTCCCTCAGCATCCCCTCGCTGCCCGGTGCRCATCCTACACCAAACGCTTCCGTGAGGGCCTGGATGTGACCATCACCACCGCAAGCTGGGAAGGCTGGAGTTACTCCGGAGGGTCGGAGCCAACCCTACAGCAGGCAGGGAATGGCTTTGCAGGTGCCTGCTTCATCGTCATCCCCTGCGGCCACATTTGCCGAGAGATTTCCCAGCGGCAGCCCCAGTTTCAGCGGGGAGCAGAGCACACCTCTGCCAGCCCATCAGCAGCCCCGACTCGGTCTGCGGAGAGATCAAGCCAAGGTGCACGCTGAGCCAGATMGAGGTATTTTGGTGTAAGCACTCTTCCCACAGCAAAAAGGGCACTGTCTGATCAAGTTTAGCTCTGTTGACAGTTGCTGGGCTTACTCCTAAATAAAAGTGGAGCACACAGCCTTATTTGGGACAACTACTCGKCTGCAGGAACCTGAAGGCTTATGTTGACCCTGTAAGGAAACCAGTGCCGGCCAGGGACCCCATGTCAGCCCCATCCAAAACAACCAACGCTGTGTGAACCTAACGACTCACATTATTGTGCGCAATGAACAGCTTTAYGGCCTCCAGCAGCCATGCAAAGGGTACTGCAGCGGTGCAAGGTCAAAGGCATAAGGTCTCTGCACAGTGGGAAACCACCACCATGAGGCTTTCAGAAGTTAAGCTAGACAGAAGAATTGTCAGCAGCGGGGAAAAGGGCAGCTGTTGGTCCTGCCAGTAAAAACAAAAAAGGAGAAATCAGCCCACCACCGCTTCCGATCGGATGTGACAGCTCCGTCTGAGGTCCTCAGCAAACCCAGCCTGTGTTGCAAGCGCAGCAGGAGACCCAGGAGCTCCCAGGCGAGGGGAAGTGGAGAGCCCTGCTCCAGGGGCGYGGGAGGGGGAGCCACGGAAAGCGGCCCCCGCTGCTGCTCTTCCCCACAGCCAGCACTATGCACGGGCTCCCGCGCTCCTCGGGAAGGAGCCCCGGTCCCGGTTATGTGCGTGCCACAGCCCCGTTAACGCTGGTGTCCCGTCCTGGCAGCTTCCTCAAGCATGGGGTGGGTTTCTCTAAGAAAACCAGAGACAGATCATTTCCTATAGCTAGGGAAATGAAGAGGCTCTCGTGCCTCTGTGCTGGCCAGGGGAGACGGCTTCAGGCAGCCTGTTCCCAAACACAGCAACGCGTTGCCACCAGGCCCCACACGCCCCTTGAAATAATTCATTTTTTGTGGAATTCAGTCATTTAAAAAAAAAAAAAAAAAAAAAACCAACAGAAAAAACCCTTCCACAGGCTTGCAGCAATATTTTGTCTGTAAATAATCTAGAGAGCAAGGTCACATTCCCAAGCGAAAGCAGAGCAGGGAGGGTGGGCGGTGGGCGGAGGAGGCGCGGGGTGCAGAGGGGTGTGCAGCCCGCGGCCCCTGGGCTGGGGCACCGGGGGAAAGCAGAGACATGGGGGCTGAGGGAAGGGGCAGAGCAGAAAGGGGACCTGGAGGTGAGAGGTGAGATAATTTCACCTTTCTTTCGCCGGCTGTGGCAGAGGGTGAGCCGCAGGCACTGAGCTCTCGGTGTGCCCCAGAACTGCCCACTCGCAGGCTCTTGCACATCTCTGTGCTCCGGTCCCTCGTCTGCGAAGCAGGGACAAGCGACACCTCTGTCCTCCCACGCTTCGGCACGTGTGCCAGGCCCTGCTGCCGGCAGGATGGCGTGCCGGCTCAGAGCCATGTGGGGCTCAGCCTGCCCCGCTGCTGGCTCGCCGGGACGGCGGCAGCRGCCGGGTGGTGGGCAGGGGCTGCCCCACTTGCCAGGGAGCATCTCGCGCTGCTGGTACGTTGCTGCAAAGATGAAACGCTGAGCACTCCCAGGGAGCAGAGGCTGTGCTGCCCGGGCTCTCCCTACGGGCACGGCACGGGATGCGCTGACCCCGGCATCCCCCGCTGCTCGCTCTGTTCCTGCCAAAGGCGTTGAAGTCCGTGCTTTCCTGGATTGCCGCTGGAGCGGGCTCTCAGCGGCAGCGCCAATGCAGTGGCCGGGCCATGGCACCTGGCTTCGCCCTGCCAAAGGGCAGCTCCTCCGGCAGAAAGGAGATGCAAATCTCACCYGGCTCTGCAGTGCCAGGAGCTCCGGGAGTTCAAAGCCCTCCGCCGGCCGCGTGGCAGCGAGGGGAGCGGGAGCGCTATGGGAAACCACCCACAGCCCTGGATCGAGTGTAGAGCAGACAGCCGAACAAACAGCACCAGGATTTCTGTTTCACATAATCTTTTGCCCTACTCGCTCCCACGTTTAACCTTTTCCTGCCGTGGAGCAGAGCTTCTCTTGGAAAAAGCGACCAGAAGCACTGGAAAGGTTTCAGAGCGGCAAGTGGTGTTCTGCTCTGAACATCACTGAGGACAATACACAAGACCCCAGAGGATTTTTTTTTTTCTTTTTAAAGATTCAGTCTAGTTTTGTGCTATTTTGTGCCCTTTTGGAAAGATTTAGAGAAAATGATTTTTCTTTTTCTAGGCCAGGGGAAGGGTGATGCTGCTACGGCAGAGGGCTGCCTACACCACTGGCAGTGAGAACATTAAGGATGCCGCGTTCTTCACGCTACGGCTGCGCGTGTGACTTGTGCTGAGCAGCAGCCCCGCGCRGGAGGGGTGCTCACGCTGGGACTGCCAGCAGGGCTGCTGCAGGTACACGTTCTTCAGGGCCTGTAAGGGTTAGGGAAGAAAAAAGAAAATAAGAGAAAAAAATTCAAACCCTGCACGTTTTACAGATTTCTCACGCCAGAAAGGTCAGGGGTTTCTGTGGAGTTTTGGGACGGAAACCACGTACTGACTGGCTGACTCTGCAGGGCCGGGTTTCCCCCGCAGCAGGCAGTGGCTGTGCGACAGCCCCACGTGGCTGTCACAGGGGTCACCGTCCCCAGCCAGCGCTGCCACCTCGTACGGGGCTGCGTGAGGAGACAGGATCCAGCCCAGGGAGGAGTCCAGCCCTCCTCGGCAGGGCTGGCACCTGCCGGATCACGTCCCACGTTCTGCTTGAAAATGCCACCATCCAGCTTGGGTATGAAACGCCCAAGGAACTCCATCACTTGCAGGCTCCCAGTATAATGAAGTTCAACACTTAAAGCGCTTGTCCGTATCAAGGTGCCCGCCGTGCACGTGCTGGGTATCAGGAAACAAACGTTTACCCTGCCTGTCAAGCACCGGCAGCTCTCGGCTGCCACCGGTCTCGTCACTACCATTTTACAAGGTTATTTTACAGCCGACTGGTGGAATTTGTTCTTATTCATGCATTATAATCATTAGAAAGTCATCTAACCACCACCCACCCAGTATAGCACCAATATGACCACTCCTTCAGGGCCTCGGTCTCGGCACCAAGAGGCGGCGGCGCCTGGGGCGCAGCCCGGCGCGCGGGGCAGGGCGATGCTGGGTGCATCCCAGCACGGCCACGTCCCGCAGGCAGGCTGCTGGGACCTCTGGGAGAGCACCCTCCGCCTCGGGAGAGGTGGGAAAGCCAGAGGAGGGCACAAAGCAGCCGCGTCCAGCCGGAGGAGCCGGAGGGGCCAGCCTGTGTGCCAGGAGGTCGGGTGCTGAGTGAGCTTTTGCTGGCAGCTCCCGGGGAGACAAGAGTTAACGCTGCCTGCCCTGCACTGACTCCTCACCGGAGCCACACAGCTCTGCCTGTATTTTAGGAGTTTCCAATGGCCTCATCATAAAGTTTCACAACTAACGCTTAGAAATTAATTACAACAGTCTTGGATTCTTCTAAAGACACTAATAGCTACAAGAAAGAAGCCAACCAGCCTGTTAGCTCAGCACACTACAGACAGTGCTTCCTCTCTAGCACTTTGATGAAGCCAAGCACTTTTGCACCTTTACTATTATGCGTTGCAAATTAAAAGCGCCAGCAAGAGCTCCTGGCTTTGGTGTCAGGCTGCAGAGCAGGCTGCCCGTAGCAGAGCTCCAGATACCATGCYTGGTCCTCCCTGAGGTGCAATGCAGCGTGGACAACTTCCCCACGGTCAGACCGAGCCATTCCCCACAGACCCTGCTGGGTACAAGCTGCATTAAAAAAAAAAAAAAAAAAAGAGAGACAGCATCCAAGAGCTGTAAGCAGGGTGTGGGGTTCCTGCTGTTATTCACCATGTGCTGAGCTGTTCAGAGACAAACAAAAAAGCAGGTTGGGTCAAACACAGGAACTCCCTCAAGTGAACTGTTGTCACAGGTCAGAATCATTAAAGGGATTAAATCCAGAGAGCACAAACTTTCTGCAGCGCCTACAGTGGCTCTCTGCAGACAGGCTTTTCTAATTCCCTCGCTGCGGTGCCTCTTACAACAGGACACCATGGATTTCAATTGCCCCGGTAGCTGGTGTGGTCCCCCACTGAATTAAACCGGACGGTTTAATAGGTTTCATTCTTAACCAACAGAAACATGTAACGCACGTCAGCTCTGACACAAAATGGGTGAACATCCAGAAACCACGAGATTGCCAATTTGCGAGTATCAGTTACAGGCGGTAGTGCTAGAAACTTATCACGGGCTGGGCAGAAACAAATGGCCTGTTTGAAAGGAGACCTATTTGACAGGGAAAGCCAGGTCCTCTCTTCCTCGTCTCATTTGAATAAAACAAATAGACCAAGCCCAGGCAGAGAAAAAAAATCCAATGAAACGACATTGGTAGTTCAGCACAGAGCTGATTTTTAGACTTCCTACATTTCACTTCAAGTAAATCAGGATTTTTTTATTTTTAATTCTGTTCGCATTTAAGAACTTCAGAATTTGTGACAGGATGATTGTTAAAAGTTTGAAGGTAACATTTTTAAGTGCCCCCAATAACAGCAGCACTTATGAAGGAATTACACTGACTCTTTTTAAACCTGAAAGCGAGTCATTTCCCAGCTGCGCCTGCTCTCCCCACATTGCATCTTCTCATTGCAAGGATAACCCAGCTCGAGTCTGGTACAGAAAGCAGCCAGAAAAACAGAAGTGAAACCCAGAAGTTTGTTTTCATTATCCAAACTGAATGAACACAAGAAGTGAAATTATGTGAATAAATGCCACGCACTTGATCTTTTTTCCTTCCAATGATTCGCTGGGGGTTTTTCTGGCTGCCCAATTAGCAAGTTGTTTGTAGCAGGGCTCTCCCATCCTGCCCGGGCCTGTGTACCGCCCTGCAGGTGGGACCCATGCTGCACCCCCTCAGGATGGCAGCAGGAGCAGGCAGAAAAGGACACAGCACCAGCACCAATTCCTTCTGCGAGACATGCCAGACCAGATTTTTTGCATACCACAGCAAAGCAGCTCACAAACTGCCATATAACACCATTCTGCAACTCACATTTTTTTGAGCTCTAACAGCATCTCATTTTTTCCAAGTCAAAAAGAAACTCACTGGCGAGTTCAATGCTCTTAAGAAGCCTGATGAATAGATTTTGCTTTCCTTTAACAAGGCGGCAGCTGGGCTCCTGCAACAGCACGGCAGCCTTCACCTGGGATTACAGTGGATGCCCCTTCAGAAGGGAACCACATRGGCAGCAGGTGCAGCACCAGCAGGTAACACTAACGGCTCCAGTAAGACCACTGGGAATACCTTTATAAGCTGGGAACGCCGCCTTCCCTGCCTCTCAGCCCTGCGAAGGTCTCCGTAGGCAGCAGAGCAGGAAGGGCCCAGAAGTGGTATGAGCAGCCAGGCGACGGCCGCAGCTCAGCCAGCACCTTCACTGCTCTCCTCTCCCCTCGAACGCCAGACCCTGCCCCGCACCCGAGCGCCTCGAAGCGACCCACGATTGATGGCTTCTGCAGGCGTAGGCACACTGGGGCCCCAGCAGAACCTACAGCAATTACTGCGTGCTCATCGTTAGATAGGAYGAGGCCTGCTGCATCCACCACCTGCCCGGGAAGTACACCAAYGCTGAAGATCTGAAAGCTGTCATGAGGATCAGACGCAGCCTTGTGCTTAAACACCACCTACTCTCCTTCTGCATTTAAAGAAAGGAACAGCAGCGTCTTGCTTCCCTTTTCGGAGGCAGAAAAGAGGATGAGCAGCAGTTTTCAATTGAAATACAGGACTTCATTGAAACAAACGGTCAGGCTGAAGTGGAGAAAAAAAAATTTAAAAAAAAATCAGAAGTGTCAGGCAAATGTAAGTTAGTCTAAACTGCCCTGAAATCAATGGGGCTCCAGTGATTTAAGCTCTGGTCTTCAATCCCACATCACCACAGCCCCGTGGCAGCAGAGAGCGGCTCGGGGAGCACAGCGCCGGCTGGGACGGGCAGATCCCCCGCCAGTGCCAGGGCAGGGAGCGTGGGCTCCGGCGGCCTGGGCTGCGCCCACTGCTCTCGGGGTGGCTGAGCGGGGCACCCGCAGCGGCAGGCTGCCAGCAGAGACTGGAGCAGCCTGGCTCCGGGCCTCAGGCAGCGTTGCTTCTACGCTGCTGAGCTGCRCTGCAGTCTCCTGACTCAACCTTACAGCTTTCCTAAATTACCCCCGGTTCTTCTAGCTCTTAGGAAGCCTACCCCCAGCTTCTCCCAGGCCAAGGAAGAGCGGCAGACACTCTCCAAGCTGCACCCTGTAAAGGGTCAGGTTTATGCCGAAGGCTGATGTGACTTTATTCAAGGACATTTCCAGACTGTTTTCTTCTCTTTTCCAGAGCACACTGTAAAAACCAGCATAATATCCTCTCTGCTATTGTTTTTGTGGGGCCTGCCAGATCAGGTTACACTGGAAATCAAGATACTGATATTTTATCTTTGTCCTGCTTGTTATTGGGGAGACATTGAGATCCGCAGCAGGACGTTTCCATGCAACATTTGACCTCTGTTTAGACCATTTCTTGTCCTGTCGTTTGCCATGCTTTTCAGCACACATCTCCCTAAGCATCCCACTTCTTGGAAACTACGTACGCTTCCCAGCACCAGGCAGCTCACTCCCACCATAGCCAAAGTTTCAGGCACTGCAGCCTCCTGGCCGCCCAGGAGGACTGGAGGCAGATGTCCAAGAGCATCCAGCTGCCACAGAAGCAGGCGCCGTCCCTGTGGGAAGTTCCTCAAGAGAGGAACTGAGCACGACAGTCCCGCGCCGCGGGGTCTTAATCCTTTCGCCAAGAGAAGCCAAGCCGGAGTTTAGAGAACTGGAAGTCAGAGAACAAGCAGACGTTTGTTCAGAGCAGGCGGCGYGAGGGGGAGGACCGCCAGCTCCTTCCCGCCTCCGCGGGACTTACCGTCCCTGAATGTCCCTTTTTGTCCTTCTCCCCGCATCTGCGGCCGATCGGCACAACGCCGCTCTGTCCGGCGCGGGGCTGCAGCCCCCGCCGCACGCCTCCCCGGGGCCCGGTGGCCAGCAGAAGGAGAAGCAGGGTGGCCACTGCCAGCCGCGGCGATGCGGACGCGGCTGCCAGGCTGACCTTTCCCAAGAGGAAGCCTGCCAGGTGCTCTCCCCACGAAGGGGCATGCTCTCTGGAAGGGCAGAGGGGTGGGCCGACGGGCGGCCAGGGAGGGAGGTGAACCAACAGGCTTGCACCGCCTAATGGCATCAGAGCCACCAAGGGCCACAGAAACATCTGATTTGGAGAAGGGAGCATGAGACCGCTTTTAAAAAGCGTTAAGCCCAACACCCTCAAAAATTACAGCTGCTCAGTATTACTAATCTGAGAAGGGTTGAACTTCCATCACCTATCGCTCAGTCTTTATCGTAACTCCTATCAGAAACTCCAGTTTCAGTAAAAAAGCGTGCATGTGTGAAAGAGAAGCAGCAGCAAGTCATGGCAGAGAAGAAACAAGAGCTCTGTCGCTCTCTACAAGCAGGAGCAGGTCTCAGAGGAGCCTGTCTGTACCCAGCTATGTTAGTAAACTTTGGAAAGTTTTGCCCTACAAAACCACCGGGTTATTTCCAGTCGCAGTGGTGAAGATGGGCCTTTTGGACTGGATTTTCCCCTTAGGCTGTCTTACCCCTAGTTCTGACTGCAGGACTCCTCTGCAACAAAGACTGGTACCACGCTGCTCTGGCGCTGCACAGCTCCTCGTTTCAGGTCAAAGCACCAGGAAGGTGGGTACAAACTGATGCATCCAGGTAACTACCGAAACCCTCACTGACTGAGTCCCATGAGCCATCCGATCAAATAAGCAGAAAGTTTTGTAAAATAAAAATACTTAACATTTATTCACCTTTGAAGTCACCATAGTAAAATTGTACACGCTATGAGTAACCCAGGAACGTTATTAAAAGCTACCAGAAACGTAAGGCAATTTGTACAACCATTGAAAGAAATACACAGCATGTTGAAAATAGAGTGAAATATTACTCAAACAAGACAACACTTGATACGCACTAGAGTGACAAGAACCAGCATTAAGTTTTAAACAAAAATAAAGATGTCATGGCTACAAGTATTATACAGTGATAAATACTTCAAAAATATATTAAGATATATGGAAATTCTCGTTTTGTCAAGGAAATCCAGAGAAATTCCAGCCTCCACTGGATTTCAATATACCAATTAAGGTTTAATATTTAAATTCCTTTCCTTTCAGTAAGAACCAGTACTGCAGCCATTACCGTTCTGTATCAATACTTATCTTCTTGTAGTGTAATGAAATCAGCCTTATGTCATATTAAGCCCTAATGCCTCTCACATCACGGGCACTAATTGCTCTAAATCAACCAATGAGTTGCCTTTTGGTAACAAGTGCTGTGCACCGCATTTGAAGCCATAAACCATGTTAAATCACAGTCAACGTTCACCCGCTCTACAGTATTAATGGAAGGCGGGTTCGAAGACTTGCCTCCATGTAAATAAGACGTCTCAAACAGAGGGTTTAGTAGCAAGTCCACCATAACGTTTTCCTAGCATAACATCGAGCACTCAGAAGTTACAGTACATGAACCATGCTAAAGTTTAGGTTACACCTTCAAAAAGAAAGTCCAGAGGATGTTTGGAGACGACCGACAGGTTTTGAAACATGCACAAATGGTGGTTTAGTACACATTTGTTTGTGCTGTTACTGGGTAGCGAGTGAAGCAGTTTATAGCCAAGGATTTGGTGAGACAGTTTTCCGAGCCAGTTTAAAAATATAAACTTCTTCTTAGAGGATCTGTTCTATAGAAAATAGAGTGAAATCTGGTAAACTGTCAGTTTTGAGAGTACTTTCCCATGGCAAGATCCGTTCATCAGCCTACCGCACCACCAAGAGAAAAGCCAATCCTGCTATTCCAAACCCCGCTGCGGCCATGATCGCATTGCTTATGGTACTGCTCTGGTCAGCTGGCTGGGAGCCGTGTCTGCCGAAGAAGCGACAGAAGCCATCCTAGAAAAGCAAGAGAAAGGACATTGAGTTGGTTGGCTTACAATTAACCGGACTTCTTTTAACGAGTCTTTGAGCACAGTTTGGTTCATGCTCCCAACGCGGCGTTTGTCAGCTGCAGAAGTCTCTATTTTAATCATGAAAGTCTAAGCCTGCCACCTCAGGCACACAAAAATGCTTTGTGAGAGCCTTTGCACAAGGCAATTGAAAGCAGTAGCTACAAGTGTTTGTACGCTTTGCTCAAAAGACAATTGCAAACTTCCTATTGAGATGCTCAGCATGTCATTACGTTATTTTCGCCCTTTTAGGCAAGTTTCTGATGGGAGCTGCCAGCATTGTTCCCCTTCATTCAAGTTTCAGAAAGCATCTGAAACACAGGATATGGAAATTTCCACTTGAAAGACAGGAGCCCGAAGCCGGTCCCGGTCCCATCTCGGTGGACGTGGGACTGATTACACACTCTCTTGGAAGGGCCGAGTGGACACTGCTCAGACCTGACCTATGACAGAGCAAAGCTGGCAGCTGCTCTCCCAGATCGTTATTTGTGATAATCAGAAGTGGCAGCAATACAACTCCAGATGGTCGTGTTTGAACTCTGCTCTGCAGATGTCTACGTAAACAAGTTATACTCTTAATTTCTTCCGGAACTTTGTTCTTTACACTTTAATTTGTGCGAACAGGCAATGCGATTTTGCCAAGTGACAGTGTACACTGTAGCCAACAACCATACTGTTCTGAGCAGTCAGATGGACCAGTGACCACTGGAAAACCAAGTTCATTTTGGTCTCTGGAAAAGTCAACGAAACCAGTGGCTGCTTCTCCCCCTTTCTATTTTTAGTGCTTATTTGTACTGGCATCAGATATTCCACTAGGACTGAAAATAGGAAATGTGCAGTTCTGCGGGATAGCTGACATTTTGTTCAGAAACGCAGGCAGAGCTGCACGGACGCCTTGAAAGCTGTACTTTCAGCATGCATCTCAACTGGCAGAAAGCAACAGCAGCCATAGCTTTACATCGCAACGTACATTAACGCTATTGCCCACACCTTCCTCAGGCCCTGACCTGACCAGTTTCAGGACAAGCAGGAACCAGAGCAGCAGGTCTAGCGGATGGGTGCCTTCGTACACAGGCACATTTAAGAACAGGCACATCGGTCTTTTGTGTTTACACTTGGGAGAAGACCTGTGTCAGCCTGCTCTCCAAAATCCGAAGACTGCGGACCCGAGGAGAAGGTAAACCTCGCCCCCCACAAGCCAGCAGCATCACCCCTGTATTTTTAGGAGGCCGCAGCTTGACAGAGCTGGCCACTGGCACCTTCAGAGAAGCGGCCCACGCCGCAGCACAGACACCCACAGGCACCTTCAGTGCCCCGGCGGGTACCCACCGCACGTCGCTGTGAACTAACCAGGCCCCGCAGCCGTTCCCCGCGGAGCCCTCCCCGCCGGTCCCCCACACGCCCATCACCGGTGGGTGCCCTCGCACGTTTCCCTGGCCATGCCCCCCAGGGCCAAGCCGCAGCACGGCGCCGGGGGGCTGCCCTGCCCTGCTAACCGGGGACTGGGGGCCAGGCCTCCCGGCCCCCGCCCCAGGCCGCCCTGCCGGGCCGGCCCCCCGGCCCCCCACCCGCCGCTCTTCCCCGGGACGCGCGTCTGCACCGCGCCCGGGCCGCCGCCGCCGCCCCGTCCCCGCTCACCCATCCGCCGTGCGCCTCCAGCCACTCGCCCCGCTCCTCGGCCAGGTAGGCGGCCAGCGCGGCGGCCAGGCAGCGCGGCCCGTCGCCGCAGCCCCGCTCGGCCAGCGCGGCGGCCAGCGTGCCGGCGAAGACCACCAGCGCCAGCAGCCGGCCCCAGTTGAGGCCGCCGTCGGCCTCCAGCTGCGCCGCCACCCGCCCCAGCAGCGCCGCCGCCTCCCGCGGCTCGGCCCGCGCCAGCGGCGCGCAGGAGCGGAAGAAGGGCCGCTCCCGCCGCTCCAGCTCGGCCGCCGCCCGCCGCAGCGTGGCCGCCGTGGGAGTGGGGGGCAGCGCGGCGCCGCCGCCGCGGTGCTGGAAGTARTCCTCCAGCAGCAGCGCCGTCTCCTCCTTCAGCGAGCCCGGCATGGCGGCGGCCCCACGGCGGCTGCGGCCCCGCAGCAGCAGCTGCCGCCGACTAAGAGGCGGGGCGGCCCCTCCGCCCGGCCCGRCCCGGCCCGGCCCAGCCCAGCCCGCCCCGGGGCGCCGGGGAGCGCTCCCCTCCTCCGGGGCGGGGCCCGGCGCGGTGGGCGGCCAAACCCGGGGCGGGGGGAAGTCGCCCCCGGGCCGGCGCGTCCCGCGTGGCTGCCGGGCATCCCTGGGGAAGGCGCCCGCTGCACAAAGCCGCGGGGTTCCCTGTGCAGTCGAGCGAAACGCCGAGTGATCGGATGCTGACTGTAAGGTACTTTTTTCATACGGGGTTTTTTCCCACATTAGCGGCCCGAACCTGCATTCTTTGCGTCGAAGGAGCGTCAGGTTTTCTAGGACTGCAGGATGAGTGCATTGTGTATTTGCCAAACAAATGCAGTGCCATTTGCTTTTTGATGGGCAGGTAGGCAAAATTTAGGATTAGGACCTGTGTAGTGCAAAGGTTGGGCCCTTCGCTACTGCTAGTGTAAAATAAAATGGCCGAGCGGTGTCATTTGCACAGTGCCATGGAGACATCTCAGCTAGCCGCCTCCCCTGCATCCCAGCTGTGCCCTTCGAGCTGTGAGTGCCATCAACTGCTTAACAGATCATCAAAACTCCCATAAATGCCACCTCAAGATTTATGGCACCCAACTTCTGCTTCCTGCTCAGTGCCAGTTTGCAGGTGAGGTTCAGGTGGTGGCCCGGCGCAAAGCATGGCTGTGACTGCACYGACACTGCACAGCCCTGCGCAGCTGCCTGGGACGGGGTCATGCTCTCACCTCTCGTCGCACAGCAGCTCAGGATGCCCAACACGCCGGCACGGGACTGCTCGGCTTCACTCCACCCATCTTGAGTTGCAGCTCTCTGTCTCCATTTTACATCCCCGTTAGAAAATCTAAAAATAGATGGTTGGAATCAATCCTATTGCAATTTCTCAGATCGCTATCAAGAATTGGCCTGATCTCTTAGAGACGTTCCTAAGACAAACTCTCGGTTTTACATCCCCATATTTGGCTTTTGTTTTGTTTTTAAGCGGGGAAATCTAGTCTGTGTTTATGTGCTAGAGCAGTAGCTGGAATGGTATCTTTACTTTTCACCAGTGCTTTACACACATGCTTTGTTAACTAGAGTTTTCCTTATGATTGTTAATCCTGGAGCAGGAATTTCCTATTGCATTCCTCACAGCAGGAGAGCAAGAGGGAGAGGCTGCTCTTTCTCTAGCAATATCCTTTTCCACCCTTCCTGTTTATATAGCATTTTTGTTTAACAGGATGGAGCCATCTGACAGTGACTTTGCCCTAGCTATAGCTCCCTTGCTCAGCATATGTTTAACCTGGTTACAGCCCGCTTGCACAGCCTTTCGGGACTGCTTTTCCTTCACCTCCTGGCTTGAGCTGGGGAACAGGTCCGGAAGGTAGGGCCAGTGGCGGGGCTCTGATGTGACACTGCTGCTTCCCTGCTGCACCCAGAGCTGTATGGCTGTTCTCCCAGGCTGGGATGTGCCGGGGAAAGGACAAGCAGCAGGTTAAAACCTCTCCCTCTCAAAAGGAGTAGAGGCGTTTCCAAGACACAAATAACTTGACAGACCAAAGGGGGGTCTCAAAACACTGGGTTTTCCAAAGCCTCCCTGGCCAACCTTTAGTGAGCAAGAAAAACAATGGATACTTCAGTGCCCTGTTCCTCTATCTTCATTTATCTGATGGGAAGTTGAGGCCCATCCTGGTTCACAGCTTTCACCATTACCTCAGGAACAAAAAGGTGATTTTCACAGGTGCCGAGCCCATGCAGCCCGACTTACGAGTCCACAGGCAGTGGCTCTGAAGTGCAAGAACCACGGGATTTCTCCCTGCAAGAACAGAAGTGTAAGATGCGATGGCAGCCTCATTCTCACTGGAACTGGTGRCTATTTGGGCACTGATGTCACTCAGAACAAACTGACTCCGCACTTTCCCCACCCCCTCAGAGGAAAGGAAATGCAACGATGAGCCTAAATGAAGGAGGTGCTTTTTTCAGTCTCTAAACTGAGCACTTCCACCAACCACCTTCATGCTGACCACAACACCTACACTGAAGTGGAGAGGACAGCTGACCCCAGCACGGTTCTCTACTGACAAGGCAGAAAGCTGAACTGCTGCATCTCAAGGTGATCTGCAAATACGGTTTACCCAAACAGTGATAGCCCGAGCCCTCAATAGTGTTCCGGTGCCCGGCTTTCACTGGCATCCCACCGCAATGCGAGGGGAATCCTGCACTCCCACAAAACACATACTCTGCGTTTTCTAGTGCATTCCTGGGTATGGCGATGAGGATCTGGAAAGAAAACATCACATGTTAGCTGTGATCCTTCTGGGCAGGGAAACACAACCTGAATTCTGGCCTCCTGAATGCCGAAGGAGCTCAGATGGAGTCTCAGGTACTTTCTTGGACTGCTCGTTCTCAGTTGCTCTGGCTCACCTTAGGTATTTCCAGAAGATATTCCAGAACCAATTTTCTGGTAGATCTGGATTTCACCCTAGATTTTTGTGGGACAAATGATCTAAGAAACTGTATGGTGCAAAAAGCAAATGCCAAAAAAACAGAAAAAATAGCTACCAGTACAAGTACCTAACATGGGAAAAACAACTATATACATGTTCTCAATATGTAAAATACAATTTATTGTATTTAGGCCATTCATAAGTRTCAACACAATGTAGTATGTTTGAAACAAACATCTTACCAATAAATACTATCTAAACATTAATATTAATCTTTTGATCAAATGCGTACAGTGTATTGACTCAATATTGCACAGTGACCTCTATATGACATTTCTGTAGTGCATTCAGTTTGTTACAGGGATAGTTTGCCACAAATATTGCAAAGCATCAGAGTTGACTTTCCCAAGTGAAAACAGATGAACTATGTCGTTAGGGACTGAAGGCTGATATGAATGTCAGTTTCCTAGGTTAATTGGTTATGGATTCATGGAACCTAATGTTTTCATGAATGAGGAGACTCTGTTTCTAATACAATTTTTATAGAATTGTAAAAAAATCCCACTTTCAAAT
Source organism: Oceanodroma leucorhoa (assembly GCA_030449065.1). Classification (NCBI taxonomy): domain Eukaryota; kingdom Metazoa; phylum Chordata; class Aves; order Procellariiformes; genus Oceanodroma; species Oceanodroma leucorhoa. The sequence continues at coordinate 7,380,989 of JASVER010000034.1, forward strand.
AGAATGAGCATATTATAATCAGTTATCTGAACAGCCAACTCCAGTGATCAGTGAGTTTGTTTTCTCTTGTTTCAATCTAAATATAAATCATACCTTTCATCTTTTCAGAGATGTATCTCACCACTTGCATTTCAAAGGCCAGACCATGCAAGCCCCCAGCATTACTCCAGCACTTTGCTTCCTACGTGCCTCTGCTCAGGTTAGACTCAGTACCCGTCAGTTTGAGCAGAGGTGACACACTCTAGTCTCAACAGTTTTCAATGTATAAATGCAGATATAATGTCCCGGTAGTTCTATAATTAACTGTTTCTCAGCTTTATCTGGTTAAATCTTAATTCTACAGCATCAGCTCCGCATGGGAGTAGTCCTGCCCGCTTGTATTGCATTACTATGCTCACCCAGAGGGCTGGGGGCTGCCAGCAATGTGGCCGGCTGTACTGCTTCCCTGAAACCCGTCGGCTCCTGGATCCGATGGGCTTGCGGGCTCTGGTGAGCACAGTATCAAACGCTTGGCAGGACTGTGGCTCACAGCAGGTTTTCAACAACTCACTGTTGTTCATTCTCAAGTCCAACTATGAAAAAGTTATGTCCACACCAGTGGGAGATTACTGTTCGATTAAGGACTATGCAATTTGGCTTGTAAGGTCTGACCCACATTTGCATGAACTTATACTGCTCTGACATTGCAGAAGGACCTTAAAATGGGCATATACTGCCTTAATACACATTTAAGCTACATTGCCCCACCAAAGTGGTATGAGCTGCTCAAAATGCAAATAAGAATCATGATCATAGAATGACTATGACTGACTTGGAAAAGATTTGACCATCAGTATAACGGTGCTTAGTGCTTAGCGTGTAGTATCCCTTAGTGCTTAGCATGTAGTATTCCTTTAAGTAAAAGAAAATTCACTCACCAAGTGATACAATTAAAAATTTCTAAGAAACTACTGGTTAAGTATTACCTCATGATTATGTAAATCATGTTTATATCCCTCATCTTTGCAGTTTATCATTTTGTATATATTTAGATTCTTTATATTCAGGTAACAGAGATGAAATACTTATTTCTATCTAAAAAGACGGTAGGAAAAAACAGGGATTGGAAGGATTCCTTTTTTGTACAAAAAATACATCTTTATGACAACAGCCAGTACCTTCACAGTAGGTCCTTTGCTCCTCTACTTACTACCAAGGTTCTGTCATCCATAACGCCATCATAAAGTATCAGAATTGTTTTTCTTTCCACTTTTCAACACCAAAATTCAATGCACTACTATGGAATGTTTCCAAAAGTCTTATGCTACATCCTGATAAAATCAGGAATCTTTTTCTTTTTTCTTTTTTTTTTTTTTTTTTTTTTTTTCTTTAAAAAGGAACTCAATTCATGCAAATAAATACATAATGTGCACTGAAATACTCAGTTCTATGGTACAGGTGACTTCAGAGAAAAGTCCCTTTATAATTATCTAAACTAGTTCTAATAAAAGAAGATAGTTTCAAAACAGAATTAAAAACATTTCATTTAACTACAAGTTGATGTTTGCTATGTGTTCAAGCAGATTACATATTCTACCTAGTTGTGTTAATCTGTGAGTTCAGTGTCACTCTTTTGTAGTGTAGCAAATATTTTATTTTGAGGGGTGGCTTTTTTATGCAGCTTTTGTAGTCCAGGGTATCAGTCTTCATTTGATTCTGCATACAGGATCTCAGGTTAAGCCCAGATCTGCAGAGAGAGAGTTGAACAATCATTTATGACATTGACTATTCTATCAAACATTTAATTAAAATTTGGCAAGGCAGTCAGGTTAGTGGTACAGTGTATCAGCAGCAATGATATTATTTAACCCATAAGTTCAGAATTCCCTTAACTTTAACAGTTTGGCTAGCACTTTGTGGGKATTTTTTTAATTTTARTTTTCTGTTCATGTTTTACACCGTGGTTTTATATCCTCGTTAGTCCCTCTAGAGTCAATTTTCCTGTAACAACCYTTCCCCCTTGCCCCTTTTTTTAAACAATCAAACAAACAAACAAAGCGTGCTGGTTTTGGCTGGGATAGAGTTAATTTTCTTCATAGTAGCTAGTACGGGGCTATGGTTTGGATTTGTGCTGGAAACAGTGTTGATAATACAGGGATGTTTTCATTATTGCTGAGCAGTGCTGACACAGAGCCAAGGCCTTTTCTGCTCCTCACCCCACCCCACCAGCGAGCAGGCTGGGGGGGCACAAGAAGCTGGGAGGGGACACGGCTGGGACAGCTGACCCCAAGGACCAAAGGGATATTCCATGACGTCCATATGACGTCGTGGTCAGCATATAAAGCTGGGGGAAGAAGAAGGAAGGGGGGGACGTTGGGAGTGATGGCGTTTGTCTTCCCAAGTAACCGTTACGCGTGACGGAGCCCTGCTGTCCTGGGGATGGCTGAACACCTGCCTGCCCATGGGAAGGAGTGAAGGAATTCCTTGTTTTGCTTTGCTTGTGTGCGCGGCTTTTGCTTTCCCTGTTGAACTGTCTTTATCTCAACCCACGAGTTTTCTCACTTCTACCCTTCTGATTCTCTCCCCCATCCCACTGGGGGGGGAGTGAGTAAGCAGCTGTGTGGGGCTGAGTTGCCGGCTGGGGTTAAACCACGACAGAAAGAAGCACCCAAGGCTGGTGCTCCCAGGACTTACTCGGAGAGTGTGGTCCCAGGAGCCCGAGCAGAACGCCGTCCCATCAGGAGAGACCCGCAAGGTGCTGACACGATTTTCATGTCCAAACAGAATGGATACACGGGACCCTTTCAGCACATCCCAGACATTTATGGTGTAATCATTATAGCCTGCAAACAGTAGGCGACCTATAAAGAGAATGAGATTTTACAAAGCGAGGTCTTAAGTAGGTAACACGTCTTGACTGCAGCAAGGGCCTTCTGCAGGACATTCATCACCCAGTGAGCCACAACCCAGCTTTCCCATGCCACCCTCTGCACACAGCAAGCTCTGACCACGGCTTCCCCCAAGCTAGCTGTGCTCCTGTTAGACACCCCTGCTCCACTGCTGAGCTATCCATACTAAATGCTGAACCAATTAAAATTTATTAGTTAAAAATACAGCTAAAATTGAGTTAAATTGTATAGAATCTGTTCAGTCATTAGAGATGGGGGATGACTCCAAATCACAACAAACTGAAGAGCACTCCAACAGCTAAGGCAGGGTAATAATATTTTGCTCAGACTTTACGCAAGAAGTTGAATACAAATGGTTGAATGATTAGTAGACAATTTACTAAGTGATTCATTGTCCCCAGTGGGACAAGCTGTGGTGCTTGTGACCATGACAGAGACATTTGCCTCTGTCCCGAGCAGAAGGCAGTTCACCACCCACTCATCCCCACACAGGGTGACTGGAGGAGCTCTGCATTTGTGCTGGGGCAGGAGAAAGAAGACTTGAGCTCAKTTTTCCGGACCTGTAGTGAAAAATGGTAGTGTCTCTGTCTTCATGTTCCTCTAACATACTTTTATTATCTATTAATCATTTATTATCCTTTTATAAACTATTTACATAAGGGCGCTTAATAGTCTAGTTACATTTCATGTTTCCTTTGAAATGTTTTTAATCATTATTGTGAAATTCTAGCCCAGCTGTAATTAAAGGCAAAATATTTCCTGCCTTYAGTAGGGCCAGGAAAATACTTTTCATTGCTACAACGAAGCAATAGCCAGCTAGGTTATTTAAAGAGTAATTATTTTTACAGAGGCAAAAGAAGGCTTCCATGTATTAAATGTTTCCTTTGGTACTTAGTATTACTTTTAATAACTTTTAATAACAAATGCTTTATCAAATTAAACTGGCAAAATTTTACAGTTCCCCTCAAATCCCAACACTAAGATAACCTCCAAAGTTCAGGTCTCACCACTGAGGGAGAAGTCCACACTGGATGCTCCAAAAATGATGCTCTCTTTGGAATAAATTGCCACTTCTCTGTCTGCACGAAGGTCATATAAACGACACTAGGATTAAAACAAAACCAACACACATGCCTCAGTAAAGGCTGGAGTCAATGGCTACTACATTTCATTGAAAAAAATGGGATTGGGAAGGACTGCAGCCTAACAGGCATCACGGGAAGCGGCTGCTTGGCTTCTTTCCTTCTGCTATTTCTGCCTGCTATAACTGGGACTCCTCTGGAGTCTAACAGAGATCTAAGCAACACAAGGCTGTTTTGTATAAATTGAGTGAAGAACTTGCTTTTCCAAACCACTTCTCTAAGCCTCCTGCCTGTCCTGCTAYAAAGAGATGAGTGGTGGGTTTTGGACCATGGCTACCCACTGAAAGTCCCCCCACCCTCTTGCTTCCCCACTGTGGTTTCCTACGTATTAGGGCATCCTGCTGCTGGGGAGGTGCGTGGGGAGACAGTCTCTAAAGACAACAGCTTGGCCACAGCTGGAGCCTGGGAGGCAGAGGATTAAATCTCTAGTCATCTTGGAGAACACGGACCACATGGCACAGTGCTCAGACGTTCCCTTGGCACGGGGAAGCCTAGACGGTGGTAGTCCTTGCTCTGAGTAAGACAGGATAGGAAACAGCCCCTGCCCTTCCATGAGGCCTCTCTGTCTGAAAAATCTACATGAAAATAATTCAAGTGAAATAATACATTTTTATACAGATCTTTGGTTTTTGTTTCTCATGGAAAATCCCCAATCACCTCTACAACCTGCACTTCCTGTTTTTATCATTTGCCAGCATATTTAGGCTTGTTTAACATGGAAATAATGTATAGACAGACCAGACTTCATTACCATGTCTGTTAACYCTGAAATCAAAATGCACTTTTGAAACTATTTGAACTGAAAACCTTCCTCAATAAGTTAAGRTTAAGCAAACACTGGCCAGATGATTTGGCTAATATTAAGACTTTACTAATGAAAAATGGCTGATACTCAAGCCTGCACATAAAGGAGAGGCTGTTTCATTCACAGGGTAGTGGGGAGCTGCCAGGTAAGTGAAGTCCAGGTCTCCCAGTGCTCCACACTGATGAATAATTCCATCAGACTGTCCTGATAGGGAGCTGGGGTCACCACAGGTCACAGCACTGCCACGTGAGCACGCTTTTATGGTTTCCCCTCCAGACAGTCAGGATTATCTGTTCCTCGAAATCCCTAAGTATATAAATCAGGTCAAGGATACCAGTCAGTGTATCAGCCCGTAATGCTGAAAACACCAACCTCTTCATTTAAAGAATGAAGTAGATGGAAACTGCCAAAACCTCTGTCAGAAGTACAGAGATGGAATTTCCCATTCTCCTGCTCGAGTCAGGGGTATCAGGAATAGTTAACAGAGAAAAACCCCATCAAATAAATTAATAAGCATAGGAGCCCAGAGCCTGTGGTATTGGGCTTAAAAAGAGAGTGCTCTCATTGGAATTTAAYGATGGACAATTTCTCCATCTCACTCCCTCAGCATTTCAAGTGCTCACAGTACCACATCTGAATGTGCAGAGGCACTGGCCTCACCACAGAGCTAGAAGTATTAATTTATAATCACAGCTTTTAAGACCTAAAAGCAGTGTATACTCTCTCCAGAAGAGCCTTGGAAGGTCTCCCACATCCAGTGAAGACAAAGGGAATGTTTCTATTGAGTTTAGCTAGTATTGGAGCAGACTCAAAACATGCTCCAAGGGCAGATTACTTTAGAAACAGTCTTCACCCTCATGCAACTCGGTGTGATGTTTGAATAAACAGGAGAAACAAGGTGCCAGGTGCCTCCCAAACGTCTGCTCTCGAGTTACACTTAACTGCCAGCTCAGTCCCTGCAGGGCTGTGGTACAGGCAGAGCCTGGTCCCCCATGGGGACCCACCAGCTGCAGCGAGAGCCACCAGCCGTGTGCATCACTCAGGGGCCCGAAGGCACCAGGAGGGAAGTGGCATTTTGCATACAATGTGCTGACCAAAATCACCTGTCAATACGTACTGTRCCCCTCCTAGCAGCTTGCTCTAGATAAGTAAGATCCAGTAAGAGCTATTGTATCATCTAGGATGACCTGGATGCGGTGACTCATCGCAGTGAAGAGCGCTGGCAGTGACTCAGGCTGACAGGGAGATGTACGTGGCCAAGGCCACCCTGGGGCTGCGCTCTCGGGATGCACGGGGCTGCGGAGGCCAGCCGACCGSGTCTGCCCAGCTCCGCGCTGAGCCCACCGCCCCTCTGCTCGCCGGGATCTGTGCACTCATGTGCAGGTTCCCTTCATGCCCTTGCGCTGCGCTGCTCCTTCTGACACAAGCTGCAGCATTTCATGTGGTTCCTCCCATGTTGTGACCAACAACTATATGAAGCCAAATCTCTTCCAGTAAGACAAACTAATTTTGATCACGAAACTTCAAAACATAGAAAATCTGAAATGAATATTTGGACAGTACCTCATGTAGAAAAGTTTGCAGAGGTGACCTACAAAGTGTTACTAGATTTTCCCTATCGCATTACATACAGTATTTAATATATATTATATTATAGCATTATTATTTCTGCAACTTTGGTGTCACAGGCCCAGTTTAGTCACTTAAAAGTCCTCCGTGGATGTGACCTAGTCTTTTAGGAAAATCTGACTTGGGAAGTAACAGAACTTCCCTAAATGAGGTTGCTGAATTAACATACCGTGGCATCGTCTGAACCAGAGGCAAAAGCGTCTCCACTTGGGTAATATCTGTGCATGAGTAAAAAAAGACCAGAACACATTACATTACTTGGATGAGGTCAGACTTCAAAAATAGAACAAGCGCATTGCTCAACATCGCAAATGTGTCCTCTCCCAGAAACATACTGACCTGACACTGTTGATATCTGAATCGTGGGTTTCAAATGACTGGATGCACTGACCAGACCGCATATCCCAAACCATGGCTTTCTTGTCACATCCCTAATAAGACAAAAAAATTCACTACAGTTGTGCAAACRGTGACATTCTCCCCTCACGTGCCTGATACACTTCATCAAGCCCAGCCACATTCAAAGGCTCTGAACATCACAGCTCTGAGGGGATTTAACCAGCAAAGCAGCCCCAGCACTGGCTGTACTGGTACCCCCAAGCCCGGTGCAGTTGCAGTTAGGAGCAGAGTACACCACAAAGGCTGGAGCCTCAGCGGTGCCGCGGAGCAGCACGGGCACGRCGCTGCCGTGCAGCCCACTGGGGTGCAGCCAGGCCTGGGGTGTTTGCGCAGGGGGTCCCATACCAACCGGCACTCACAGCCCTGCTCTGCTGGCGCTGCTGCCGTACCTCTGCCTGCAGTCCCACCGTGCCGCAGAGCCGCGCAACTGACTCATTCCCTTACCACTTAACGTGCCCAATATAAAAAATTAATACCCAGCATTTAAAGTTTTATAACTAATTCTTTTCATACACTGAAATACAAAATGAATTAAGTGCATCCGGAGGGTCTCTTGCCCAGCCTCCTACCAGAGTTAACCCCTGCCGTGGCTCTGCACCCACGTGCTCAATGGCGTGGTTGGGATGAGGAAAGAAGCACAACAGCATTTCGTCTCATTGTCAAGCTCTAACCTGCCCTTCCAAGCTGTGCTTTGAAAAGATCATTTAACACTCGGTGCTTGCTGCGAGGTGCTCAGCACCCTGACTGCTTTGGGCAAGGGGCTCAGCCCATGTAGTCTGCAACGTCCTCAGGGCAGGAACCACCTCATACCTGTAGGGCCACACTCTGAGCTGCGATGTCTCGCTGCTGTCACCATCACAGTGACACGAAAAAGAACACGGACTTTTCTTTTAAGAGTGACGGGAGATTTTAATAAATATGACCCTGCTGAGGGGAAGGCCGTAGGTAGGCTCAGCTCCCGGGGGTTCAGCCTCTSTGAGGCTGCGTGGGAAGCACAGGGCAGGCCAGGCGGCTGCTGCTTCTGCCGAGCTAGCACGTCCTGCCCAGCAGACCGTGCCACACATGTTATTTATTTTTAAGCAAATATGATTGCTAATTAAATTAAAGTCTCTTCACAATTCACATCTTTCTCTCCTTTTTTTTAATTCTCTTGTTAAAATGAAACCCCAGGTTTTTTACTAATGATGTCATTATTTAAAAGAGGTAATGCTCCTTCGTACCCACTTGTGGTTTCTGCGCAAGGGAAACCAAACAGGATAGAAAACATTTTGGACTCAGTGTGTTTCCCTCTCAAGCCCCGCCACAGCCCAAGCCCAGCCCTGCGTATTGCTTCCATGTGCACTGTTCTTACTAACCTCTCTGGGAGTTTGGGGGCAAGATCAATCTGACAAGCTGGTGCTTTGACTCCTAAGGTTTTGAAGGAGAAACCAGCAACCACCTGCGGAGAGATGGGCCCCCTGAGTGCTATCCAACTCGCCCCGAGGAGCAGCGCTCAGAGGGCACTGAGCACAACAGCCTGGGACGCAGCCCTGAGCTCACCCAGGAGGGCTGGGATTTTCAGTTAAGTTGTTAAAGGTAACAACAGCACCCAGTCTACACGCTGATGTATTGGCATTGCTTATTCCAGCTCAAGGTTACTGTATGACATAGGCACAATATACAGGGGGTCTCTCTATGCTACCATACCTTCAGGTTGCACTGTTTTGGCTATACCTGCATTGACACAATATAAGACAGATCTTTACTGAAGTGGTATTTTGCATGTCCCTGTAAGCGAGTCCCTGTAAGCACGGACATGCCCAAGYTGCTACATCAACACAAGTATGACATATTCTCTTAACAGTACCATAGCTGCTTGCGATTCTTTGCCCTATAATAAGCTGAGCTGTTCCCAGGGAGAATGAATCTATCCTTTCTGGGAAGCAAGCTCGGTGACAGGAAAGCCCAGGAGGAGTAATGCACTCGGATGGAATTAGCTTTCAGTCACGCTTCGGAGCAGCTGTGCTAGCAGCAGGCAAACTGGGCCAGTGTGCTGGGCTCTGCTCCTGATGGGCCAGCCAAATTTGATAAAAGGGCCATAACAGAAAGGGTCCAGGTCTATTGTGTAGGGATGGGACCATGACTGAGCACAACAAGTGGAATCCTCTAATCCATGGTCAGCACCCTCAGGCACAAGGGCCATTTCCATCAGCAAGCACAGGACAGCCCTGGGCCAGTGCTGATGGGGCTCAGAAACCAGGTATCTTCAGCAAAGTTACTGGTAGCAACCTGTCTCCAGTAAGAGAAGTCATCTCTCAGCTCCTGCCAGCTCTCACCTGCACGCTCAGTGTGGGAAAGATCAGGACCACCTCGAAAAGGAGTTGAGCCCCATCCTACTCACCTTTATGCCTTGCCTGCCTCACTGCCAGGCTGCAGGCCAGTGGCTCGGCTGCCCAGGAACAGCGATTCCTCAGCAGCAGGACAAGATTTGGAAGATGCCTTGGACACTTTCCAAGACCAGTCCTGCAGCCCCAGCGAGATTTGTGTGTTCCTCTGGGCCAGGACAGGGAGCAGGCAGCGTTCGACTTGACGAAGGGGCTTTAAATGCCTCTGGTACCGCTGAAAGKCACAGGAGACTCAGCAACAGCTGAAGATGTGGCCACACCTCATCTCCCTGCTCCAACTTGTACGAGGGTTTAGCTAGCGTCCAAGCTACCCCTTGGCTTCTGGGGAGCGGTTGAGGGACATAGTGGCACGCACATTATTCGCAGCCCCACTTCAGTGCCCTGAGCACACCCCGTCCAGGCTCCAGAGAGCTGGGCACGAGAAAGGAGCCAAATACTGGAAGCCATCTGCTGTGCTGGGCTCCTATCCACAGGGGCTCACACCTCCACTGCAGTACGAGCCCGCTGCTCTAACTCTGAGCCTTTCCCTTCCCTGGAGAGGCGTTGTTTTGATCTCGGGCTGGATTGCTTTGGTGTGGGGTGGAATTTGCTAAGTAAGCAGAACTGCAGTCAGACTGGCTGGGTGGGTTTGACCCCACAGTCAGGGGTTTAATTTGCTCCAGCTTGGAAAATGTGCTTGCAATGAGTGGATTGCACTGGGGCTTCCAATACATACTCCAGCACTCTCTCAATAAGATCACGAGCCTCCTGCTTTGCTGCCTTTTCCCTTCCACATTCCTTAATTTTATATTACGATAGGAAGCTCCTGCTTACCCCAGAGACAAATGTATTTCCTGTTTCAGAAGGGGCCAGGTCCAGGCACAGGACATCAGCTCCATGACCATGGAAACTCTGTAGAAGCTGCCCACTCTCAACATCCCACAGAGCGCAAGTTCCATCTCCACTTGCTGTCAGGATCTATAGGATATGGCAAGAAGAGTCACAATACAAAAATCAGCAGATGATCTTCAAATTCACAAAGAAACAACTGACATCCTATACATACACCAAGGACAACTTTAATTTAATGAAATATTATGCAATAAATCAAAGCCATAAAACCACTGTGAATCTAAGCACAGTTTATGTTTTTTATTTTTAAGGAAAGAAGTTAGAGTGGAAAGGAGAGCGCTATTGACACAGCTATACCTACACAGTGTTTCAGTAATGGTCAGTTTTGTGCAGTGGGGTTTGGAGAACTGATGACAGTAAGGATCTGCTGGTATTTCCATATCCTCCAAAAAGGAGATAGAACCAGACTGGTACTCCTGTCTGCCCCTGTATTTAATCCCATCCATATTTAGGGTGCTGGAATTCAACYCAGGTAAAGAGAAGAACTGTTGGAGTTAAGTATACCTGTTTAACTCTCCAAATTTCTTTTTCTGCTTGAAATAGCCAGGTTAAACCCAATTAATTGGGCTTAAGCCATGGATTTTCTGAAAGGGAAGTAAGCCTGTCTAGACAGTTGTTTGGTAAGTCCACCACCTCTCACTTGTCCAAAACCATTTGTGTGTGAAAGGGCTTGAACATACACTGACCGAACATAGCTCACAGCTTCCCTCATCTGCTACAGTGCTTATAGAAAGCACATGTGATCAGCGCTTGTTAGTGTGGCTAAATCCTGATGATGCTCAGTTGTTCAGAATTTCCCCTTGGCACCTGAAGCTGTTATGCAATCACAAATTCTGTAGGTTGAAAAGGTTCCTGTGCACTGGCGTGGAGGGAGGCAACGGTGAACTTAAGAGGGCTCTCAGTCTTGTACACAGGTTTTTCTCATGGTCGGTGAGGAAACTCAAGGGATCCCAGTGGGTAGTTAGAAGTTAAAAAGAAAATACTCTTCAGGAAGAAAATGATCACACAATCATGAAACCATTCACAGAGTTGCATAAAGGTTAAACACTGAACATGTTTGACAGATGCTCCAAAAACTCCCATAAACAGAGGTCTGCAAAGCTGTAGAACAGACTGTTCCGAATCCTGCAGTAGAGAGACACTAATACTCTGAGATGATAATAGCAGAAGAAAGTCCTGACTTGTGTTTCTGGCCAGCTTTTGAGTCTAGATCAATGAACTTCTCTGTTCTGAGGAATATTTGTACTTGGCTGAGGAACGAAGATTTTCAGCTCTGAGGATTTGCTCTTGTAATAGCGTGTAAGAAAGATATGAGGGGAATAGGAGTAGCTAAAGGTGTAAGGGAAAGGTAAAGGTGTAAGGTGTAAAGGTGTAAAGGTTGTCTGTTGGCAACCCAGAGCTCCAGCTAACACTTAAAGAGAAATGTTATGGACTCAGCTTCAGGGTATTGCTATTGAAAACCAAACCAAACCAACTCCAAAAATCCAAAACCAGAAGGGAATTAACAGTCTTTGCCATTAGAGTCCGGCTTGCTGCGCGAGGGGCTCCAGCAGCGCTGCGTGGGGATCCTCGCCTGGCGCCTGGCGGCAAGAGGCAGCACTTGCAGACGGCAGGGGACAGCAGGGACACAGCCCCTGCTCGCCAGGAGCACACGCACCGGGGCTGGGAGCCGCGGCCGGGGCAGAAGGGCCACCCTCACCTCTGCCTCCTCCGCCATCGCCACGGGCCTCATCCTGCTTCTCAGCCCTGCCGCGCTGGGAGTATGGCTGCCTGCCCTATGCAAAACACTTGAGATCCCAATTAACTGTTGCTATTAATACACATGGAGCATTGTCACATGGGGAGCATTATCACACCACAGCGCTGCAGATACCTAATTTAGGAAGCGAGGCTCGCCGGCTCTCTGCGTACTGAGGCGGGGGAGTCTCTCTCTGGCAAGACTGATTTGGGACACCGAGAACAAGGTGCGCAGGTTGCCCAGCCCTGCAGCTCAGTGCTTGTCTTGGCCCAGGGTGGGAACATGATGAGGAGCAAGGATGGGACCCCCTCTTTCAGCACCCGCACAGCCTGCGAGTGGCTTTAATCAATGATGAACCACCCCCAGATCTCTCTTTCCATTGCACTGCCAGATGCCCATGGGCACACCAACTCCTAAACTCCTACCCCGTCTTTCATTCCTCTGAGGGAAAAACAAGCTGTRGCAGAGAGAGAGAGCAGCCAAGGCAGAGCAGCAGCATTCACAGCACCTAGCAGTGGGTGCTGCGGGGGCACTGGGCTGGGGGACACCTCCACCACGTGCTAGGGCTGCTCCAGGACAGGTACCACCCCCCTCGGATACGCGAGCCAGAAGAGCAGAGCTGCTCCGCACACAGCTGGGAAAGCTCCTGCGCAGCGTGCTTGTTGCGCTGTGCACCCTCAGAGTTACGGAATAGTTTTAATTCTGAGGATGTTACGTAAAAGGAAAAGGATAAGAAATCTGGGATTCTCTAGCATCCCCTACATAACAGTGTCCTAACAGAAGCTTGGCCAACCCACTTGCTTGTATTTGTTTCAATAATAACATGCAGTGCTATAAATGATCGTTTATAAGTCTATCAATCACAAGAAAATTTCTTTTTACAGTATTCAGAAGAATCTCTGAATCACTGAATATAAAGCACCTAAATCCACTGTGGTATTACTTCACAATAGTAATACATTACCTTCAATATCAATGCAGTTTGCTGTATTTAATATGGAGAAAAAAGACCCAACTTTTCTTTCTTTTTTTAATTATGAAAAATAATTAACTATTTTTCCTCTCATAGGATTTAACCACGATGCATATAGGTATGTACAAGAAAAGAGAATACTGGTTTTCTATTTCATCAAAAACATTCCACTTAATTTAGACTGCTCTAATTACGCAGCAATAAGGTCAGGGCTAAGCAAGCCTGAGCGCTGGATTCCTCCACCACTTGTTTCCATGGCAATGGACTTAAATTAGCACCTCGGAGTCATTACAGAAACCATAGAATGACAAATAACAACATACTCTTGGGCATCTCATGTCCTGAAATAGAAGCAATGAGAGCTGATATTTCCTTCAGAAGAGCTCCAAATATCTGGAAGAAGGGGACAAGGTATTCCCTTTCCAGCAGCTCTGCTAACACAGAGAGCAATGAAAATGCTCCCTTCTGCCACTTACTTTGCTGCAGAGCTGCACTGAGCAGAGCTTCAGTTAAATTAAAAAAACAGAGAGGACAAGGGGATTATCCTGGCTCCTTTCATCATCTTTCGTGTTCCTGGAGAAGGAGATCTTTGAGATATTCACTACAGAGGAAGGCTGGCCTGGTCTCAGATCATCTGCATCTAGTTCCTGGCTTTGCCGTCGTCTCCCACTGTGGCCCCCTGTGCTCCAACCCCTCGGCTGCGAGATGGGGATAGCAGCACTCCTTTCCCTCGAGGGAACACACCACTGCATGTACGGACAACAGGGCTGGCCCTGTGGGGCCATCCTCAAGCTCAAATATCTCACTTGGTACAAACAAAAAGTACTAAAAATGAAAGCAAAAGCAAAGTTGGCTGGACATCCAGGACAAAGCAGGCAAACAACACAGTCTCCACCGGCTGGCATAGCACATACCCAACCTAGTCCTATCTCAGCTGGGTTTTTAACTATTTGTATTAGTTTGAGCTCCTAAAAGCACAAGCCAGCACAGACCCAGTGAGCAGAGAACGCACAGGTACCAGTGAGCTCCCTCTACAGAAGGGCCAGGCCTTTGCAGCGTGCAGGCATGACACCCTGGCCACGGGCTGTGACAAGCATTTCCTTACAGCAGCTTTTGCAGCACCTTCATTGCCCCCAGCAAGGGTTTTCCAGCAGTCCCTGCATGGGGCAGGACATGGCCCTGGGTGCCCCAGGTGCAAGGAAGATTACTTGCACCACGTACAAGTGCAGCTCATGTTAGGTGTTGCTGGATGGTGAGCAGTGGGTAGGGAATGAATTTACCTGCATGTCTGAGTTAGTGAAGCTGCAGGCAGACAGGTAGTTTGTGTGCATTGCAACCGATTTCTTCTTTGCAGCCATATTTTCATTTTTGTCAAATGTCAGAGGGTACACAGAGCACTTGTTGTCCAGGCCACTAAAGAGGGTAATAATAGCAATAACAGAGAGAGGAGAACTGGTTAAAACTGCAACGACAAAAGGCGAGTGGTGAGAAGAAGGAAACCACCTGTCAGTGCTGCGCTGCCAAACCCTCACAAGTACCGACTTCCCTGTATTGTGCTGTCCGGGATCTCCCTGTGCAGGGAAGCCCCAGCTGCCCTACCAGGCTGGCTACTTTACAGAACTTGAACAGCTGCGCCTCAGTATTTTTTACCCTCATCGAGTTTATAAATGGCACTGAATGAAACCTCACGAAAGTATAAACTGGGAGGTGACATAGCAGTCACCTCAGGGTTAATGTTTCACATACAGCCAAACTGCCATTTTTCTGTTGATATCCACCATTGCGAGGATCAGTATTTAAGCATCATTATTTATCTACCTTAATAAATTTGACCCAACTCCTATGGAAGAGACAGTMTAGCAAGTAATGGGTGTGAAGACAGGGCTTTTAGAAGAGTTTGGAAAAAAGGCAACAGAAGCGCTGACCTCTATAGCTGGTGTGTCCCTCCTGGACAGTTGCACCAGTTAAGCTGTGCCTCCCAGGCCAGATGTGGGACTCTCTTCTAAAGGGTCTGTCTTGTGTCTGAGCCTTTTCTAGAGCYGTGGTAGATCAGCCCTGCCCTGGTCCCTGCGACCCCAGCACACCACCAGGTGCTGGTTCTGTGCCTTATATTACGTGCACAGCACTTAACTGACAACACAATAGAAATACAGAATTAGGTAGTGCAATGCATATATGCCCTCCTGTCTCTCTTACCAGCGTGAAGACAGAGCTTTCTTGCAATTCTTTGAGTTTCAGTCAAAAACATACAGTTTCCACACTCCCTCTCCACAAGCGTTTATGGAGTCTGCCTGTCTGTCTCAGTCTGCTGCTTTCTAGATTTCCAAGCTGCACAGTAAAGTCTCCCTTTGTTCCTTTCTCTCGCCCCAAGCTTGCTTTGTCTGTCTGATCCGCCCAGTCCCTTTTTAAAAGATGTTCTGCCAACATCTCATCTCTTTGTTTTCTCCCCTGCATAAACGCAATTTTTTTAAACGTGAGCCCTCAGAAAACTTGGATAAGATTATCAAGGATGGGGTTACTTCTCCCCACCCCATCTTGGCAAGGTCTGTTCATGTGCTGGTAATCATTAATGAGTAACCTTCTCCACGTCGTAGAAGAAAGAGTGCAAAATAAAAACAGGGTTAAAACCACTCTCCCTTAGAAGATATATCCAACACACACAACCAAACTGGAACAGGGAAGTTGCATGCATGCAGAATTCCTAACCCATGATATAAATGCTGAAAGAGGATTATTTTCCATGCTTACACAACAAATGTTATTGCACTGAAGTCAGTGGAGATAATGTGTACGAGCCATTATGGGAATGGAATCAGAGGCACTGAATGTAGTCCTTCCACCCACAATCAAGGCACGCAAACTTCTAGCTGTCAGCATCTGAAGGCACCAGGACACCACTACAAATCAAGCTTCTCTGTGTAAGCAGCTATGGAAACTGGGAACTTACCCACAAGCAATGGCACATCCAGATGGGGCATACGCACACGCCATCACCCAGGTACATGGCATCGTCACTGCATGTTCCTGAAACACAGCATGCCTTTAAAGTGGGATGTCACTGTTTCTCTAATCGGTGCAAGGAAAACAGTGTAGAGTAGTAAGCTCAATATTTCTGTGGGACTTCCCTAGGATCAGTGAAAGGTACAGGTGTTTCCCCCAGACACAACTCACATGTAAGGCTAGGACAACCCTTACTGCAGAACCCAGCACAGCAGCAGAAGGATGGCTAGTCCCTCCCTGACACTTTCCACCTTATTCATGAGCCCCAAACTGATCACAGAGCATGTTTTACTTGGGTTACTCAGTGCTGTAAAAGGTCCCCACTGCTGCATGTGTAAAAGTGAGTTACAAACAAGCTGKTTTTTCTCAGCTGTGTGGAGCAGGGTGCTGCGAGGCAGCCCTGGCAGGGCTTGGAGGAGCAGMGGCATCATTTCCTTCCTTGGCTGAAGGATCCCGGGTGATCACACATGGCACCTGGCACAGGGGTTACCCAGGGAGGGCCTCTGTTTTGCTGGCTGGGCTTTGCCCCCAGCCGGGAGCCCTCCCTGTCAGCGAAGAGGCTGGATCAGAGCCTCCCGCTGGGGACCACAACGAACCCCAGTGCCCTGACAGGGACTTTGTTCAGAGACAGGTCAAGGGAGGTGGTTTGTCCTGGGCCCCTTGGTTTGAGGTGCTGGTGGAGGTTTGCATGTTATCCCATCATCTCGCTGCCCCCTGTAACACCTGTGAGTCCTTCAGCCCTCCATCTTACCCCACCATCAATTGCCTTGTGCACAGAAATCTGACTTTTGCTGAAGTTTCACTTACCTTGTTGGTAGTGAAGGAATCCCACACGATCACCTTCCCATCCTAAATGAAAGCACACAGAGAGAGAAATTGAGGCCTTCCAGAGATATGGCTGTCAGACTACTTCCCAGATTTGGGGAAAACTCTGCTGCTCATTTCCGTCCCCTAGTCTGTTATGTCATGAAATTTTTGTCTCCATTTTAACAACAGCACAATGGTCACAGTGAAGTACCGAGGAGACACTCTTCAGTAGTGTGTTATGCCTTTGACCAGAAGAAAAGCATATCTCCTCCTCACTGAGACGACTGATGTCAGCTTAAAAGACTTTTTTTTTCTTATTTATTTTTTTCCCTTGCCTTTTAGCGGGTTTATGAGGACTCCTCTCACTTGCAGCACACGCCATGGACAGGACCATCTCCTCAGGAAACTGTCACTAGTGAGCCCTTGCTCGCCTCCTTTCAGCCATGATATGTTTCTCCCAGCCTGTAATCACCACCTGCAAAGCCGGTCACCTCTCCCAAGAGATACCTGTCAGTGGCTCAGTACGGGACATTAYAAATACAAGAGGTGATCTGTATTACAAATCACTTGCCGAGCTGGCAGCACTCATGGGGACTCTTTATGGACATTGCACTGTTTATTCATCTTCCCTTTCTTGTCTTTTCCTGGTTTCCCCTTTACTTCTCACTATACTTACTTAACCTTTAATTATCCATTGATACAATCTGCTAAATAGCCATCGTAAGAACATTCCACAGAGAGCAACACAATCACTTTGTATATGCCAGCTACGCTCATGCCAGCTACTTTGCCTTATGCACATAATATTGTTATCCTCCCCGCATCATGAAAGTAAAATGTTTATTACTGAGCAACAATTGTTGCTGTACCTGGACTCACTACAGTTCTTAAAATAGAGTAAAAAATGCAAAAATGCATTACAACTTGCCTGTTCAGCTTTCTGATCTACACAGTGACATTTTAACCACTTTAAAAAAATGTGACATTAATTATTTAAAATTATTTGCTTTGCTGAGATCACCATGAATGGTAAAAACTCACAGTAACTGAAGGTAGCTTGCAATGCAGATTGCCTATTTTTATTCCTCAAGTGAGACCCTTGACAGATTTCATATAGGTCAATGAACAGCTGTGAAATGCAACAAGCTCACTCACTGCCATACTGGGCTCAGGATGAACCAGGGGATCTAGAAAGTAATTATCTCATTACCTCCTCTAGCTCATGAGACTGGTCTTGAGCAGGTGTTAGGACTGTTTCTCAAAACACCCAAGTAAATGCAGTAATTTTGGCAGGATGTTTGAGGCTTTCAAGGTTGCACCAACCATACAGACTGCAGAAGAAATTTCTGTGCACAGAAATCTCTAGAAGAATCAACATTTCTTCCCTTCCCTTTTCATGATTATTTTCTCTGAACACATAAACTGAAATCATTACTAAATATTTTATCTGTAAAGAACAAGGAAATAAAAGTGGCCACAGATGAGTTCTCTCTATTTTCTGTTGTAGTAGGGAGTATGGGAAAAATCTGTATATGACTGGACAAGAAATATTTAGGGTCTTAGCTACAACAGGTGTAGCGATGATCAGAAGCTTGGATTTGTGCTCTCTGAACACATACCTTGCCAATAAACTGCTTTAAGGGCATCTTGAAAACATTTACAATACACACAGGTATCATCTGCAGAGAGTGGCACATAGTACAGCCAAAAGATTTGTATAGTGCCCAACAGTAGCTTTGAAAAACATCTGCCCAACAGCATACCTGGGAAGAGCTCACAATTCTTCTCTTGTCTTTGCACCAGTCCATACAGAGAACTTTATTTCCGTGGCCCTTCAGGGTCCTCCTGGTCTTCATCACAAACTGGCCCAGCGCCTCCACACGCTCTGCCACCTGATGAACTGCAAACAGCTGATGGTTAGAGAGCCCTGCATCAAAGCTCTGCCCTGGCAAATCTCTATGTTTATGAGTAATGTCACTTGGAGGAATTAATCCATGAAGTTTGAGTCTGTGGTGCAAGCCAACGAACGCTGCTTCAGAGCTGGCAGGTGGTAAAACCAAGGTGGGCGGTATATGAATATATTCACCAGATAAAGATAAGGATGAATTCACTCAGGGCTTGAATTCCAGGGCTGTAGCAGCTGAAGCTCTTGCAGACCATCACACCCAAGTATACATGGAAAATAGATTACCCCCTTGTCCCCTCTTATTGGGAAATCCTCAGTCTGACTGAGGCTTGAAAGTGCACAGACAGCCTCCAGCCTAACACGTGCCTCAAGGTACTCAGCAGAAGTGAAGACCACTACTGTGTCTTGGAGGAAAAATCATACAGAAGAAGAGGGTAAGCATCAAATCTCCAAAGTTTCAATGGCAAAACACTTGTTCTGGATGTGACACTCCCAGCGGCAGTCGGCTCTCGGCACCACAGCGGTGGTGCAGTGTGGTACAGGTACTAGGCACTGGCGCTAGAGACTTCTCCTCTGCTGTGCCACCCCTTCTGGTGGCCAGGGGAGCACTGAGGGCGAGGACACAGCTCTGAGTGAGCAGAGAAGCTTGGCATTTGCTAAAAGAGTGTGCTACCCAACTTCTCAACAGTGTCTACGGACATCGAGGACTTCATGGGTGGGTCAGCTTTTTCTTTTATGGGAAAGAGAAACAGAGAGGGCAGGCAAGCAACTTTGCTGAGTAGCATCCTCTGGTGGAGGAGAAATCAGTTCTTTCACACCTCATTTAATAGCAGTACTTTCAGCTGATGTTCTTAAAAACCCAACAAATTTACATTTCCAGTTTTGCAAACTCACTTTGACATAAAATTCATCCCGCTGCAGCTGACACAACTAAGAGGTGTCTCATGTAACCCTGATGCTTCATGCTGGAGTCATCTGCACATGTCTGGGAGAACACGTCACCTGAAGAAACCTATTTGCTCTGCTCCAGTGTTGTTCATCCAGCGTGGAGCTGAGTAGGGCCATGATGTATCTTGGCACCCTGTGGCAGCTCTGACACACTTCACATGGAGCATCAGGGAGGGTGGGACTTGCTTCAAGTCTCACGGCAGAGTAGGGGTCCTGGGGCAGGAGACCCTGGCGCACCAGAATTAAAAATTACTCTGTCTAGGGAAGAGCTAGTAGGATCCAGCACTTGCCTGTGTTGTGTGTTTGACCATGCTGAAACCTAAGATGATCCGACTGCTGTTAGCTAAGGGGGCAATGCCTGACTCAAACCTTTCGAAATAAATGCAGAAGCTCGCATACTTTAATGAGCTGGTGGAGGAAACCTTAAGCTTTTCAATGCCATGCCGAAGGCTGAGCTCCACATCCCATATGGCAGGAGATTGCTCTGGAGCTGCATTGCTCCAGACCTTTCGTCACTTTTCTAGAGGTGCAAGAAAGCTCATGGGCTAGGAAGGGCTGTCACAGTGAGAGAGCAGGCATCCTTAACTTTGAGATCATTCCCTGGCACAGGGTCAAGGGAGCAATTTCTGCCTAAGGCAGAGACTGATTTCTGGTGGATTAGCTTTTGAAGAGTTGTCTTTCAAAACCACCAGCCCTGCAAGCTGTGCCAGAATAATGTTCTCACCTGAAATCTCTGCTCGACCAGTCTCACCCAGCCTGGGGACAAGCGCTGTCCACCATTTCTGCCAATCTGTCCATATCATCTCTAACAGGAGGTCAGAAGCAAGTTTCTGAGAAAGTACCATATAAACCTACTGAGGAAAAGATACGTTTCCCCCTACTTTTGCCCATGGAAACCTGCCAGATGACCCAATCAAAAGACATGAAAACACAGGACAGGAGGTTATTATGGCAGCTGGAAAGATGCTTGTGTCCAGAACATATCTGAAAAAACAAACATTTCACAGACAATGGGCAAAGTGTTTCCATTATGTCAACACAGCCGAGACTCTGTGGAATTGTCTAGTTTAGCCTTACTGATTCTCTGCGGACGCTTATCTCCAACCACAGCCATAATAATCCTGCACCCACCCAGCACAGGTTTTAGAGTCAGATAATTATTTTGAAGCATTCTCCAATATTGTTTCAAGATAGTTGAAAATTAYGCACTCAGGCAAGTAGATCAGCTAAAGCCAATAAGTAGCTTGAGTGGTTTTACAAAGGTCCAGATAAAACAGGCTATTTTTCTAAAACATATCGTTTGGCCTGAACAGGAGGTGTGGACTTGATGCAGATACTATTTGGCCTTTGATCTTTTCTGTGCTGGAAGTCCATTGGTCCTAATGGTCTCTTCTGGCCTCAAAAATGTATGGATCACAGGAACAGAACAAATTGTTTTATCTACACCTAAAATTCTAAGCGATAGAACTGAATCCTTAAAATTGTAAGATTGCAAATCAAATGCACGTTTGGTATTTCCTTTTTCTATCCACATTTTTGAGAGCTGCTGTTCAAAACCAGTTGAACAAACAAGGGCAATCCTAGTTCAGCCAGCTGTTTGTTTTGGGAACCATAGAGGGAAAGTCATGATCAGAGCAAAAAAATGTGAAAGATACAATTTTAGATTAGGAAAAAAAAAAAACCAAAAAACAAAACAAAACAGAAGAAATGCTTTATTCTGAAACTTACAATCGCTGCAGAAATAGTTCTTAGGGATCATTTAAGTGCAAAAAAGCTCTGATACAGAATCAGTGATATACAATGTCATGAGGGAGCATTGTTCTACAGCAGCATAAGACTTTGTCTTAGAAATCATGTCATGGCTATGCAAACACAGCCTTCCAACATAAATTTACAGATTTTACATATGATAAAGACATAAATATCCTAAGACTATCAATGACACACACGGTTCTGGTATCACTGCAATCATAGGTAAAACTCTTTGTAAGCAAAAACGGATTTAAGCATATGCTTAGGGGATCTGTTAAACAGAGGCCCCACTACTTTTGATTCAGAAATTATACTGTAGGAATATGATGATTTATGGTAATGTTTCTGTAATGAGGCCATCTCCATTGGTTTAATGATTCTTATTAATAGGACACTCATATAACATGATTGTCTAATTTAGACAAGAAAATGCTCTATTTACTCCAGAAAAAAATCTTTTAACCCTTCCCCACCTGAAATTTAAGAATGTTTGCTAGTCACTCAGTCTTACAAAACACTAAGAGCTAAATCACTGGATATAGGCTCAGATTCCTCTTCAACATTTAAGGCATCAAAACAGATGAAAGAAAAGTTTTAATGGCCCACTAATATTTCTAATAAAGTCAGCTATATGATTTCAGAGGAATACAGTACTTTACACGTTTTTCTCAAAAAGAAAAAACCCTCTAATATGTTATATCATTGCAATCATAAAAATGAAATAATAGAAGGATTTTTATATCTCAGGACAGATGAATTAATACCTATTTAAGAAGATCCATAAAAAAATAAGGTTAGCTTATTTTTTCCTGAAGGGGGGGGGGGGGGGGGGGGGGGGGGAGGGCAGGGTTGAAATCTGTCCATGTCATTTCTGTTACGTTAACCACGGATCTTGAAACTGCAGTTGATAACAGTGTTACGCATTGGCAGCTCGAGCGTTGGCTCACCCCGCACCTCTGAATCAGCACTGGATCCCTGCAAGTTCTTTCTTTGGGGGAAGCGGGGGAGAAGGAGCTGGTTTTGGAAACAATGTTCCTTTTCAAGCCCTTTCACCTTGTGTGAAATCCTAACCTCGTTAAAGCAAATTCCCATCAACTTCCACAAGGCTGGGCTTAATCTTTCTCCCTGCCACTAAAACGCGCATTAAAAGGATGCAAGCAAGTCTCAGAACGCWCCGAGGGGCACACTTCACGGCCTCTCCCCGCCGCCCGGGGCAGCGCAGAAGGCGCAGCTGCGTGCGCGCAGCCGGAGCCGGGCGCGGAGCCCCCGCGGCGCTGCGCGGAGGCCGGGGGATGCAGCACCGCCGCCCCCGCGCGCCCAGGGAGGCTGCGCCGCCCGCGCTCCCACCCGCTTCCTATTTACCCCGCCGCCGAGCCCGGCATTGTTCGAGCAGCGCGGCCGAGCGCGCGCACCCGCCGCGCTCTCGGCCGGGCTTCAGCAAACATGGCAAACTGACTGTCGTGACAGCCGAGGTGTGCGCTGGGGGCGGCTCTCTCCGTGCCCCGCTCCGGAGCGGGATGCCTGCCTTTCCCGGGCAGGCGGACCCGGCTTCCAGCCGCGCTCTCCTTTTGGGGCGGCAGCAGCACGTTTCCCCGTTCCCCCGTTCCCCCGGCGAGGCCAGGCCCGTGGTGCCGGGCGTGCGGCAGTCGCGCTCCCTGCCCGGGGCAGCCGCCAGCGCCCGGCCCTGCCCGCAGCCCTCGCACCCCGGCCCCACTCACGCTCCACGTCGTGCAGCTTGGCCCGCTCCTCCTCCAGCTTGCCCTTCAGGCTCTCAGCCTCATTTTTCAGCGATGCCAAGGTCTCGTTCTCGTGCAGCCCCTCGGTTGCCATCTTTGCAAAGGAAGCAGGGAGAGAGACTAGATGAGAGAGGGAGGGAGGAGGAGTTTGCTTGCCTGGCTCTCAGGGATGCTGCTGAGGCTCCTGCTGCCTCAGCAACGGCGCCGGAGCCGGCCCGGGCTCCCTCCCCCTCCCCATGCTGACGTCCAGGGCCGGACTGGATGCTCCTCCAGCTCCTGCCAGCACCTGACCAGACACCGTGTGGAAAAACACCCATGAGAGCCAGCAGCCCTTGCCAGCCCAGTGCTGCAAGGCAGCACGGCAGGCTCAGCATCCCTGCTGGCCTCCAGGCAGGTAGCTGGGACCTGCCTCGCCTCCTGCCCTCCTCCTACCCACAGGCTTCCACAAGCAGGTATTTGCTGTACATCCCAAGCTATTTTCACAGCCGAAAGGCTTCATTTCCCCAGAAATACATGCAAAAGGGTGTTTCTGCTTTGTACCCAAACTTGTTTGTACCAGAAGTTGCACACTCTGTGTGGGGAAGGAGAAAACCAGTCATCAGTCACCCCAATAGCATTTTAAAGTACCAGACTAGGAAGACAGATCCTGTCCAGGCTTAGGAAATCCCAGCTCAGCTCCATCATACCCTTATACCCCGATGGCTAGGGGCGACTAGGACACTGGGTCACTCAGAAGGTCTCTAGCCCAGCTCCTGTGCCAGCAGGACAGATGCAGTAATGTGAACCCTTCTCTCTACTACGCTTTTAATTCCTCATTTCTAAATTTTGTGTTATCAGTGKTTTTTTCTCTCCTTCTCCCCCTTAAACCAGCCACCTCTTTCCCCTGCACACAGATAGGCACATCAGGGTCTCTGCCCTTCCCAGCCCTTGAAAGGGACCAGTTTCCAAAACCCCGAAGGGAACCAAGAACCCTCCACTTTGGTGTTGGTGTGAGCCTGGGGCACAGCTCCAGGGCGCTGCAGGCCCTGCTCAGGTGCAGATGAGGAGCACGTGCTGGGCACACAGAGCAGCTGAAGTTTCCAGAGAAAGAGCTGTGGCACATGGCCTTGCGGCTTTTTGTTCCCTGGAAGGGGAGTTCCTTGAAAACGTCCTCTTCTTATTACAGTAATTGTCCTTGATCTACACAGAGTAACACTGCTCATATTGACTCCCATTGTCTCCCTTTAGCCAGAAAATAGACAATCCAATGGCTATTGTTCAACCTGGAGATGTGCCAAGATTGGAAAGGGAGATAAGAAAATACGTGTCTGCAGCTGTTGTTTAGACTCTGGGCACATCCTGGACACAGTATGGGTTCCGGAGAAAATAAAAGTCCTTTCCCACACTGGGCTCAGCAGCAGTGTCACTGTCCGACCGGGATGCACGGGCAGAGCTGTTGAGCTCTTCACTGTCACTCTAGAGGCTGAATGCAGGCCCTGGTCTGGCCGTGTGCTCAAGGTCTCTCCCAGCCACTGGGTCTGCAGGCAGGAGCTGGGTTACTTCGCTGGAGAGTCAAACACGGGCGATGTGCTCCCAGTCTTCTCATTGTCCACRGAAACTGGTGTGACTTAACCCCACCAGCCTCATGGCCACATAGGCAACCCTGAACTTGATTTTGAACCCTGAACTGAATTGATCCAGTTACATTCAGTATCACAAAAGAAAAAGTAGGTAATATAATCTATGGAGTTCACATGCTGCTGGATATAGGAACATCCTTCAAACCCCCTCAGAGTAAACAGCACACTGGAACTGCCTTCCAGTACACTGACAGTGCCAAGGAAATAAAAATTCAGTATTTTTAAAGTGATACCAAAAGAACAAAAAAAGCATCTGTTAGCAGGAAAGTGATAGGAAGCTTCTACCGTGTTATCKTCATGTCTGAAAAATTAAACCTACTTGTATTAAACTCAATAATGTGTCCTGGGGGAGTGGCAGGGGAAGATTTTGAAGAAACTTCATTTTTGAACRATTTTAATCTATGACAAATGTCCTATTTCTGACACCTGGTAAGTGTGAAGGGGCCCAGAAGTTAAATCTAACAAAAACCATAGGAAATTTCTTTGCCTTGATAGGAATGCATCAACTCTGAGGAATTTGGCTTAGATAACACCTGTATGTCAGATAGTTGGCACAGTTCTGACCTTGAAAAACCCAGACTTTCTTGCCTTACTGATGTGAACAGTCTCGCTGCCTTGGGGAATGGGATTAAAAAGTCTACAAAGAACAGCACGGAAGGTGAGAGTCTTTGGGAATCATACATGTTGAGACTGATAACGTGATTCTACTCCCAAGATGACAGGGATAAGCAGAGCCATGAAGTGAAAGAGAAGCCTCTACTGAATAGAGTGAACTATAGAAGTGTGTGATACACAACACGTATTTCATTAGTTTGAATAAAAAAAAAGAAAAAGAAGTATTTAACTCATCTGACCAAGCTGCTTAACTACCCATATAGTCATTAGCTAAACATGCAAAAAACACAGGTTAGAGTAAGGCCATTTGGGARCTTTAAATAAAATGAACCAGGGTTGGATTAATTTAGAGGATAACATAGTACTAGGTCAACTAAAAAAGAAAAATGTTACCATTTAGTAAACAATCAAGGCYTTTTGTTTCTCCCTTTTCATAAAATCTAACGATACTGAAGGCCATGTACTTTTAACAATGTATTAGCAATTGCTTAAAAAAATTTGTAAGTAGTAAATAATTTGTTAACACAGTATTAGAATTCACTATGCTGAAGGCATGTTTAATCTGAAATGGCAGTTCAGTCAGCAGCAGTGGATAAATTGTAGGTCCTCTTAGTYTGGTGTCTGCTTTCAGATGAGTTTCAAAACACATCAGCACAGGACAAAAGGCTGTGAAAACATCCTGCACAGGAGGTATGGTGTGTGGAATATATGGAAAAGCAGTAACAAGTAACTGAACTCCACTTTGTAATGTTATGATCCATTAATTGTGCAGTAACAACTGGCACAAAAAGTATTTGTTGCTGTGGCTTCATACTGACCACCAGCATTCCCTAGAAAGCTGACCACTTCCAAACTGGCTACTATGTCCTCAGCAGCAGTGAGCTTCCAAGTTGCCCAAAACAAGAACAGCTTCTTATAAGACAGTGCTTTTCTCTCACTCTTCCCAATGGAGCAAAGGCAAGCTGACCCTTGGCTTCATATATTTTGAGGCTATTTTGAGGTAGCCACTCTGAAAGTAGTCAGCTTTCTATAGGGCATTATTCTATGRAGCTGCTACAGAAACATTAATCACCAAGAATTGTGGCAAAACCAGTCAYTACTGCAATCATAAACCTAGCTTCCACACATGGCAAATAGACCAGATTGTAGTGATGGGGACGTATGGAAGAAAGTTGGTACTGTTCCATTCATGAGGACACTGGGGAAAACAGAGGGTCTAACAGCGTGTCACAAATTGTTGCCTATCTCAAAAATCAGGTCTTTAAAATAAGTTTTCACTCTCATTAATTCAGCAGCTGATCTTTTTTTAAATTGTAAAGTAATTTACTAATACTTCTGTGGGGAGACTAAACCAGCAAACACTGATTGAGTTTCTACTGATTAGCACCAATCTCCAAAGCAGGCAAAACCCAAGAGGGAAAAGATTATTTTGTCTAAAAGGCAAACAATTGACGTAAGATGATCTCAACACTGGGAACCAGCAATTTTTAATTCTTTTATCCCTCAATGTATGTTGGTTTTGGGGAAATCACAAAGACTGGCTGATGAAAATGCATGTGTGCATCTGCTGGACTGAAATTAGGAGTTGCGTGTGCAAATCAGGAAGCTGTAAAAGGATCAGCCAACTATACGCCACATTATGCACATACGTCCACAAACACATGCACAGGTGTGGCAATGATATATTGTGCATTTTGATATAAGCCAAAGCATACCCACAGCTCTGAAAAATCAATTTAAAAAAGTAAAGGATACAATTTCCCTACCCATATGTATTATAGTGCTAGTGCAAAGAGCTCTCTGTGTTCTGAATATTTGTTTTTTAATCTTTTACAAAATAAATACGAAGAAGCAAGCTAAAGCCAGATCTACCAGAAAGCCCAAGATCCTACTGCAGTGCTAATAGGAAGCCTAACAGGCTGTTAGGTACTGACACAATTCTTCCTGAAGTCTCAATCTGCTTCCACCTAGCAGCTGTTTCAGTTGGTAGGAGTTTAACTTCGATAATGCGAATAATAAGGAGAAAGTTGCAGGAACCGTAAATAACAAACAGCCAGTTTCCTGCAATTCCAGCATGCACTTATCAAGTAGCGCAAAAATTTACTGGATAAATAGCTATTTATAGGCTGTTTGCCAAGAAGGACCTGAACAAAGCAGCAATTTCAAAGTCAGAAGCAGCAAATAAACTGGGAAGGGACTGTCTTTTGTCTTGCAGTCATTAGATCTAAATTTCCTCCTAAACAATGTAATGCATGAGAATGTGCTGCGTCAGCCAGTGAACTGTACACACCAAACGAACAAACGATGTACAACCTACAATCAGTGCTCTCATCTACCATTTGTAAACACAGCTAGTTAAACCTTTTGGCATTCCTGCAGAGATCGTTTCATCTGACACTCAAATGCAAAAAACTATTGGACCCTGCTCAGTCATGGTAGAGACCAGTTCTGGGGAGGAAACAGTGAAGGATGTCTTCTCCAATTGATAATACACAATGGTTCAGGAAGATAAAATAAAACTAACCCAAGTTGGAGTATAATCAGGACAACAAAATTCTTAAGTTTACAAAAGGAGTTTTGGAGACCAGCTCTTCAGTAGCCACATAGGTTCATGACCTCAACTTTGTATTTCGTGATCTCTCTAGAACAGTGCTCCCTACAAGGAGAGTGGGATATCACCTCACCAGTAATTGCTGGAGATTACAAAGCCTCCAACATCATCCCTTCTTCATGCAGGTATTCTAGCAGGACCTGCTGGTCAGACTAGCAGGTTTGCTAATCTCCCCCATTACACCTTCTGTAGTGATGCACGCACATAGTGACAGAAGACACTCCACTGCCATGCAGCTTTTCCCATCTTATCCTCATCGTAGCTACTTCCAGCTCTCACCCAAGCACTGCACACAGCATACGAGACAACATGGTCTCTGTATGTAATGTGGGCCATGAAGGAGTTCTGACAGCACTTCACTTGTGTCTCATTTTTATTGGGGCAGACTACATGAACTTCATATCCCCTAGTCACTAGTGAATGAGTTTATTGCAATGGTTTCATCTTTTTTTGTTAAGTTCTGTTAAAGGTAACGGGAAACACTCAAGGCCAAGCAGACTTGCACACATATACCACCGAGTTTAGACAGGCACATAACACTTGCACAGCTGAGGAATGCAGTACCCTAGGGGAAAAAGCTCGTGGCCATTTTCCAATCAAGGATCATAAAAAGTCTCCTTGAATCCCGGGGCCACCTCTGTTGCAGGCTTGTGGAAACACCAGGTGTCTGCAGAGGTGTTTGTTTGGCAGCCTATAGGCCTCGCAAAGCTTATTTGCTGTCCAGAAAAATCCAACATAACAGACCATTAATACATCCAAACCCCGTTTTTTGCAGTCTTTCCACATTCCGGCTGATAAAATCAGTAACATACCAGTTCCACACATAGTGAGCAGTAGCTGAGTTGTTCTGATTTGATGTAAACAGCCCTCAGGGGCTTCTCTTTGGAGCACTTGTCACATGGACCAAATACAATTGCTAAAAAGGTCTGGTCACACATCTCTGCGGTTCGAGAGAGCTGAAAGAGACAGAGAAGAAGGAAAGAGTGCATTCCAGTCCAGCACAAAGCTTCCCACTGCTGCTCTRCTAGTTAATGCAGCTTAGACTGTATATAGACATCTGTAGGGTGGAWAATCTCTCCCTGTGACTAATCTCTCGAGCTTGATGAACTGTCACTATATGCAAGACAGTCACATGCTCTGCAGATTATATTTTTATGAAGAAAAATACAAAGCAAAACATATATTGTGTTATAGTGTGCACTGATTAYACATCGTTATGATGTGCACTGTGCACATGGATTCACTACATGCAGGAAATTACTCTTAGTTTTTACTTAACTACTGTCAGCAGACAGTAACCAGAAATGTGTAACAGCTGGATTTGTGAGAAATTTGCACTGATCAATATTTATTGTTTTTCCACTGCATTATTAAATAGTCAATATTATGCATTATTTTTAAAGCTGAAAAGATGATCTAGGATTCAGTCAGTAGCTACAAAAACATTATGAACAATGTGCTGCTTGAGCAGAAATTGATGCTTCAAGCACACTGAAAGCTGGGTCATTATGAACCCACTTTTGTTCTCAAGCCAGGCATCTCTAGGATCAAAGCACTATCATCAACAGAGAATTAAAAACGACTTGRGAGTCAGAAAAMCAAACAAGAATAATACTGTAGTGTCATTTTTCTCTGTACATTTTTCATAGGGAAAATGGGATCTTTCACCACTTCTAAAATGAAAGCTTTTAACATTATTTAGACATGTACATAAATAATGAGTTTATGGTTAACAATTWGAAGAAGCTATTGCAAGAGAGATTTAAATGGAGCAAAAGAAATTCAATGAGCTATGCAGATTTTAGAATTTGTTTGGCTGGACATTATACAAAAACCAAACCAAACTTTGTTCTATGCACCTGCCTGCATTCTGCTGCTTATTCTTAAGCATTTCAGTGGATTACTTGAAAAATAACGTGATAAACTCAGAAATCCTGCCCACACTCAAATCAGTAAAAGTTTTGCTGTTGTCTCCAGGAGATGCATAACTTCATCTCAAAACACGTGGGATGCAATCTGTCCTGAAAGGAACTACAGCACATTAATCTGAAATTTGCATGGAGATTTCAGTCAGCTACAGGCAGTCAAGGAGGTTTATATTCCATTTGATGAAAAGCAACAAATATGTCCTGTAGTTTTTAATGCATTCTTTTGCAAACAATGAGCCTGAGACTACAAGCTGCCATGCTTTCAGGGAGCTGCTTTGTGATAGTATTGCTCATAGCTTTAAAGTGACTACAGCACCAGGGCTCAGTTCTACTAGATTCTTAAAATCGGACATTTACAACTGAATAATCTGTTATTCTGAGGTTCTTAGAATTAGTGGTTCCCACTGAGGGCAATTCAGGTGACATAATCACAGATTTATACAGTTGATGTGAAGCCTCAAGACACCAGGCCAACTAGACTTCGGAAGGAAACCTTTCACTTCAGAAGTAGTGTAAAATGAAGTATTACAGGGAAAAATGCCATCTTATTTGAACAAAATATCATTACTAGATCTAGAGACTTTAGACAAGGATCTATTAGGTGTGGAATAAATACTCTGGGTAGAATTAATCTTTGATAAAGTGTGAGAATTTGCTGGAGTAACATACAAGGTGAATCATACCTGCTATCAGTATTTTACTTCAGATGAGATTATGACGTATTTCAAAACTTTGCTACAAGAGAAGCCAACAAAACTGAATCATTAAAAAGCAGTATCATACCTCAGATTGTTTGTGATAATGATGCATTTGTATACTATTTTATAAAGATATATAAACTATTTAAACCAAAAAGATCTAAAAAGATYACAACTTCTTGTGCTGTAGCCTGAAATTTTAAACTTACTAGGTTTTCAAAGTTACAGTAGAAATTTAAAAATAGTAGCATGGTGAAACATTAAGAAATACGCTACTTACAGAGAAATTCTGCACAATGAATATTGTTGATAAATATCCAAAATTACCCACCTTTTCAAACAGCAAGAACCTGGAGGTTCTCAAGATGACTAAATAAGCCGTGTGCAACTGCGAACGTAGAAAGGCAACCTTCCTATTAAGCCTACTTAAAGGGTATTTAAAGCTCAGCCTCTCCGGCTGTATCACCTCAGGTCAGTTATGTACCGATGATTACAGTTTAAAGGCTTTATTTTAACTGCCCTCTTTCAGAATACAGAATAAAGAACATAAACTATTAGGCAAACTAGATCTTACCTGCCTGTTCCATATAGCAGCAATTTTTGGATGGTTTCCAAATGTTAAAGTTTAAACATACTGAGGAGGTGACTGACGACTGATTTTTCCAACTGTCAAATTGACATTCTGACAAATAACACTGTCAATGTTAAGTCTATCTCATATTCTTAATGAAATTTAGAAGTAAAATAAATTGATCAGTGTCTATGCTGGCTGTTCCTTGGATATTCTTTTACTGTTCACCTGTTTTAAGACAATAAATTTTAAATCAGTAAGATTAAAAATTGCTGCTTTTTTGCACTCTTAATAAATTTGGGGGATATTTATGAAAAGACATCTGAAAAATTTAAAAAAATGCTGAAGGTCACACCTACTATTGAAACTCTACTGAAGTCACTGAAATCATGCCATTAGATGTTTGCATTTGATAGTCAAGAGGATATGAGACAAAATGAGGGGGGGGAAGGAAAAAACTTAGGTCTCAGCCCAGCAGAGACTTGGGTAGAAGTAACCTGTCCTAATCTTTTTTATTAGAATATTATGGGAACACAGCACTGAAATGGACCACTTATGCTGCTCAGACCTGTTCCCAGAAACTGCAGGATTCACACGTCTAAACACATCCAAAGACGCCAACAGCATTTTACGCATCTCTCCATAAGCCATTTCAGTGCTTTCCCACTGCAGTAAGGATCATCATTCGACATTTTCCCATTTGAATGAAATAACTTTCTCCTTTACTATCATTCTAGGAAAGTTAACCTCAGTAATGCCTCTTTTGAATGAAATAACTTTCTCCTTTACTATCATTCTAGGAAAGTTAACCTCAGTAATGCCTCTTTTATGTATCTGCCTTCACTAAAACTGCTCCTTATATCTAGAAGAATTACAGGTAACAAACAGAATTTTGTACCTACACACTGGTTGAAGGCATTAATGTCAGCAAAAGCAAGATAACTTTCTGAGAGCATACAGTAGACACTGATCATTTTGAACTTTCTTTTTAAAAATATATTTTGTTGTTTGTATACACAGTGTTAATAACATACTTCACACAAACCCCTCAAAGTAACCTAGCATCAAATTGTCAGAACAATTTTCCTTGATCAGCAATTTTTGTCATAAAGACATACATGCCTTCTGATGCTTCTACGTGATGTAGACGTAAGAGTGGACTGTGATTTTACTCATACCATCCCAGGCAACTGACATACAGCCCCAGTAACTGTAAAAAAAGGCTATATACAAATTACAGCAATAAAACTTGCTTGCATTAAAATATTCACAGAAATCSATG
Organism: Oceanodroma leucorhoa; assembly: GCA_030449065.1. Lineage (NCBI taxonomy): Eukaryota > Metazoa > Chordata > Aves > Procellariiformes > Oceanodroma > Oceanodroma leucorhoa. Next base: position 7,413,311 of record JASVER010000034.1, read on the forward strand.
AGGAGCCAAGGACAGCATACCTTTCTGACACGAAGATACGCAATGTTACAGCAAAGCAACTGGACCACTAAATAAAACTTTATGGTGCGATACAAGACTGACAGTAGTCACTAATGTTCACATAGTTCCAAGTAACTTCTTTCAAATGATCCCAAACTGAAAACATAACTATTGCATCACTCAAAGCACTACAGATTGATTTAAAAGTTACTTTATTTAACAGATTAAAATACTAGRCTACCTACACGTCTGCAATATTTTGTATAGCGCTTACTGTTATTGAACAAAACACAAAATTTTTCCTTCATATATTTTGAATATACCTCTGTGGATATCACCATGAATATTTCACTGCACATAGTAAACACCAAGAAGACTGAATAGCAAGAATGAATTCTTCTTTATATTTACAGATTTTTCTGTGAAATTAAACAAGCAGTACTAACACTGTGTAATAAAAAAAAAAACACATATCAATTGTTCCTTCCTGTAATATTTAAATTAACTAAATTAATTAGAATGCCTTAAATATTTCAAAGCTTTAGTACCTAATTTTAATAACTATGTCTAATAGACTAGCTAGAAAACTAGCATTATTTACTGAGGAATTTCTAAGTGCAGTCATCATTGTGGCGAGGTGAATGCTGTTTCTCCAGTTATTTAGTGCTGGATGCTGTCAGAACAAAGTTAAAGTTTGTTGCAGTCTGACTACAGGGACAASGCTGAACAAAGCAAAAAGAGGACCATTTCTGCTTCTAAGGATCCTGCAATTGAAATGAAAAATGAAATGTAAGGAATTAAGCTTGGTTTATCAGTAAGACCAGACCACTGTAGTTGCATTCACACCTACTCAGTGTCTGGACTGGGAGAGGGAAAACAGCAAAAAGAAAGGGAGAAAGAAGATGTGCACATGTGTGCATACTCAGTGTATATTCTGAAATACAATGCACTAGAGATGGACCCAAACCAGGAGATAACTCCTGKTTTTTAGAGAAACAAGCTTTAATTCAAACCTGGATAATGACATGAATTTTGTATCTTGACTTTTCTACTATAATGACTGATATGAAAATCCAGACTTGTCACTGCAGAGAACAAAACTGAAATCTGTCCTCAAGAAGAGCACCTGAGTCCTTCCCCTGGCTGAAGAAGAGTCTGGTGTGCCTGAACTGCAATGCAAGCGTTCAGTGAGCCAAGCCAGCATGCCTACAAAGAGACAATGTGGGTTTGTAACAGCAATTCTCTTAGACTGACCTCGGTTCCCCCGTTTCAATGTAGCTATTCGTATTGATTTTTTTTAAACAATTGTGGAAGGACCTTCCCTTCCCTTCCCTCCTACTACAGTCTTCTGGAGGAACTGTTATAAAAGACTTCTTTTAYGAAAGGAATAAAGGTATAAGAAGTATAGAAGGGTAAAAGCTACTGTAAAACTGATCCAGTATATCAAGGCAATGAACAGAATTACTTTGGGAAAAAAAATCTCTTGTTGCAGGAAGTGAAGGCAAGGAAAATTGTAAAGTAATAAAATTTATCACATGGCAGTCTTCCCCTCTGACTGGTGCTGACAGGGCACCAATGCAAACTTGTCAGATAAATGCTTTTCTTGTCAGGTTTGGGCTGAAAAACTGTATGGTTAGCTTTGCATTCAGCTGATGATATAAAGTCATCATTGTAGGACTGTAACGAAGGGAGAAGAGTAAGAAAAGAGAGAATGAAATCACAAGCTGAAATTATTCCTACTTTTCAAGTCTTGACTCAAGAACAAGCTTTTAACAGTTTAATTCACTGCAAGCTGCCATACTATCCACCAGCTGGAGAAATGAACCATGAAAGTCTGCCTGTCTTTATATAGTCTCTGAGGAAATACCAATGCATCGGTTTTATTAAACCCTTGTGAGAAAGCCAAGTTTGAAGCTGCTGGGGACTTGTATCATTTCCAAGGCATGTGGAGAGGGGGTGAAAGGAAACGTCACTTGAAAGAGATATTTGGTATCCAGCATCAACTGCGGAACATCCTCACGATTGTTTAGCATAGCCTGAAATTATAACAGAAAGGGTAAGAACATATTGTATTAAGAATCAAAGCAAAAACAGTGCATTGTTTACTTCCCTTTGCAAATCTTGCTTTCACATGATGTTAAGGACACTTGTTTTGATCAGTTCCAAATGTCTAGAAGCTGAGCAACTTAGTAATAGTATGATGTAAAGGTCAAGTATAACTACGTAGCATCAAAAACTGTATGTATGAAGTATCCTGTAACTTAAATATGAGAAATAATAGTTGTAGCTCTTACCTGGACTTTACGAACAAATGATGGAGTCACTCTTTTCTCAAAATCATCTATCGGAGTGTATGAGTTGAGGATYTTAACTATCTGTTCAAATTACAAAAGACTATTTTAGTACGTCACAAAAAGTGAGAATAAAAAAAGAAGAAAGCATTAATATGGCATCTTTATTGATATTTAATGGAAGTTTCAGTAAAGAATTTTACAATAAAGAGAGAATTTCGACTGGTCACCTCATGAGCTGTTACATATATGATAATTGCTATGACTCATTTCCAGAGGTGTCAGCAGGATCAAGGAGATGTAGAAAAAGCTGAATCAATTAAGGGAAACAACAGAAAAAAAAAAAGCCTGTGACAAAGTAAAGAAAATACATTGTGGAACAAAAACATGGGACAGAACAAAGCAGGCAAGTATTCACCACAGGAGCAGTTAAAATGCTAACAATCAGGAATAAGGAGTTAAAAAAAATTCAGTTTAACRAGTGGTGATGTGGAATGCTGAGGAATGCTATTTTTATCAAATGAAAGGCCAATYGCTCTTTACAACAAATTATTTTAGATAGCTAAGATTCTGCAATTGGTGCTGCCATAAGAAAACAGAAGGTTCATTACCTGCACAGTAGAAAGAGATGTGCAGTGTTCACATATTTCCTTGGCATCATCATCTGTGATCTTTTTGACCTGAAGGAGCCAGGCTGCTTGAGATAGAGGCTCCAAAGTTTCTTTGGCATTGCTGCTTTGAAGATTCTTGTCCTTAAGCCACTCTTCCAAGTAGCTGATATTACATCTGGGTTAAACCATGAACAGACAACAGAAATGTCAGGTTCCCCTTAACAAGCAAGTTACATTAAAGACTTCTAAAGAAGAAATGCTCCTCTAATGCAGTGTTCAAATTCATACATTTTAAGTTAAAAACCATACCTGCAGATGATAAAAATCAAACAATTAATAGGTTATTGATCTGTAAGTTTAACCCCTTGTATATTTCAAACCTTTTTAGTTTTTTATTTTTTAAAGCATGGATAATAGAAAGCAAGTTATTGGTTTAGCTGCTGTTTACAGAAAATTACTAATATATACTGGCATTGCCTATTACAGTGTAGCACTATGTATCTTTAAAATATTCATTTACAACTGAGCTTGTACAGGAAATGAGAACAATCTTTGCACATTACAAAGCAGGGCCAGGCTTATAACTGATGACCTAAACGTTGAAGCAGCTTTCTTCTAGTAATATTACTAGATGGGTCAAGATTTTACTGATGTTCTTTCACCTTAGTCTGCAGACTGTCTAATGGAGAACAAATGAACTGTATCTTCCGCGAAACAGTTAGAAACATGTTCTCTTGATGCTCGTACCAAGACAGATGATTCCCGATCTAAACCCTCAAAGGCTCTGTCTCAGTGCCTTTCTTGTCACAGAGCATGAAAAATGCAAGTCAGCTTTTGTCTGTCTGCCAGCCAGGGGATGCTGTACCTGTTTACTATAGTAAGAAAGAATTAAAAATACTATTCATCATATCACGAGTGAACTAGCATGGATAGAATCCTAAACATGTCTGACTTTGAACTCCAGACCATAATTTTCCCTGACTTTTCCTCCACTAGTGTTTCCACRGAAAGAACAATTTGTAATACGTTATGTTGAGAAAGCTCAGCCCAAAAGGCAAGGATTTATTTTTTCAAAAAGAGTAAAAAACAATTAGCTACTTCCAGTAGAACAGTTACAGAATATCCAGTGACTTAGCAATAAAGAACATTACATAAAAGCGTTAAAAAATTTGTTCTCAAGCAACTGCTTGCTGAAACTGTACTGGCTTTACCTTATCTGCATTCCTTTTCTACAAGAGCACATGTCCTTGCGGAGGAAGAGACTATTGAGGGTGATAGCGCCAATYAGAAAGAAAAGCTGCTTCACTGCCTGCTTTAGAAGCTCAGAGTCCAAGCCATTCTGGCACATAGTACTATAAAAATAGCTGAGCTGTTGCAGGATAGAGGTCATTGTGTAGGTATCCGTGTCATCTATACTAGACGAACGTTTACGGAACCCTGTAGGTTTCAAGCCAGAAATTCCCTGAAGACTTTCATATTCCAGCATGCCTGGTACTGAAAGACAACAGAAAATAACTGATAAGACCAACATTCCTAAGGCTCCTTTTAGTTATGTTAACTTAATTATTAACAAAACCTGCTTTCAGGATATTTTAAAAGTTAAATGATACAAGAAAAATAAGATACTGACAAAGGCTTCTGGAGCACACAAATTTTAAAAAGTCTTTTGTTTTTGTAGAGTGTTGATCGGTTTCAAAGCATTATCCCACCAAGGTGAGGAAAAAGTCTTTCCAAACCCTGTGGGGATATACCATTCAGTGGAATTTGTATGGGCAGAAACACACATGCAGGTACACATATGTATAGATCAACAGGAGAAAGAAGTCTGTCCTATCCTTTGCCTCCATGTATAAGCTTTATTCATGTACTTCACAGGCTACATTTAAGTCTGTTTGGGTTGCTGCTGTCTTACCGATCATGGGCTGAATGTTGTTCTCCATTACAATAATGAATTGGTGATAGATACGAATGCCCAAATCACTAAGAATCTGTCTGTATTCTGAGAGATCAAAATGCTTCAAACAGTTCTTATTCTGATGTGGAGTGTTACACTTCATAAATTCCTACAAGTAAGTTGTAAATATAATTATTAGAAATCACATAACATTATAATTATAAATTGTTACTGTAACGTAATGTATATATTAGAGTAACTCATTCCATTTCTGGCTGAACACAGTCTCAGAATGAGTCAAAGCTACAGCCAACTTCAATGGATGCTTCTAGTTCTGGGCTTCCTGTACTTAATTTTCGAGTTTATGTTGATGTTTACTCTGTTCCTAAAGCCTGCTAAAGCCAAAGGAAAGACATGCATAGATTTCAATGAACTTTGGAGCAATTCCTAGATCACTTAAACAGAAAGCAAATTCCACCCCTCAACCCCCGGCTCCCAGGGNAAAAAAAAAAAAAAAAGAAGAAAAAAGAAAAAAATGCAGTTTTTAAACTATGTTGGCAAAAAAAAAAAAATTACATTATTGCTGTAAAGGAATCTCATTTTTGGACTTCTCATCAGGAAAGTTCTGACCTCAAAAGTCTAGACTGAATCCTAACTTCTGTGAAGTCCTGAATGTTCATTACAAGTATAGATTAAAACTCTAAATTCTTGATTCAGACCTTTCCCTACTCTTGCAACTAAATTATAAAAGACTGTTATTAAGTTTGAATGTTTTCAATTCTCCACTGCTCTTTAGATGTTATCGATATGACCACAAGAGGGAGTATTGTTGTTTAGACAGCACACAGTTACTGTGATTCCACGGCTTTATGGTACTTTTTTGCTTTAATTTTAAATTGCCTATGCAATTTCAGTTCAGTCTACCTAAGTTTATAAAACCTAGCAATAAAATACAGCAAGACTTTGCAATTTAAAAGAATTTTGTATTTCAGGGTAAAACTTAGCTTAAACAAGCAAGTGAAATAAGGAAAAAAATGGGTATTTTATTGTTTAGCTCCTTTCCTGAGGTTTTCTTCTGTAATCTCATATTGGTAACAGTAGGTGTTTGAATGGTCACAATTATAAAATAGTAAAACTGTTTTTTTTTATATATATATATATATATATGTAGCTGGACATCTGAAGTCCAGCTCACATTAAACTCCTGTGGAAGAGTTCAAATTAAGTAGCAGTTTCCATATCATGTCTTTAACCTACTTTAGCACTTTAATGTTTCCTTGATTTCACTTGATCTGTTAGTTCTATACTGTCTTATTATTTGTGTAAGACATGTAACACCACTGCAGAGCAATATGAATATCTTAAATATTTGGAAGGAAAAGTGGTGAGCTGGTGAATAATTATCTATTATCACTATTTTTGATTCTCATTAAAGTCTGTCACAGGTAAAGTAATGGAATTATTTGATGAAATCACTCCTACCTCTTCCCCGCTGTACTGCTTCAAACAGTTAAGAAAATAATATGTATTGGAAAGCCAAAAGGACAACATCTCAAAGTCTTCTGAATGTTCCTGAAAATGATAAATAACGCAATCTTATAATGGTACTGTCTGATGAAGTTAATTTAATAACTAAACTTAAGACCATTACAGAATTGGTATAATAGAGCCCACATAGAGCAGAAGGAGCATACAGCATCTATAACTTGCTAGCTGAACAAATCATGCTGTGTTTTCAGGCTAATATACGTATAGCAAAGATCCTTCTTTTATCCAGTAAACACTATTTAAATCTTCTTAAATGACAGACTGGCTAAATAAGACTGAAACAAACAGTTTTACACATTTCTATATATAGTGTTGTAGTGTACCGGAGGCCTTCCTGCAAAAAACTGTGAACAATGCCTGTGTACACAAACGAAAGTGAACTACACACAAACACAATTCTAACTATGTGTAAGTATGTTTTATTTTTGTTAGCTAAGTAAACACAAGCTTTTCTAAGGGATAAACTGTGGTATAAATTTGATCGTGAACCAACTATAGGCATTCTCTATACAACAAATTCAACTGCATAAACCATAGTCCATTCCTGCCTGTGCTACAAAGTATGCCTGGTGTTTTATTGCATTATAAATCCATAATAAAGCGTTCACATAACTGAATTCGTTATGTAGAGGAGACAACAGGCTAACAATTCTTGTTTATAACTTGATTTTGAAAACTGGCTGGCAACATAACTTTAATCATTTGGGTACTAATGCTGCAGTACCAAATGACATGTTAAAAAAACCATTACACTAGTAAAACAGCAGTGTAAAAACCTTAAATTTCTGATATCTGCCTGCTGCCAAACATACTAACTTTCATTTCTGTCCATCTGACTCTTACCAGTGCTGAAAGCACAGGTGCACTCCACCTAATTAACTACTCATTGTAAAATGTAAAATACTTTAAATGATTTTGTCAACAAGCTCTTCATATAAAAATAATTTCTGTTAATGCATTCTGTGTGTTCTGTGTTCAGCACAGTAGAACCTTACCTCGAGGCTTTACAAGGATACTACTACAAACTTCAAAAAGAGTGTCACTAATGATTATTATTCTATTAGAGGAATACTAGCAAATGAAAGTGTRAGCATTGCCCAGGTACTATGCATGCATCTTGTAAACCTTACATTAAAAAAATCAAAAAGCACCGTACAGCCAAACATAATTCCTACCTTAACAACTCGTTTGATACCATCAATGGTTACATTCATGAAAGATTTCAGCATGTCAGCATCATTCAGATAATCTGCATACCTCACACACATGAATAGGATGTGAGCTGGAAGGCCAGGTATCATATTAACTACAACTCCACGTGGCTTTAAATCTGCATAAAGGAGAGTCATCAAGTTTATTATATAAAAATGCAACAATTCAATGTATCATTCTGAAAAAGACAAGCACTATGGGTTTATTTCTTCAGTGACCAGTCATTTGGTAATYGATTTACTGATTAATGGTTTGTTTCTGAAAACTTCTGTAACAGTATTGTTCATATAAGAGTATTAATTAAGTTTTCTAGAGTAATAGGAGAGTATTGTAGCAAATTCTAAGATTCAGCATGGGCTGTGCCAGACAGCACAACTTCAAAAAGCAATCTGTATTTAACTATCCACTGGAGGCCCCACCAAATTCTGGCATTGCTTAATGATACACCTTTGTTCACAAAGATATAAAATTCACAAGGCTGAAGTAGATGAGAAGAAAAGGAAGATGTTGTTTCCAAGCACTAGTTTATAAGGGTACTAATGTACGTGGAAAATCTGTCGAGTTTACTATTAATTGTAAGCTAATGCAAAAAGCAGGTTTGGTAGTAAGATTGATATTGTGAAGTAACTCAGAGGAAGGACAAAATTGCTCTACAAGAGAAACATGAAAGTACAGTTCCCTTCAGTGAAGAGAATGATATGGAAAGGACAGACAGGAGAGTAATCCATCACACATGGATATAAGCCCAGTGACTTACAGACTTAGTAGATGATCAGGAAGAAAGTAAATTCAAGTCCCTGGCGTGCTCTTGAGATTTATAGCTTTATGAGTGAATAAATAATAAGAAAGATAATAGAGTCAGCATTATGTAGAGTAAGAAAAACRATTTTTATGCAGATAAAGCACTTCTATATTTGAAATGACTGGCAGGAGAAAAAGAGCAATAGAGCCTCCAAGTCATATTGGTAGTAAGAGAGTGGGAAAAAGGCAACTTTGAACGTAAGTGAAACATGGTGCTTTGTAGTTTTTGTTGTAGTGTTCTACACTGAATATCATTGACTACTGATAGAATTTGAAGTGTTACTAAAATACCGAGGATCAGATTTTGAACGATCTTTTCTTCATCCTCTTTTTTGTACTCCATCATTCCAATGTACTCTTTAGACAAAGTTGGCACATGAGCTTCAGCTGTCGAACACAAAAACACTATTACCTACAGGTAAACAGCTAAGCTAACTTTCACGTTAGAACAAACTATTGGAGAAAAGCAGTTTTCTCTGTAATAAACAGAGTACGGACCCTGTTCACAATAATGTTCTTAGCTTATTGTTCCAAGCATTACGAGTTAAATAACATTTATGTTATTAATGTGATTAGTTTCACTGGACTCAGTGGAATTACTTGCACTCATAAGACAAATAAACAGCAACAATACAGCTCTACATTAGTCACCTCTGCAATGTTTTGAAGTGTATTCTATAGTGAAGAATTACTTGCTATATAAGAGCTTTGTACAAACTAATTTCAAATCAGGAACCATCTGCCATTTGAAGGTCATGGGAGGAGCTACTCATCTGATGCAAAACTAACATTCTGTTGGCTCAAAGACAGTTTCTGTGAGGGTATGTATTAACTTTTGTTGACAGAACCTGATGCCTCTGGCTTAATCTTTTATCGCATAGTCTAGGTCCCATATGCGCCCATTATTTAGCTCGAAAAAAAATACAGGAAAGGGCTTTTATATAGTTTCTGTTGACGGTTCCCTGGCACTTTTTTTCTGAGGTTTTAAAATTTCTAACCCCACCCCAAACCCTACCTTTTTCTTTTTTTTAAATATACATTCTTTCAAACACACACTGAACATCCAAATCTGTATTTAAAAAAAATAAAATGATGTAACAATATCTTACCTTTTTCAATAGTCTTGGTAAGAGTTTTGATCTGATCCTCCAATTTTTTTATTAGTCTATCTTTCATGTCTAGTTTTTCTTCAAGATCCTGTAATAACCAAAGTTAGTGAGTTCAGAGCAACCACAATTAAAAAAATGTCTTCTATTGCTACATGTTGTTGCCACAATTAAAGAGCACTATGATATGCTTTTACTTATATTTGGTGGAAGAAACATGAAACTTTCATATCTTTTTTCTCCCCCAATGAACTGAGAAAACATCCTGCCCATACCATGAAACCATGATTTCTTTCTTTTTATCCTGCATTTCAGGTACAGTTTCATTTCCTCACCATGTTTTCCACAGCAAGTCGAGTTGTTTCTTGCTTTATCTTGCTTTTTACTTCATCCTGGATTTTATCTTGCATCAAAACACTGCTCAGCCACTCAATTTCTTGGGTTGTGACTTTCAGCCTCTCTTTTTCTTTTATGTCTAATTCATTCTGTGCCTCATTTGTTCTAAGAATAGATAGATAGGAAGCTTTGTCTCTTATTCTTCTTTYGTTAAAGCATAGTCGTATCATACTTGTCCATTACTTATTAACTGTGCACAAGGCTGTAAGGCAAATCTTACATTGGATGTGGTACTTTAAAGAGTTTAAGTGACTTTGTTACCCCAGCTTACGGCAACTACATTTCCTACATTAAATAAATAAAAAAAAAAAAATATATTTACCGTCTTTGTGTTCTATCCCCTTCTACCTCATAATGTGGCCGATTAGACATCTCTTTCATTTTTTTCAGTAATAATTAGCAACAAAACCCAAAACAAAAGAAAAAACAACAAAATCACATTTGCTTACTGTTCTGTACTAGTATTCAGTAAAGCTCTTCTTACACTCATAATTTTGTTTCACCTTCACATTCAACAAAATTTAATGACACACCAGATAATGTATCAGAGAAATATCCGACTACTCTACACCACACAGAAGATTATATGGGATGGGGAATTTTGACACTACTAAATTCTTGCAGGTGGCAGTAAAGCTACTTGCAAATTTGAAATCAGTTGTCTAGGAAGACACTACAGTTAGAGAGACGCAGAAACCTCAGCACAGTATGCTTTCCTAAATTGAGAAGAGCTTTCAAACAAGCAAATTTCGCAAGAACTTTTCCCCCCCGTCTCCCACTCTGAATTTTTCAACACCCTCTGAAGTCCACCTCATAGAGTATGCCTTAAGTTCCAAAAATCCTTCCTTTTTATGTTTCCAAAGGGCATACTCCATTACACATATTCTTAGCAGAGCTCTACTGAACGCACTTGCAGACATCCAAACCATAGAACTGAATGGTCTAAAAAAGGTTGAAAAAAGAAAAAATACACATACTTGCATATATTTTATTCTTTAATAACAGAGATATAAACTACACAGTACATTTTTTCATTGTGTTTCTTACATTTTACTAGCAAGAAAGTAAGTAATAAGGCAATGAAGTTATCATGTAATATTGCTTCAGATTTTAAAAATTCAAATACAGGGAATTCATCACGTTCATCTTAACCAACTCTAAGTCTAGGGACCATACTGGTACTTTACCTTTCAACTTTACAGTCTGTTCTTGAAGACGGTTTTCAAGATCTAATTTTTGATTTTCAAGTTCAGAAATTTGCTGTTTAAGATCTGGGATCACCTTTTAGAGAAAAAGGAAATTTGTGTACTTCAGCACCTTCCTTCTTTTCAAATGTCTGCAATAGTTCCTATGACACTGGAGGACCTTCAACTGCAAATAGTCAAAGACTGGGGAGACATGGTAGTACTGCTACCTGCTTGCCTGACTTGTTTAACATTTCTGGAGGCATCTGCTGCTTGGCACTCTTAAAAAAGAAATACTGAGCTAACKAAATGTTTGGACTGGCCCAGTACTACCATTCTTCTGTTCTAGTTTAAAGGAAATTACACCGTGGCTTTAATTTCCCTAGCTCAATTAACACTGGGAAAAAAATCAATATGTTATAAAATAATTTTTTAAAAATAACATTATAAGTAACTTTTCCTTATATTTCCAATTTTAGTAACTTTGTTTCCAAAATATTTATTTTTCAGTCAGCAGAAAAATAATATGGTATATACTATCTTCCAGAATAATAGCACTTCCTGCGTTAGACAGGTTTTACACAGCACTAATAACGGGACTCCTAAGCCTTGCCTGCATTTGCCAGCAGCTTGCCATGCTTAGCTGCCCTCTGCTGGGGAGAGCCTCCGAACTGCACAAGCCTGTAACCGCCATAAGGCCCACAGGCAGCTGGTTTTTCACTATCAAATCATAGAACTTGTCCACCTGAGAGGCAGAAATAGCTTTAAAGAGGCTTCTGAGAAAAAGATGCTAACGTCTGTCTTCTGACTACAGGGAAAGAATGAAGTAACTAAATTCTGAACTTGAACGCCTCAGTACAACGGCAACGGAAGCTGGTTGCTGCGGGTTGACCCTGTCTGGCCACAGCCAAGCACCCGCAGAGATGCTCCCTCCCCGCCTACCCCCAACTCCACGCCCCAGCAGAACAGGGGAAGCGAGAAAACATCTGGGTCAAGATAAAGTCAAGATAAAGCCAAACACCCCCTTTCTTCTTCCTCTACCTCAGTTTTTATAGCTGAGCATGACATTATATGGTAGGGGATGTCAGCTCGGGTCAGCTGTCTGGGCTGTGTGCCCTCCCAACTTCTTGCCCACCCCCAGCTTAACTTGCTGAGGTGGGGCAGAGTAGGAAAAAGAGAAAGCCTTGACACGGYGCAGGCTCTGTTCAGCAACAGCCAAAACACTGTTGTGTTATCAATACTGTTTTACCCACAAATCCAAAATGCAGCATCATATGGACTGCTACAAAGAAAGTTAACCCCATCCCAGACAGACCCAGTACACTGTTATAATACTGACCCACAGAAAGTTACAGTATCACAAACTGCTTTTCATCAAGTCTGAAATACTGAAAGTGTTCCATCAGAAAAATATATGGCCTGACCAAAAAATAGCTATTTTTTTTAATTATCAGATAAGAAGTTTAAATTAGGTAAGTATTAAAAAAGGTACGGTGAGCTAACTTTCTGGTCACTGCTAAAACTCTGATTAATTTTTTAGTTAAAATTCTGTGTAAATAAAAAACCTAAATAAATACTTGTTTCTTCATGACTTCCAGTATAAAGCTGCATATCTGCAGAAATTATTATACCCCTCAAAAGCTCCTTGCATTGTTGAGAAACTGCAAAAAGCACAACCAAAATATTTGTATGAGCTCAGCAACGGACATCCTGGCAAYATTTTGAAGTTCAAAACATCTTTTATAAAATCTGAATATTCAGCCACATAAGCATACAAGGGTTCAAATGCATYCTAAAGACTCTCAGTATCTCCCTAGCTATCGACAACAGAAGCCAAAGCCTGTGTGCRCGCTACACACCATGTCAGAGTTTGCAAAATGGTATTTTGCTATTCTRTGATTAGAATCAAATCTCAATTCTGGTTTACGCAAAAGAAAAGGGAAAAAGCCTCTGTGAGGCTGCCCCAGCAAGCTGTACACTCGGACAATAAATTTGGCTGCCTCCTAACACACTACCCCAGCATGTAGGGAAAGAGCCTGTATGGACGTGCAGTCTTAGACGGCCGTATCTGTTCGAGCCTTGACATTTCAAGGACATGAATGCAAGATTTCAAGGGCTTTGTGCCACAAACACATTTGGATTGTATTACTAAGTAACAAAAACATACTTTGCTTTACTACACTTTGGTCTTACCAGGTTTTCTGAAGTTAGCCTGCTAACTTCAAGTCGAATACCATCATTTATGTCATTTTCCTCTCGAAATAATTTTTGTAGATGATTAATATCTTGGCTAAGATGTTCAATTTTAAAGTTCAAACCTTCAATCTCCTTTTCATATATTTCTTTCTGAGACTGGAAATGACTTTCCAATACCCTGTTAAAAAAGAGAGAAAGAACGTGGCAGATGTAGTACGACCTCAATGCAATGGGTCAAGTTTAATACAAAGTGAAAACAAAGTACTGTGGTTAACACGCAGACATTCCATTACATCACCTGTGCATTAAGGGAGTTGAAACGTATGCATGGTATCTCAGAGGAAACACATTTCCCTGACTGACACATACACACTTACTCACTGACTTAGTAAAACTTTGTTAAAGTGATTTTAAGCTGCTCAGCCTGTCATATAATGTAGTGTTTGTTCATTTCTTAAACAGATCTTCAGTATTGCACTCTCAAATTAGTTAGTCACTGATCTTTCCATTTATTTTCTAGATCACAGCTTGGAGTTATGAAAACACTGAAAAACTGAACTAACCTTGTAGCTTTTTTCAATCCCTCGTAAGCAAACCACAGTTCTCCATCCTCATTTAAGTGTTCCAAATCCTCCGTAGAGAGTCTGGAATACAAGGCAGTATCATTAGTGTGCAGGTGAACAAAATGCATTTCTTAAGCTTTTTTAAAGAGACCTCAGAACAAAATTACCTGCTTCTTACATCTTCAAAATCATAACTTTCAAGAAGCTGTTTTGCAACTTCTGACATCTTTTCTGGAAAAACCAAAGTTTATTACATGAGTAATTTTCTCTACACATTTCAAATGAAGTTTGATTATAAAAATCAAACCAACCTCTTCCCAAATCTACAAGGTTCTTTCTTGGTACTCAGTAAATATATCTGATTTACTACAMGAATCTGATGAGGGACTTGGTTCTACTTCTGGACATGTAAGGTGCACTAGATAGGTATACCACCAATACTGTTTTTTTTCTAAACACATTAAACTTTCAATGCAAAGTTAAGTCTTTCTGTTCTGAATCTAGACAACTGCTAGAGTTGTATAGATGATTTGTCATCTAGTGCAAGGTTACTACATTAAACGCTGCAGATACAGGTTTGCTCTATGACATTGTCAGCACTGAACAAAGTGCACAACAGTAGTACTTCTTATTAAGTACCTTTTCCCAAAGAGAACCCAACTCAGCAAGTTATTTAAGCGTATTTGACGTTTATTGGACCTAAGGCTAAAGATAGGATGAATGAAAGCTAGATAATGTATTGTTTCCGTATTCTTGGGTCTCCACAAGCTACTTGTTAAATTCTAAGTGAAGTTTAAATTATTAGTATTGATTTTTAAATACAAAGGAGAAATGTTTGAAATCAGAGTTTCTTCAGAGGGGCACCCCARATCTCAGTATTCAGTGATCACTTTGTAAAACTCACCTGCTGGGTTTTTTTTTTCCCCTTGCAAGTAAAGGTATGAATAGAATGAAATCACTATGGGATGGGAAAGAGAACTGGGTTTTTGTCAAAGCTAACATGGAAGAAATCAATTTAAACTGGCCTGGTTCACATTGTACTTGGTAAGTTCTCTGAATTATCTAGTATGTAGCTTACCCCTCAATTCTCGCTTCTGTGACTGGGCCTGCTTTTCAACATCCAATTTTTGTGTCTGCAGCAGTTCAATTTCCTTTTGCAACTCAGGTATTTTCTGAATCAGACAAAAATTATAGACTGAGACAAGGAGTGAATGACAAGGGCTGAGTATCAGTTAAATCATAAAGTTAATTAAAATTAAGAACAAGTTCATATGGTAAAAGGCCTAAAATGAGTTGCGCTTAAAGCATCTGGTTCTCAGGCATCAGAGCAGAACAGTAACGTGATGTCGTGAAAACATATGTGTTTGTATCATGGAATTAACTCAGAGAAAAAAAAAAAGTGACTTTACACAAAAGAACTATTTTCAGGTTCAATTCATAAACTACATTTATGAAAAATCCCCTGAGAAACTAATACTTTCTTGGAAAAAGGAAGAAAAAATGATCCACACATTTAAACGTATAAATATTCAGGCACAATTACTCTTCAAAACATGCACTTATTTATGCAAGCAATAACTTACTCATATTGTGTACTACATGAAAACAATGCAACATAGTGGTGTGTCAAATATAGCTTATTAACTATAACTGCTTCTAAAGATGCATGGGAGATAAAAAAAAATTAGTGAAGCTAGTCTATAATAAAACACCCATATTCTCTACTTGCTTTATCTAGCAAAGACTCCAAAATGAAATGTGTCATACTTYACCTGTGCTTGTTTTGTAAGTTGTCCTACTTCCATTTTCAAGCCATCCTGAATGACAATTTCTTGCTGAATTTGATGTTGTAGCTGATTTTTTTCCTCTTTCAGAATCTTAATTTCTTCCTTAAGCAATTCAATCTCCTTTTCATAGTCCTGCTTCTGATTTTGGAAATTTTTCTCAAGTATCCTAMACAAGAAAACAAAAAGGTGGTTTTATTTTCCTACATTTGTAAGTGAACGAGTGGGCTTTGTTTTTAATTGAAAGACATATTTCATTGAAGAAAACTTAAATGAATCATAATTACTTGAAAATGCTATCCTACATCCTTAGAATCAATCTACAAAATGGATGATAATGGGATAAACGAGAACGTCCCTGGATTTCCCTACATCTAATTCAGATATTGGGACTGAATTCAAGGCAAAACTGAGTTTTTTCCACTTAAAGACTAATTTTCTAACTCTTTGAGAGTTAGCCTACCTGAGCAGCTTTACACTACATTTATGGCCACAGTCAGCACTGAAGAAGGACATAGCAACAGAAAGCCCTGTGTCCTTCTCAGTAAAACACTGCAAGCAGCTTTCCATTTTCTACTAGTCCCTGCTGGAATGGACTGGCTTCCAACGTAATATAGCTAATGGGCAAAGCAGAAAAACTAGCAAAGAAGTCCTCTTAGTATAGTCGGAAGTTATTTGCAGCTGAGATCAGACTGAGCTGAAACACAGTTTCCAACCCTCAGGAACAGGGACTGATTGCACTCTTCACACTTCAGAGAACAGCATTTACCTGGCATCTAAGGTTCTCTGTCTTATACTGGAAAAGAGTTACTGGGAAATAAACACTTCATCTAAGAAAAGCATGCTGCAAAGCAACAACCATTTATTGCTAAATAATAGGATTTTTAATACTGGAAGTGAAACACCAAAAGGGAAAAAAAAAAATTTTTCCCCTGTATTTTTAACCAAATGTCCTTTACAAACACTGCCTTTCCTTCAAGCTGAATCTTTCAATTCTGTTTTAAATATTCACTTCACAGGAATTCTGACTGGTATGGCCATCAGCTGCTCTTCCAGCCCTGACTGAATTTTGAGGATATCTCCAAAGAAACCATTATGATCAGGGYTGCCTTTCAATTCTCAGAAAGACACATGAAAAGATAGGAAACTGCAAAAGCAACAACAGTCTCAAGTTAACATTTCCTGCACGTGACTGATGCGCAAACAAGCATGTGCATGTACATGAAGTACTTCAGTACTATCATTTATGTCCAAGAACACTGACAGATTCRTAAGTGATGTGAGCATAATACATTTACAGCAGGAGACAGAAAGGCAGGGAAAGAGAAAAAATTAATGCTGTTTCAAAGCAATAAAATTCAGATTCCATACATTCTCTGATTTTCTTCTTTTTGTACATCATTGAAGAGTTGCTTCGTGAGGTCGTCCATTTTCTCTGTCAAAAAATATTTCAGTATTTCAAAGACCTTCGTGCAATTATGTGCATTTACTAAAACAGTATGAGCACAATGAGAAGATTTTTTAAATAAGCAATCRTTAACATATTTTAAGGCTGAAATTACTCTCAAGTGCCAAAAATTATCACAGCAATTTTACAAGGCACAATTGTACAAGTACTGCTGTATTTACAAATTTTACAAGTAATGCTATAGAATAAAAAGGTTCTGAAACACCAAAGTGTTACCCATCTGAAGTATAATCGATCTCATGTGCTGCCTTGTGTCCTTTGAAATTAGTCATAACAGCAGTATATTAAAGGAACCAAGGACAAAGCAACACTTTGATGGAATGCATGTGTATGAGGCAAGAAACACAACAGGAGGAGAGCTTTTGCTACTGAAATAAATTTAATTTAATTATTAAATTAAAAGCATTTGCATTACACATTCTAAGCAAGAGAAGCTTAGGACCAACTTTTAATTTACTGTAAATTCAGCATTTATATTGCTTTTATTAGAACAAAAGTCATTTACCTTCGCTGAAAACCTGACTTTACAACTTTCCCCCACTATAATTCCTTCATAACTCCTTCAAAACTCCGTTTAGTTACTGTACCTTTCATTTCCTCACTTTTTTCTTGGAGCTTTATTTCTAAGGTTTCCTTCTGTTCTTGTAATTCTTTATTCTGATTCTCAAGTTTTAAGATTTTCTGTACACACAAAAAGTAAACATAATATACAAATTACAAAGGAGGAAGAAATAAGTCACAGAAGGTCTTACGTTTTAACAAGTTTATATGGACTCCCTTCCTTCCCTGCCACCCCCCCAAAAAATGAAGTTACTTAGTAACTCTTGAATCATACATTTGATAAATCCAGTAACTGAAAAAAATTATTTAAACTAAACCCAGACGGCAATTAAAATTTACCTGTTCACTGTCCTCTTTATATTTTTTCCCTTTCTCTTCATATGTTCTCTTTTGAGCAGTTAACTTTTCAAGATCTAATTCGAGTTTCTGAATTATATCCATGTCATTCATACGAGCTGAAGCCACACTGGTCAATCGTTCCAGCAAACCATGATTTTCTCTACTCTACAATGAGCAAGACAGGTTAAAAGAAAACAGAAGAATGCACACCTGAAACTGTTTAATAGAATTTTGAAGGAAGCATCYGACCTATTTCTGCTCACCACCCCTTATCAGTCATGATTATTTCAACCAAGGATTGTTTCCATCAATTAGATTAAAGCTACCATCTTAAAATGATTTGGCTGGTATGGCTCTCAAAAATAAGCTGGAAAATAAACATAATATGGAATTCCCAAAAGTTACTAAATATGTTGCACCAGAGCAGTATCTCACACATCCTTCATCCTAATACAAGTAACTCCATCCAGAGACTGGTCGGACTACTTAAGAAACAGTAAGAAAAATGTTCATTGCAGACTCTTTTCATTGGCACAACTAACCCAAAAATAGAAGGAAACCCTGSATGATTCTTCCTACCCCGGATGTAGGAAGAACACTAGCAGTTTATTATAAAGGACCATATCCCTTACATATTCTCCTGTCTTGTCAAGTATAGACATTGGAACTCACGTAAGCCTGTAGTCAACATGAGAGCTCTGAATAAAACGGATATGATAAAAAAATTAGTACAAATCATAAACTGACTGGTGTCCCTCACCTGTTCTTCTATCTTTTTCTGCAGTTGCTGAACTCTGTACGAAAGCTGGATATTCAATACAAACCGCCGAATATTCTGAAATCTGCGCCTGGCAAGCCATGCACGGGCATGTTTCTGAAGGATCACAGCTTTGTGTTCTTCAAGCATCTTTAAAATAAAATACCAACATCTGTCTGTAATTATCTAAGGCTCAATCAGCATCAATTATAATATTCTCTGAATCTACATACACTGCTAATGACAATGCTTGTCACGAAAGTATCAAAATACTGAAATACCCAGACTGCAGACACATTTGAACCACTGCAGTAATCACACTAAATGATCTGCATCAAGTATAAACCAGACAGAGTTCTTGGTAGCTCAGAGATTTGATCTAAGCTTCTGTGTATCAGTATTTTTATAGTAACAATATAAAAATAGAGTAGAAGATATGAGAACCAGACATGCAAAAGGTAAAGTATAAGGGATCATTGACCTTGTCTCCATCTTTCTTATAGAGCAATAGCTGTTTCCAGTTACTGAAATAAAATTCTTAATGGGCTGTACCTTCCGATATTTTTTTCTTGCTAGAAATCCTCTTGTATAAGCTTGAATTGTTACAGCAGCCACATGGATGAGCTGGCAAAGTCTACGGACTAGGTAACCCCGACAGTATTTCTGAATAATTATAGCTGCCCATGTTTGCTTCAGAGTTCTTGCAGTTATAGCTTGCCTTAATTGAAAAGAGAATAAAGTTTACTTAGGTCACATTAGATTTCTCATGCTCATTCCTTCGGTCAGCCCAATCACACACAAAAAAAGGAAGACATTGAAAACAGGCATCCACTATCTAAAATACAGTTTTTTCTTCAAAGTGAGAGAGAGGGAATTATTCACAATCTTTKAAATCTGTTCCACAAGCAATTGTTCTGATGGTCTCTTTCTGAAAATTTCAAAGCCTACATAGAACCATCTTCCTCTCAGTCTAATCTGTGAATGACTGGTGCAGTTTCTCTGCTGCATAATTCCTCATAATAATTTGTCCACACTAATTTGTAGACCCTTGTGAATTGCTTTTCCTTTCTGCTACCTGATTTCTTCTCTGGCTCTGAAGCTAAGCAGTAAGCCCAAGCCGACAACTGGCTCACTCCAATAGCTAAGGACTGAGCTTACAGGTAGACAGGCCTCTCAGGAATCTGGCAGACAACATTTGAAATCTGCTAGAGTACTTTCTTCATATCAGCTAAGCAACTTGAACATATCCAAGTCCATAATTACAATCAAGAGGAAATGGAAATACAGTCCGAATTGCTCTTTCGTAAAAATTACACTTTCAAATTAGCGTTGGGCGTTAGTTTGACCTTCTACACCCCTTCAGGCACACCCTAACAGGCAGTTCATTTATCAGCCAAAAGTACCGTACAGTCCGCTGCCCTCGGAAGTACTGCTGTATTACAACAGCTGCTTGTTTTATGCGAAGGAATTTCTTCCGCTGCAGCCAGCCTCGAACACTCTTTTGGATCATGATGCATGCATGTCTCAGTTTATCTGATCGCAGYTTTTCTAAGTAAGCAACCTGTCCTGCTCTGAAGAAAATTTTTGTTCTCCCAAACTGATATTGGTTACAATCCTGAAAAAGAAAACAATAGCTATGTTAAGTTTTTATTTTATTTTGTAGACCAGACACTGTCTTCCTTTTATAAATTGTCACTTTAGGCAAGCTCTTCTGAAATGACATGATCTTGCTAAATAAGAATATTTTCTCTGCCTTCTTTGTATATAGGAGTATATGGGGGGGAAATCCACTTAGCAGGAAAGAACCAGAGAATTACATCCAAAAATCACACCCTAGTGCGATCTTATATTCAAGAACACCTGAAGGACAAAAAGTGACCAGGTTATTTCTAAAGCTAAGAGCAAGAGGATCACAGTTTTTAAGGTCTTCATTGGGAAAAAACCCCAAACAACACAGTAAAAGGAACAGTAAGCAGAGCTTGCCTAACCACTACAAAGGCCTGTTCAGACTCTGTTGGGATGAAGTTTTGGCTTCAACACACAATATGCAAAATAGCACTTTTTTGGAACAGTTCTCCGATATGCTGCATTCCACCATCAAAGGCCTTCTTGCATAAACTTCTAACACTTGGCAAATCTATACCATTTACTCTTCACTGGTTATAAATATAGGTAGAATATCTTCCATTTTACAACTGAAGGTATTAAGCACAGAAAGGTTAAATCATCCATCTACAGCCACAACATGACTCAGTGTCACAACACAARGTTATTGACTTGCAAGCCTACGTTCAACACCCTAAATCAGGGAAGATAGCAAATCTTTCCTGTTCGAGGCGTGAGATACTATTCTTGGGAAGAGAGACCTTTTATTAATAATAGATGCTATAAGACATAATGGATCAGTGCATACAAACTAACCTGGATTAGCCGCTGCAAAACAAYCTTGCATATCTGCTTCTTATCATTTATGGAAAGTTCCTGCTGTGTCATAAGAATGCTATAACGGCTGAAAAACTCAATGTAAGTCCACCTGTAAAATTAAAAGTTAGCAAATGCAATTCATTTAAGGGAGACCTACATATTTTTTGACATATGAAGACCCACTGCTATCCCTACCTGGACGGGTAGCTCTGTGCACTAATTCGAATAGTTTCCAAAACACCACATGCTCGCAGTTGCTGAGCCACTCTTTTTGAATCAAACCTAAAAAAGCAAAGTTATATTTTACATTTTTGTTGGGTTTGGTATGCTATAATAATTATAACCATCCTACTAACTGGATTTCTATGTCTACCCATAGAACGCTGGACTCCCTACTTTTTATATGATGTCTCACTTGGCTTTTTTAATATGTGATAGGGAGTATCTGGGTTTTCTTTTTCTTCCTCAAAACAAAAGGAAGCCTATATTTATTTCTCTCTTCTGAAAAGTCCTGTTTCTTTTCAATATTAACGTGAAAGTTCCTATCAGCAAGTGGCAAAGAATCGTGCCACTCTCAGCACAAAACATACACAGAAATAAATTCCCTCAGCCATCTMTTGGGAAATAACTCTCTCTAGGTACTCTTTAGCACACAGATTTGCTTATGAACATCTGGATTCAAGATATCAACACAAGCATGGAAAGACCCTTTCCAGTTCTGGACCAGAGCTGGTATGCCCACAGAGCACTAAGCTACAGTGTTGATCCAGTACTAGCTAAGAGATCCCTGTGGCTGACAGATGACTATATTGCTCTTTCACAAGCTTACAGTAAGCTCTTCTAGTCTAATTCAGACATGTTTTTATACTGTCTAAGCTATTTCCCCCTTCATTGGTATTACACAGAATAATGAGGTCTCACAGCAGTGGCAGTGAAACAGTGCCATTTGTAACATGTTTGGCATGGACAGTTTGGCTTCAAGAAACTGAGCTAACACTTAAAAAAATTAATTTAGAATCAAAGTTTGCCTCTTCTCTCCTACTTAGATATGACAAAAGCTTTTATTTCATTTGTCATTACATTACCTTACAGCTAAAAGCTGTATAGCTGAAACTAGACTCATTCCACATGTCTGACCACAAAACAGACCAACAGCTGCATCAAGGTTAACTCCTGCTTACAGTTAATGGCTATCAAGCTAGACGTAACAATTATGCAAACTATCTGGCATCTATGATTGTATTATAACATTAAAGTGATATAAAATTGTGGGAAAAAGCCACAAGGCTATGTTCAACACTGCTCATAATTTTCCTGACTTCTAAAGCCCTTTTAAATATTTCTGTGGACAAAAGGGAAGTTCACAAAGAAAATGGCAGTGGCTTTTATTCCCTAAATATGAATTGGTGCTAATCCATACTGTAGAAGAGCAAACACACCTATACAAAATATCTACCAACTTAAATCAAAGGTGGAGAACCTTTCAGCTAAAAATGTTATGACAAATATACAAACACTAATATCCAACTTGAAAAATTTTAGGATAATAAAGAATGTTTAAGGTATCAATAACTATTACTGAATTATTCTATTTTTGTAAGAAGACAATTTTTTTTTACTTCAGCTATCTTGAAAGGAAAAATATGTTCTGTATGGGAAGTTGTTCAACAATAAAAATTTAGCTTTCTGACATGTAGCTTCTGTGAAATAGAAAAATAATCTTTTAATTTTAAAGGTAATATAACAGCTCAACACCACTAACATACTTACTCAAAAGGCAGCTTCTCATCATTTGGCTTTATGCATCGTACATAATGAGGGGTGGTTGCATTGAGTGTCACCATAAGTAAAGACAAAGAATTCCGGAACTAGAAAATATTAGACATAACAGTTTTGCTAATGTAACATTTACAGCTATGTAAAAAGTAAAATCTTAGTTTTTTAATTCTTTGTTAGGTTTTGGCTGGGAGATTTTCTTAGGGTTTAGATCTTAAACGCAGGAAATTTAACAGTCCTGCTGTACCTAACAGTCTCCTATATATAAATTAAACATACCTACTTATACCCAGACCTGGAGCACTGCACTGTGGCTGGCTCTTGCTGTACTGAAAACTGGATAGTCCCCCATGACTGGTAATAGAATACAGTATCATAGTCTCAGACTGCCCAGTACACTCCCCTGAAAGTACGAGCATCACAGAATAGCATATTTATGTAGTACCTTACTGCCAACAGTCATCCGGAGTTGTTTGTTAGGTGACTTGAGAACAGGTCTTGCAGATTTGATGTTTATAGTTGAACTGAAAGGTGAAATGGACACTGGATTGTCTTGAAAAAAATTTGCACACAGATGAAACTAAAAGTGTGGTGAAAGAATCACAGTTAAGTACTGTGTAACTGTAATAACATTTAAATAAAAATTACATTTACTATAACGTAAAATG
Organism: Oceanodroma leucorhoa; assembly: GCA_030449065.1. Classification (NCBI taxonomy): domain Eukaryota; kingdom Metazoa; phylum Chordata; class Aves; order Procellariiformes; genus Oceanodroma; species Oceanodroma leucorhoa. The sequence goes on from JASVER010000034.1 coordinate 7,436,890, forward strand.
CAAAACCCATCCATCTTAATGCTTAGGGCAGGTATTGCAGGACTTTGAACCAGATCCTTAAGCCACAACCAACCAACAACTGAAGAAACAGTTGCAACAATTCTGAGTCTATTGTGAAGCACTTGCACATTTCACAGACAAAACCCAACAACTGTTAAGTAGGCCTGCAAAAGCTATTTCAATCTGAGCAAACATGGACATAAATACAGAACAGAGTTAAAAATAAGACTACTTAAGGTTGTATTTTCACAATATTTAATTTAAATTAAGAATATGTTTTTTGGTCAGATTAAGTTAGCTTCTTAATAGTAATCCTGAAGTCTCAAGGCTGTAGACTTGGAAGGGACAGGGCCTTCGAGCAGATGGGAAGTGGCAGGCACATATAAGACATTTGATGTTTTCCCTGCCCTGGCATTCTCTTAATCTCTTTCGAAGAATAAACAAAGTCAGCTGTTAATTATAAACTACCTATCAAAGCTACATGTAATGACTATAGGAAAAAAAAATAATAAATTTAAGTGAATTGTTCAGTTACAAGGATTCTAAAATGCTCTTCAAGGGGGATATTAAGAAAACAAAAATACTAACATAACTAGCAAAGTAAATGCATATATATGAAGAAGTTGAATGCTGTGTTTTTACATCTGGTATGTTATTTTGACGTTAAAAATACACACTTGTAGAATATTAATAAAAATTGAGACCAAACTAATTGATTCAACCTATTAAAAAAAAAATCCTTTTATAAGAACAAATCTTTTAAAATCAGATCTGAATGAATTCCAGTGAAATCAGGTATTCGGAAAATTACTCATTATTGATTGTTCACAAACCTTGCTCTCTTTCAAGATTTCAGTCAATACTTCATGTACTGTATCTCTGTTTTTTTCCAGAAATCCTTCACATTTATATTCTACCTGTGCAAACGGGTGAAATCATTAACTTTTCAGCAATACATGAACAGTTAGCAAAACAATAATTTTTACTCTCTAAGCTGTGGTGACCGACAGCTCTTTATTAGTTTTAAACATCATGGCTGAAACTCTGCTTTTTCCAGTTTCRTTATGGCAAGCATACATACACGCATACCGCAAACTCAGAAGCAGGACAAACTGTCAGAATCTACTATCAACTGCAATCTCCTTCTGCCTTCATTAGGAATTTCTTTCCTCCTCTCTTCATTATTCTATGATTTCAAATCAAAACACCAAAAAAGGAATRCTACATATGAAACAAATAATTGAGACTAAAATGTGTACAAACTACAATCTTAACTATTTTATTTATACATTGTACTCTTTTTCTGCCTCTTTATCTTGATGATTTATTTTTATACTCTCAAATTCATTATCTTAAGCACTTCCTATGTTTAAATGGCATGTTACGGGCAATATTACCAATAAATAAATAGTAATATGTATTGAAGATCGATTTTATAGAAGTTCTAAACAAGTGTGGTTAATATTTCCTCTGTTTCCTAAGTTTGTTTCTTTTCTGAATGAGCTACTGCTAGAAATAGGGTGAAATAATACTGGGTTGTTTACACTCTACCTTATCAGCAAAGTGTTGAATGATGAAAGACGTGTTTGACATCCTCGGCTTTTCAAAGAGTGCGTTTTTATTGACAAAATTATTATATAGCTTCTGAAGCCAGTTTTCATCTGTTCCATGAGGTAACTGTAAAAATGAGAAGGGCAAACTCTTTAACAAAATTCTGTTGGACTGTTAAAAACAGCAAAACTGCTTAGTCAATAAATACTGTCTGAATAAAGCATCTTCAGTGAGTTACGAGGCCTGATAACAATCAGTTTTTGTCTTTTCAGACTAGCCAGTGGCTCCCTGTAGCAAATCATTTTAAGAAAGAAGGTTGTATTAATCSACAGATTTGCTGACTAGAGTTAATTCTCTGATAAGTCATAAATCATTTTGTCCTGAGAGGATGCTACCTGCAATCAGGGACAATGTGATCCCTGAGAATGCTAATGAGCAGAATAACAGATAAGCCAATGAGTTAGGGAATATTCCCTAATTTCTCCCATATTACTCCATGGTTTGGATTCTGAGAAGTACAACTTGCCAATATCACCAAAACACCTTTCGGAGACCATTTTAACGGGGCTCACCTTTCCCTGCCCTGTTCTTCACTGACAAAGCTCTTCAATAGGTCCAGAAGCCTAAGGGAACTACATACATATGTAGAAAAAAAAAATATAGATTCAGGAATTGCTACAGTCAGGAGAGAGCACAGAGAAAAAAAACAGTAAGACTGAAGAAGAAAAAGCAAAGATGTAGGTTTGGTGCATTCAACAAGAACTTACAAAAAAGGAAAGGAAGACTGTTYTATTTTATCAAAATTAGTGATTCGTGGAATAACTGAATTATAGAAATGTTGGTGGAAGAGTGCCCTGGAGACTGGGTAGTCCAAATTCCTGCTCAGAGCAAGACTACTAACAACACCAGGTCAAGCTGCCGTTCGAACTCAAATCTGGAAAGTATCCAAGGATGGGAATCCCACTGTATCTCTGCTTAACCTGTTCTAGTACTGCAGTACCCTCACAGAGAAGAAATCTAGTTGCTGAGTTAGCTTCTAGGTAAGAATCTAGTTTTAGGTTCTTAATTTTATAAGAGAAAAATAGACTAAGTGGCTTACAATTAAAATTAACAAATAGAGGGCAAACATTAATGTTCCTTTTATGAGGAAAATGCTCTACTTCCCTTTTAGAAGGACAAAATATGGATTACAAGCCCAACTTGTAAAAATCTATATAGTTTTTTATGAGCTCATAAATACAAGACTTTTTAAATTACCAAGCACTCTTCATCCAGAAGTTCTAAAATTCCCATTTTAGCTTCAATAAGGTCAATGACAGGCTGGTTGTCATAGAAGTCTACTAAAGTCCATGGGATATCTTCCTTCATATATTCTTCTTGTTCAAGTTTAAAGACATGCTAATTATGTGAAAATTATGAAAATAAGGTTACAAATAAGGTTATAATTAAGGAAGAAAATATATACAATGTGTGCATGTGTGGTGTTGTATATATAAGATAGAAACAAAATATTTATATATTTTGTAGTATACTACATGTCTGTCTTGTAAGGAAATAAACTTAGACATTTTCATTCATATATCTATGTGTGTATGTATGTATATATACAAAAAAATAAGATATTTTTATCTATTACTGGATAGCCATTATCCAGAAATATCCATTACTCAAATACAAATAGCATTTGCTAATATCCATTACTGATAATCTCAAAACTGAAGCAAAATAAGATAAATAACTGTAACAAATAAAAGAACATACCAGGTTAAATTGCTGCTGCAGTTTTTCATTAGCGTAATTGATGCAGAATTGTTCAAAACTGTTCACATCAAATGTTTCAAAGCTGAAACACATGTCAAATAAAAAAAAAAAATCGCTTGACATTTAAATACAAAAGGTAGTATACTTGTAAGACTTCGGAGCTATCCTAATATTTCTAAGAAAATTAAATAGCCATAAGACCAATAAAGGCGTTAAGGCATTTCAAAACTTCCCTAGAATTTAATGTTACCAGACATAACAGACCTAAAAAATCCAGAGTTAAATCTAAAAGTATCATATCAATAGTTAAATTTAAACCTCATTCACAAAAAATACTAGTATTTATAGTTGCTGAACATTTCCACTACTCTGGACGCTAAAAMACTTAAACGACTATGACCTTTTAGTAAAACAAAGCCCTCCAAATTCATTAGCAGCACAAATTGAAAAGTGCCTCTTATCAACTCCAAAGAAAAGGCACACCTTAAAGTAAATTTGTTTCCAGAGACTTTCTTACCCATAAATGTCCAAAACRCCAATAAAAGTATGTTGTTTGCCAGGGAACTGCAAAGCTTGGTTAATTCTTTCCACAATAAAGTCAAACAAGTGAGAATAGATCTTCTTTGCCAGAGCATCCCTTGCATTAACAGCCTGAGCTCTTGTCATAGGCTTTATTACAGTCTCYGAGGTAGTGATAATCTTTCGGTGGCACAACCATTGTGCCATTTTGTCACAGCCTAAATCCAGAAGTTCACAGAATGTATTGAGATGTTTATCTGTCAGCTTTAAAGAAGATAAATAAGCATTATTAGCTTACATTTAGCACTTTAACTGTTGTTTAGACAGTGAAATCCTGGCACCGCTGACATCAAACTATKACTTTTATTTTTACATAGACAAGGGGCTCTGTTCACTTCTTTGTCTGGCAAAATATCAAGAAAAGCTAAGGCAAATAATACTGGATAGAGCTCCTGATATAGAAGAGAAAAACTTAGACTGGATGAGGTGCTTTGGATTAAGACAYTGAAAGAAAAAGTTACTTTAGACTATGTTCAGGTGTCCTTGCTTTTTAGACTTGCATAGTCTGCYGGGACACATTCTGAGCAGCTTTAACAATGCTCTGTTTCCTGTATCCTGTAGATAGTCCCAAATGGCTTTTCCAACAGCTGTGGATAATTGGATATGGGGTTCTCTTAGCCMCGTTTTGCCTTTTGTTTAGACTTTCTGAACATGGGCACAAAACAGGATTTGCATAAACACTTGCTGTGATTCTATACAGATGAAGATGGAAAAATCTCTCAAGTTTAGTATACCAGGTTTAATGCTGCTCCAAGCCCCAGATATGAGAAAAACTATTGTTAAAGTATTTTTGGCGTAGAATATAAAAAAAAATGTTGGTATCTGAATGAGCTACTTCCTTACACTGATGGATGATCTTTCATCTCCAACGGCTGTTATTTCCACATTGCCTAAGTGTAGGATTGCTGCCAGTATTTTAAAAACATSCATCTGAAAATCTTCCTTCAGACCTAAAAAAAAAATAAAAAAATCTTGATTATTTTAAATACTCAGAAACAGTACAACTAATTAAAATAGCACAATGCTGGATTACTTGCTTTGCTGTRTAGCCAGGAATTGTATAGCATCTCTGCAGACTACTATGCAAAGCCTTGGTTCTGCCTACTTTCTGCCTGTCTGATTCGATCAGAGATTAGGCATAAATTCGTGTACCTCCCCAAGTGCCAGCTCAAGTCTGATTTGGCTTTCACATAAGCCATATACGGGCAAAGAAGCTTCCAATTCCACTTCTGTCACAGCACGTTAGCTTAAGGGCCAAGAAGACTCCAGCCCTTAGTGATTTTGACCATTAAGAATGAACACCAATTGCTAACAGCCATTTGATATTGCCTAATACTTTTAAAACAGACCAAGAGTGCAATGGATAAGCTATGAAAGAAATTATTTTGGCAATTACTATTAACATTTTGGACATTTCAGAAACAATACACCTTTGCCCATTTAAGAAAAAAAAAAACAGTATTTAAGTCTATTGAAAAGGTATCGCCAAGAATTTACCCAGTAAAGCAAATGTCTTCTGAGTCTCCACCATATTTGCTCTGTCATCAATTCCTTCTATTACCGTGCTGCCACCCATTCTTGTGTAGTTAAATTCTTCTGCGCTTCCTATAGATAAAAAGCAAAACTTGTAATGCTGGAAAATTCGGGACTAGGGATAGCCACTTGTTAAAGACTCTTGTAACACCAGAAAATTAAAGATGCTGTCAGATGACAGCTCTTCAGCAATGAGCTAGAGGTCCTCTTTTKCTGAGAGAAATCCATGTTCCTAACTCAGTTAAGCTGACACAAATTAGTATTCATAATTCCTAGCAATCTTAATACTTGGTCTAACAAGCAAACAGGAATAAAGACTGAGTAAACATATACCTAAGGTCCGCTTCTCCCAGGTGGCATTAAAGCTTCTCTGTAGTTAAATTAATCAAGCCCCTAAACTGTCATTATGGYATCTGTCACTACAGAAAGTATTAGAATAAGATTTTCAAAGAATAAGATTTTCAAAGACACTTAGGTACTTGATCATGCACTATTCAAGTTACTAGGGATTTGCTACCAAGTTCAACACAAGCAGGATTAATATCTAAGTGACTTAAAAATGCAAGTCCCATCGTAAGTCTGTGGGATTCATGTTACAAAGCACTTAACATCCYAGCATTTGAAAATCCAATCTCCAAAATACTGCACTGCAAAAAAGAAGAGTAGGTTATTTTCTTGAGACCTACCCAATTTAAGATGCTTAAATTCAGGTTGCATAGCAGATGCACACAACTGATAAAAYATATGGTAGTTTCTCTCATTCTCTGACTGTAAATTAAAGCAAAGAATATCATTACAGAAAGAAAAAAAAAMCAAAACAACAAACAAATAGAAAAATATTTGATATTGAACACTACTGTAAAGAGATAACGATACTTGAAGGCTAAATTCTGCTGCAACATAGTTTGGCAAAGAAATTGCCCAATATTAAAATGGCACATGTTGGATTTCAACAAGAGCTTTGAAAGGGATAAATTCAAGCATACTTTATTTCCATTACCGATATGCTGAGTTCTTTCCCCAAGGCTGTTACTCTAATAATTTCTTCMGCCTGAACAACCATCTACTAATAAGAACTGACAAATACTGTAATGAACAATTGTGTAGGAGTGCCAGCTGAAACGCTGCCCCATGGTAACTCAGAAAACTCTATTTCCAAACCATCCTTCAAGCAGCGGATATATAGTATTTCTCATAGTACCTAAAAAGTTACAATACTGCTAAAAAGCAAAAATTCATAAAAACGGTTTTATAAAACGAAATGCTTTCTTTAGTAGATTATYGCAATTATGCTCTGACATTGTCACATGCAATAAGCCCTGGCCTTATAAATAAATCTCAGCCAGTTTTTTACTGAGACTCCCTCTGCCCTATATACGCAGTTCCTTTCCAGATACAATTGGCATGTGTTACTATTGTGACTGAAAGGCACAGACTTCTCAAATACTTCTTGCACTTATCTCAGGGMATTGTCCCTGAGATACATCCTCCACTTAACATAAGGAAGAACATGGAATAAATTAGTTTCATATTATAAAAAATATTAGCTYCTATTAAAAAATAAATCAAATGCTGATTAGATGTACTATTCAGAACTTGACATAACATTTTCTATATGAAACTAGTAAAGGATAGTGCATTGGTAGCTATACTGACATTGACTGTTTTTAACTTTATTTTACCCACCTGAAAGACAACTCTGGATTTCTCAAGCAGGTATGTTCTCATGTTAGCTCCAATGATTTGGTAACTCTGATCAAAACTGATTTCAGTGTATTTTCCAAATCGACTGCTATTATCATTCCGTGTGGTTTTTGCATTGCCAACAGCCTATGAAAAAGATAAACTTCTAGAATTTGTTTTACTAGCATCTTTCATAAGATTAACTTTCTCAAAACATGATTCAACTAAAAGTTCCTGAAATCTCAGGTGCTCAAGGATCAACCTCAGCATTGATCTGTGAGATTTAAATTTTGAGGCCCAAATTTGAAAATAAGCTTCAAGTCAAATAGTATAACACTACATGAACTCAGAATTAGAGAAACTACATTTTCCCACCATAAGGAACCTTAACCATTTTCTACTGCAATTAATAAAAGCAAACAAATAGCTTGTTCAATATTGTTTTCTCATCATCTAATTAACAGGATGTGGTCAGATAAAACTCTGGAGGCAAACCAGTGCCTCCAAAGGGCCAGTGGTAAATTAGGCAGAACCTGGGCGTTCCTGAAGCTGACTGCCTCTTTCCATTGGTAACATTCAGAGGCTAAACKTCTGATTTAGATATCTAACTCAGGCAGCTAAAACATCCCTAAAGATTTCAAACAAAGACACTCGGCAGCTCTCAGAATTCTTTCCTTGATGAATACAGACTTGACAGATACTCTCTGAAACTTACCTCGGTTATTGGATTGGATGCCAGTACTTTATCCTCCACATGTACATTGCTGCTTGACTTACTCACAGTGGCAAAGTATCTCATAGTGTATCTTGCGGACACAGTCTTTCCAGCTCCTGATTCTCCACTGACTATAATAGACTGATTTTTGTTATTTCTAAAACCAAATAATCAGATAGTTTAAATCAGASATGTCTAAAATGCATGCATAAATGTAAGAATTATATATATGAAACAAATTCATGAAAACACAACTGTGGTCAACTGTCGTATCAGTTCCATCTTTCATCTGTTCTTCTCTTTTACTCCTCTTTGGTTGTAACCTCTAGGCTGATGTCATTGCTATTCACTCAGCTAAGACAGTGTTTTGCCCCTCATCTAGAACGAAAATAGTTATGAGTTCTAGGAATTCCTCAGCTGGTTAAGGAATTACTCCTCCTCCAGTTCAGTTACCCATTCAAAGGTATTATTAATAGCCAGTGGCTATTAAATTAAATTACAATTAACACTGACTGCCACTAGACTTCAAGTGTTATTTATGGACATTAAACAATATACTGAACCTTGCCATTTGCTTGTATGCTTCTTCTGCCACAGCAAATATATGTGGATCCATGTCCCCCATGTTTTGCCCACTATATGCATGGATAATAGCATCTCCATATATTGGCAACTGTTTATAGGGGTTTATTGCAACCAAAATTATTCCTACAACCAAGTGTACAAAACAAAAATAAAACATAGGTTAGTTCAATGAAAACTGGCAACAACAGTTAAACTGATACAAAGTGGCAATGTTTTCTAAACTAGGTAGGAGATCCTGATCAACAAACAAGTCTATACTCACACAAAAACCTAAATGAGTTAAAATACACTTAAGGAAAACATTACTCTCAATTAYTGCAAACTAACCCAAGACTATTTTTTTAAGGATTTTTTTTAAACCTTGCATTTGACTTTGCTTACCACTATAGGTGTAGATAAGCTTAGACTCCACAAAACGAACTTTAAGATTGTGTAGAACAGCTGGTTCATGGAGATAACTAAGTGCAGTGAGATCATTTTCACCAACAAGTATGTCAGGATTTCGTAAGGGTGGCAAAGCAGCTGGATCAACAGGGTAATTCAGTTCCTGTCAACAAGAATTACTTGAAATATCATAAAATGCATTATGTTTGCATAAACACAAATTGATGTTCTACCTTTACACAAAGTTACAGGATTGATGGAGCCCTGTCTGATCTTGTATTTCATCAATTCCATACATCTCACTGAACTTAGGGGACTTGGAGATCATGAAAGTCAGATGGGCCCTTTATTGTTTATTAAAAAGAAAGCTATGTTTCTCTTTCTTTACAATATTTTGTATTGAAATCTGTAAAAATGAGGAATGTGTTTAGCTCTCTAAACACATGCATATTTCAAGTACAGATGAAAATGGTAGACCAGCTGCAACCGAATGAAAGTAAACACCTGGTCAGAACTTAAGTCAGCTCTAAAACTATCCTTACTTGCAACCCTTCAGTTTTCTTTATACAAAATTTAAAACTCACTTCTGTTTCTTTCAACAAATCCATTTAATCATACATTTAATACTTGTCTTTACAGAACAGAAATGCAGAAATACTGTTTTCAAAATACTACATCTGTAAAGAACTCAGACACTAAAATTAACAAATCTTACGTAAAGCAACAACTTTAGGGAAAAAAGCAACAGCTAGCTCTGTGAGAGATAATTATGCTTGTCTTGCACTTCCGTTTACTTCAACTTAAGATGAGTTTCAGTGCTTGTTTCAAAAGTGAAGTGATCTTTCTTCTTCAAGGTCTCTGTTCTATACTAATGTGATACAGATAGTAGAATTGTACTCTTCATATTTTTAGGTAACAGCTGTTTACTGTACACATTTCAATATGATAAAATTCTGGTCGCTGTATGGTTAACATAAAAGGAAATATGGACATTTAGATCCCATAATGGCGAGTCTTATGTTTCTACATAAACATATCTCAGCAAACCCCACAATAATTAAGGCTTTTCTCCTTACAGTTCCATCTTCTAATTGCACGTGGAGAAAATGGTCTCCAGCTTTGTAGTTYTTTGTGATTTCTGCAGACTGCCAAACTTCTTCATTATCAGGGATCCAAACCCTATTGTACTACAACAGAAAAACAAGATATTAGTTAGCTTAGCTATTATCATAATACCGGACTAGCATAAAAAGATAGTTTTCAAATGTCAAGTGTGACCTAAAAGCTGAACTGGATGTCAGGAATTTTTGGGATTATTATTAGCTCTGACCGTTTCAGCARGCTATATTTTTGTGTTTTAGTTATTCTTCATGAAAGGGAAAGAAAAAAAAAAAAGAGAGCAGACTCATTAATCTCAGACATGCTTGTTCTACTCCTGTTTCGTGTAAAGTCTGTAGAACAACAGAGTGCAGGACTCTGAACAAGGGCCAGACTGTTGTCAGGCTCTTCAAACCCTCTAACACTGAACAAGGAGAATAAAATACACTTCAGGCAGAGCCCTGATTTCTAGGAGATTTCAAAATAAGCAAGTACCAGAGAAAGCATCTCACTTAGCAGAATTTAGACAATAACTTCCCTGAATTCAAATATAGGATACTGAACCTAGAAAGCATTTTGCGATGGGCACAGATGTAAACACAAGAAAGACTCTGCACAGTTGCCTTTCTTCTAACAGAACTGAAGTGCAGCCTCCAGACATCTTCCCCTGTTCTAGGGCGAACTTCAAAGACTAGTAGCAGGTTTCTTTCTCTACAAGCAGTCAGCTGGCTTAGYTGAGCTCAGTCCCGGTAAGGTACTTTAGCTCTGCCTCATGAAGAAAACATACTTCCTAAAAGCACTTATTTCCAATGGAAGCAGATTAATTGTAATTTTCTTTTAGGTATTTGAAGAATCAAAACAACAGAATTGCCTCTAGCCTTCTGAAGCATAAATGTTTGAATGTAAATTACACTGTTCGAACCATCTAGTTTTCCTATGCTGAAGTCAAAATGCTGAAGCATTAGCAACATCTTTAAATGCTGTGCCATAGGAGCTATAGGAAACAGCATTCCTTAAAAGGACATAACACAGCTGGCAACCTCCTAAGTCAGGAATTTCTTCACTGATGTGTGTCCTTCTCATCCTGCCAGGGTTTAACAAAGTGGCAGCATCCCTAAAAGCCTCCCTAATGCATCAACCATGCATTAATAGATAGTTTTTAGTAACAYTGAAATCTCTTCTGTTCAGGGATTTGCAATTTGAGATCACTTCTGATACGTCACCATCTTCSTTAAACCTTGGTGCAAAATCTTATTTACACCGTATAGCGTGTATCTCAGATGGCAATGAAGATAACATTGAAGACTACATTTGGATGTAAGGAGAGGACAGGAGGAAGGACAGTGATGTCAGAAAAAAAGCCTGAAAATCACCAGTACATGCCAGTACTGAGTTTCGAATATGGGCCATCTCTCCTCTAATTTGTGATGAACTAGCACTAGAGAGCACAGAACCATTCAGACCCTACTTGCATAAGCAACCATGCCGTATAATCTTCTTCCAGCATCTTTCTGTTTTGATACCCAGAACCCTTCATTTAATCCCCCTACCCTAGCTATATGCATGGTCAGTTTAAACAAACTGTGTTTAAATAAACCCGTGAGAACTGCTGCAGCTGCTTATTTGAAAAATAAACATTAGTCAAGGATTTCATGAAGTGTTAGCATACCCACAGATACTTTGGAGACTCGTATATCACCTCATTTTGGTGTTGCAACTGTTGTTTTTGGCACAAATGACTTTTTTCCTCTCTAATTTGGAAGAAGCCCTGGAAGCTCCAGCAGAGCCTCTGAACATGAGGATCTCCGCTCCGAAAACCCCACTGAACACCCTGCCAACGGTGGGTGCCTACAGAGGTCCCTACAAACAGTAGCTTTCTCAACTCTAACCCCCGAGGATCAACACCAAATGACTGAGGGCAAGAGGGACTTTCACAGGGACGTCCTGGAAGTTAGCTTGGGTTGCTCRGTGACCTCTCCAGCTGAGTTTTCAGTATCTCTAAGGATCGAGGGTGACCTTTCTGGTCAACCATATGCCAACCTGGCATGTATGTCAGGTGATGAACACTAATCAAAACCTCAGCCGCTTTCAYGATACCTCTTTGCTGATGCCTTCAGCATGATGGAATTTTTTCACACAATATCCAAAATCACCAAGACCCTTTCTAAACAACCCCAAGCCACTACGGTGACAATTTTTTCATCTATCYGACCAAAGGGAGAAAAACACAGCTTCACAAATATCTACTTAATGGGCAAATGAAAGACATGGCTAAATGAAATCAGTTTTAACTTTGCTTTTTTCTATGTGTATCTAAGTACAAATTGACTTTTGTGTCATTCCTACACTATGCTGATTTCCTGGCTTATAAAAAATACTTACTTATTCACAGCTGTTAAACYGCATTCTTTATTTGCTGTGATTCTATGCGAGTCAGGAATATCACTACCAAATAGCCTCAGGGGCACACAGCRTGTTCCCATGTAAGAAAGTGAACTGCAGTAGGTCACAGACAAGAAAGGGAGGAAAAAGCATGTGATCAAAGTACTGATTCTTCAGAAAAGGTCCCTGCAGTTCCAGGAGCCTCCCTTGGCAAATGTACCCAGCCTACCAAAGTTCGCTTTCTCCAAACCCTGCCTTTCAAGTAAACAGAAGAAAGTTTGCTCATTTTCATATCAAGTTACACCCACACTCCTTCCTCCCCCTGCGTAACATTATTCCTGATTAAAAAAACCCCATTTGTTCTTTCAGCTGCTCAGAGTGTGGTACTAACACAACAAATAAATAAATACCACTGCAGCACAAGGCTAAATAGGAGGTTATTATGGCAGCTGCTTTTGCGATAGAAGAGATACAGGSTTATAAATTAGTAATGTATGCATGCTATTGTTGTTATTTAAAGCTAAGCAAACAAATTATACGTCACAATACTCCGGTGACTACAGGAAAAGTGGCAAACATTGTGCAAAAAATATAGCAGCCGCATTAAGCAGGAATAATCTTCGTTTTAGTGCCAAGATCTGCCAAAAATATTCAATATTTGCATAAAAAAAGAGCGAGCACTTCGCGATTAAGTGGGAAGGGAAGTGCTGTTAAACTTTAAAATTGCCTAATCGCTGGCTAGCACATCAGAGAACTACACCTAAAGAAGATGAAAAGTCTCAAAAAAGAAGTATTTTTCTCAAAAAGAGTAAGTATTTTCCCATGCTGCCCTGGSATTTTATAGCCGCTCAGATGTGTCCGGTGCAGGTGATGCGCCCTCACACACGGGGGCCACCTTCCCTSCCTCAGGTCCAAACCCGCGAACTCCCGTGTCAGTAACACAAGGGGCCCAACGTTTTCATGCACGGCCGCCGCAGCCCCAAAAAGCACAAAAGGTACAAGCTCGCTCCGGCGAGCCGGGCGTTTCAGGTCAGCCCTTCCTCCCTTCCCTTCCCTTCCCCTCGCGGGGCGGCCGCCGCCCCCTCAGCGGGCGCGGGAGAAGGCGCCCCCGCTTCCCCTCASGCGCCGCCCCTGCCATGGCGGCCCAGTGCCCCTCAGGGCCGCTCCCCGCCCCGCTCACCTGGGTGTAGAGCTCGGCCAGCGCCATGGGGGTAGAGCCGCCGCCGCTCCGGGCCGCCCGCGGGGAGAGACGTGGTGCAGCAGGTTCCGCAGGGGGCAGGTGGCCGCGGCGTGGCGGGCCGCCCCCGGCCGCCGCCCCCGAGGCGTGGGGAAGCGGCCCGGCCCGGATCCGGGGCCTGTCCCACCCGGGCACGGCCCTCCCCCGCGGGGGAGGAAGGCGGCTGCCCGCCGTCGGCACACCTGAGGCGCTCCGCTCGCCGCAGTGACCCGCAGCGCCCGGTTAAAGCGTGTGTGGGGCTTTCTATGCGGCCAGCTTGCACGCTAGCTCCTGAGGTATGTAAGTATAGTGGAGATGCGTAGTAGTCCCAATTATCGTATACAGGTACAGGCCTCAAAATGATCCTGGCAAAGCTGGCATCTCGGGTGCATTTTTAGGGATTGGGAATAATGGCCACTGTAGCTGCCAGAGGGATCAGGCGGGGAGCCACTCCTGACCGAGCAGGGAAAAACGACGGAAACATTCATCACCGTCCTATAAAAGGCCATCAAGGAGTTTCTCTAACAACCTTAGAATAAGATAAAAATAAACAACTYGGAATGCATTTACTAAGCTTAGGCCACTAATAGGTGTTATATTTAAACATCCTTTATGTGAAAGAAGATYTGAATAAACGTAGTACCTGGTTTGGGCAGGTGGATATATGCCCTGCCTGGCACCAAAGAGCTTTCATGGCACAGAAGACAACGTTTTAGCAAAGTATGAATCTTAAATCTTGTTCCAGTAACAGTTAATATTTGGTGACAAAATGTCCTAACAGAAGTGGGTTATGTYGAACAAAGTATTTTCAAATATGCACAGCAGTTTATGGCACACTGTCGGTATCTGGGTGTGTATTTATACAATCCTCAGATTTTAACCAACTCCCTTGGCAGCCAACACCAAGTSTGCCATGAAGGTAGAGGGAACCCGTGTGAGCATCTGGGGAATATGCCAGCAGACAGCTTGTGAACAACCAACYAAACAAGCAAACAAAAAACCCCAAAGCAAATCTTACAGTTGTATTTTTATTTGGACATTTTCCAGTGATAGCTATTAGGCTACAGTTTTTATGATGCATACATTTACTAAGTACAACATCAGACACTAYAACAGATCAGAGCTCAGGTCATTCTGACAATGTTTTGGTTTTCATCTATGTACTGTAGTGGCATCAARTGAAAACCTATGTTTAAAGGCTTTTATTTATCACATGAAGTATCAGCATCTTAAAAAACCARGTGTTTACTTACAGTTTTTGTATGGTATTTGAAATATGTTCAGTTTAAATCACAAATTACACAGACCTTCAAATTGCAAATGCTGGTGTTTCCAAGTTGGGAACAAATGTTACTGGATATCAATCCATTTTTCAACATTGAAGTTGATCCTATTTTTTTCCTGCGATAAAAATAGATTAATCACATTTAATGGACTTAAGCACTTTCACATTCCATCCCAGATTGAAGTCTGAAAAGCAATTTTTCAAAATTTGGATAGAAGACTGTGTCCTAAACATGAGAATAAAATGATCACTGGAATAAAAATACACCAAATTGAATGAGGTAATTATTGTGCAAAATCTCTAGAATAACTGTATATAATTCTAAGGGGTCATTGACAAGTATTTTTCCAGCATCYGATAGAATCTATCATAGCAACAGAYAATAAATTAAAATATAAAAGATATGTCCACATTAAAAGAGCATAACAATGATTCAAAGGAAAAAAAAAAAAGTTGTTAAAATAATTCTGCATTATATTCCATGGTTAAAGAGATATTAGTCCTAAGGTGAAAGATATATTATACACTGACAATAAAATTTTACTTTTGAAAAGTGCATGTAAAATACTGCCATGTAAAATATTAGATGAATTACCAATTACACATCTATTCCAACTTAAAAATATTTTCCTTTAAAACATGTCAAGCAGCATATACTTTTAATGTGATATAAAAGTAATACCAGTCAAACCACTGAGTTTAAGGATAATACCTATAAATTACTAAACACTACTTTTTTAAGGAAACAAGATACAATAAGGCTTTTTACAGGTAAACAAACATAAAAAATAAACAAAATGCATTTAGGCATACATTTTAATACACCAATGTTTAAGTAATGGATACATTTCCTGATCTACAGTATGAACATACTGTAATGCCAATTGTTTGTTTTTCAATAGGAGAAAAATTTTKTAGGTCAGCATGTTCTCACATATTTTCTTTCCTAACGTTGTTACTGGATGTGAAGGCTTTCCCATTACATTCTCACAAGTACAGTACCACTAACAGTCTGAAAACTACATTATACCTTATTTGGAGCCACTTAACAGTAGCCGTAGTTTCAGAAATCAAGTAACATTTGAAAAAAGAGTGTTTGGTATACCATGCACAGGAAAACAATCTAAATCATTTAGCAGAGATCATTCAAAACATTTATGCAATGCAGTATTAGGTTCTTGGAAGTACTGGCATGATCCATCAAACATAATACGGGGCATACACATTTGAAAATAAGACAACGTGAGCATCTTAAAATGATACTGACAAAGTTTAGGTTGTCTTTACTACTAATTTTAGCAACCATACAAACAGCATGTCTACCTCTCAAGTAAAAYACAACTGAAATGTTTCAGTCTGCTTAACAGCAAAATTTTTTTCTGTGAGTTTGCAGGCAAACAGATCAGTACCAAATAGTCTAATAGTGTACCTCTAGATTATTTCTCAATATTTTAAAAGAAATTAATGTTAATGCGAAGTTGCTAATTATTATAATACATAAAAAATATTGTACAATGCAATTGAGCAATGTGTGTGGCTTTTTTTTACATGTATATTTGAGCCGTACACCACAAACTACCTGTTTCTAAAGTTCAGAATTGGAACCTTCAGCAAGGCTTCTGCACTTACATTGCACATTGTGAAATGTGAATTCTATACAGCAGATGCAAGACGTGTGAGTCAGAAAAATCTTTCCAATAAGATGTGCAATATCCAAAATAACTCAGTTTCTCATTATGCACTCTGGATTTCCAGCCATTAAATCAGCATGAATCATAGTCAAATGACAGCATTATAGTCAAAACCTACTTAATGTTCTTGTTAGTCAACCTTTCAAAGAATAAGAGCCTTGGGCTACTGCAGAAATTTTCTATTAAAGTTTTTTCCTCTCAAATTCCAGTATGAAAGAATACTTTTTTCTTTTTTTTTTTAAGTGGCAACAAAACAAAAGAGATTATACTCAAAATACACACTGTCATCTCTGGGGCCTACAAACAAAGAAGAACATTAGACAGACTACAAAATCTAAATAAATATTAAAATCATTACTGACTTCTTAYCATTTGCTTCAAGATTCTGTATTTTTAGCTAACTACTTCTAAAAATAACTGAACATGTAATTTCCAGTGTGCTACTTGTGCTTAGTTACCATTTTCCTCTACAGGTGTTATTTGATACCATTTGCAAAAATCCAGTTAAAATAACAGACTGCATCGGACTGTAAATAAGGTTGACAACAAAAAATSAAATACCTTATTTTTAGTGCCTAGTATGATACTGTCATACATTTAAAAGAACACAATATGCAGCAGCGATTTAGTATGCTTGGTAAACCACAGTACTAACAAATGAACACCTAAGTTATAGCATATAGTAAGCTATAAGACTTATCACTAGAATTTATGTCAAACTGACATAAATAAGGAAGTGGTTTAAGAAATCGTTTTATATATTGCCAGTTTGTGTTTCTCCATTCCAGTTTTTACAAATTAAATGTAACAGGCTCCCAAGTGACTGTGTATTCTACTACAAAATGCCTTACTTTCAAGTCTTCCATGTTCAGGACTGTGACTGTCCCTCTTGGTCCCTGCCTATGAGAAGATTACATATGGAGTTTAATTTACACTATTTAAATATGTTACTAAAGATCTAAAAATGTCTCTAGACAGCTGAAGACACAATTTTTGTCCAAGCCTGATTTCCATATTCTGGAAATGTATGAATCAGTGATGTCCTCATAAGTGCAATGACTGAACACAAATGCACATCTTTCTATTAGCCTTCAATCTGTGGTGCTGTTATGTAGTTTTCCAGCTACTTTTACTACAGATCTGGGTATATACAGACTGTTTGTTCAGAAAATGTGTTTTCAGTGGCTCACTATGTTTTAACGGGTAAAGATATCAGGCAACTGATTCTCCATCTAACACTGACGGTACATCCTTGGGATCAGACACGTGATATGAAGCCCAGGCCCAAGCTGGCTGGGATCTGAATGGTTTCTAATGCCAGAGAGGATGGATTAAATGGAAAAGTAACAGGGAAGATGTGTTTAGCATCCATGAGCAACTGAGGAGAGTCCTTCCTGTCACGCAGACGCAKCTGCAAAGACAAGAAAGTGATTACATTAGCATTTAGCCACTTCATTGGTAATAATAATCTTGCAAAGAGGTAGTATTTCATCTGTGCTTACAGATACACACTCTATGCTAACTTGACCCAACACATTTGCAACAATTGTGCCATTAAACTGTAGTTACTTTCGTCATTAGATTCCCTGCAAAAGGAAGAATTTGCCCACTATCTGGTAACTGCATCTTTTCAGTAAGTGGAATTATAGTTTTATCTCAGTTCTACCTTTCCAATCTCCCTTATCCTGCTAGTAATGTAATTTGATTTCTAACGGACCAGAAAGATCATCTTTGTTTCTTTTATTTTGCTCTACTGGCTGCTTTTCTTTGGAGTTTTCAAAATGTTTCATTTTCATCAATATCTATAAAACTAGAAGGGCTAAATGAAGAACTTTGGAATGAACATAGGCCCCAGTTTTCAAAGCAGTTGGAGCTTCTCATGCAGACACAGGTCTGACAAAAGTAAATTTGCATATATAAATGTACCACTTGAAAAGTTGGCATACAAGTGTGTTTACATACACAAAGATGCATAAGCACAAAAAACTCTCACCTTCCAAAAATCTCATGCATGCTGACAGGGGAACTAACATTTTCATGCAAGTCTGGAGGTAGGAAATTGTAATTGCTTGAAATTTTAAGGCTGACAATCACCTTTTCAACATAGCTAAAAAACAATAGCTAAAAAGCCTAGCCTACTTCAGATTCCTGAATGTATTTCAGGACACAAGCTWTTTTGGCTTATCAGAGGGTTTGTTAGAAATAGTCAAATGATTTTTGATGAAAAGATATAGCCATACCTGTATTGTACGTATAAATGATACCAAGACTCTCTCTTCAAACTCATTAACTGGAGTATACAAATTCAGAACTTTTACAATCTGTGAAGAAGAACAACCATTCTYAGGTTCATTTTACTGATGAATCAACAGATGCATCCATGGTTACTAATAATAYACTTTTTAAATTAGTATTTTAAAAAGAAAATTCTTTACAAGTATTTGTTATTTTTTTGCTTTATTGATTCATACAGAATTCCATCACCTGCTTAATGCTGTATTATATGACTGCCTCCTTCAGAACATGGGTTATTTGGAGGTAGAAACTCCAAAAGTCTACGTGTGTGTGTAAAATACCAAACTATGGAAAAATCAGATGATAAGTAAATGATTGTGTTCCTACATCCCCTAGAAACGTGCTGTATTTCTCTCCCTAATTTTGACCCTATAATTATGACCTTCTGTAGCTTCCATTCAARAGAGTCTTACGACTTCACTATTTTTCAGGAGAGTGAGTTATTTCTCTAAAARTAGGGCTAAAGCCACTACAGGAAAGAACAGCAACACAAAGACTTTAAATAATAATATGGGTTAAACATGTAAAACTTATTAAAAATTCTCTGTGTTTACATGATTCTTTTTAAAAAAAGGCATAACACTTTTTAACAAAGTTAAAACACTTGAAGCATGTGGAATTTTAACTTCTTATTTCAGTACAAAACTAACAGATTTTCCAGCCATGTGAATAACTAAATCAAAACGGCTATATCAATGCAACCRCTAGTGCCGACACCATTGTGAAAGAAATGGAGAAATTTCTTCCTTTTCCTGATGGGAATGCTAAGTAATCATCAAAAATGCTTGGAACCARTTGCTCCTGTACAAGCTCTATGCAAATGTAGCATGGTTAAAAAAAAAAGTGCAACTTATCTGTACAAAATCTAGGCTTTCATAAATAGAAGTCTTCAGCTTTTTCCTGAGATTTGGTTCAGCCTTTCTGAGGCTAATGGGTACATAACTTAACACTTTTGCTTGCAGACCCTGAGACAACAGGTCTGCGTGAATTGTCCATTAACTTAACTGGATACTAACTCCGATGGCAGAAAGATAATTTCCTAGTATCCTAGGCAGAGCTGCCTGGAGTACAGAGGTGTCTTAGAGTGAAGAGTTTTCTCTAAGGATTTTCACAACTCCTACACACTGCACAATCTATTGAGCTTCCTCTCATTTGGTCAAGACTTATCTCAAACATCAGACCTCAGAAAAGATCTGGTCCTTTTTTTACCCCTCCAATTTAATCTGTTTTAGTTTAAACAAAGTAAGAAATCTTCAAAACAAAGTAAGAAATCTTTGATCCATGTGCGACAGTAGTGCTGGCAGGCATAGCAAACACCAACAGAGCAGAGAACTGCTCAAAAGTGACAGCAGAATGAGAGTTTGCTTACCTGGGCAGTAGTCAGTGCATTGCACATTGAACAAATGGCTTCTGCATCTTCATCCGTTTTCTTTTTTACTTGCAACAACTGTGCAGCCTGGATGAGGGGTTCCAGTGTTTCTTTAGCCCCACTATTCATCAAATTTTTATCACGTAGCCATTCTTCCAGTTGACTCACATTGTATCTGTACAAAGMGGTAAGAGTATTAAGACACTAACGCTTGATTATGGTTAAATTGACAGCAAGTGCAATTTCTCTTTCCCAGTGTCTCTTTGTCCTTACATGCTTTTCCTTCACAATTGTCATTTCTTGTAACTTTATCTTCATACTGTTTCCCTCCGATTAAGGCAGGAAATTTTGAGTTTCAAAAGAGTTAGAAACTATGGCCAAAGACTTCCACTAACTAGCTTTTCCCATTTGTTTCTGTTCCTATTAATTGCAGGAATGTGACAAGTATAAGAAGAAAGGCGAATGAGATTTTGGCCATGCAAATGTACAGTGAGGCTTTTCAAGGTTACTTGAGGGACTGGAATGCCTTGGCTACATTTCCTGGCATATGCCAGTAGAATGCATTGGACAACTGAYGCCTAATGCAGGAATAGAACAAAATGGCTTTACCGCAGGATGCAGCAAACTACAGTGTGGATGAACACAGCAGGTACCCACTGAGCCACCAGCATACAAAGAATGCAGCAGGCATGTTTGTTATTCTGTTCTAAAAGCTCAGAAAGCAACTACCTACTTGATGATGAAATACTTTTGTTTTGCTTCTACCACATTTCCTTTCAAGTCAGGTAGGATTTTGCCTAAATTAACCAAGCTCTTTTTAACTGAACCACTCAAAATCGGTTTAACAGCATCTGCAACTGTTTGTGTGTGGAAAAATTAATACTCAAAGTGTATCTCCTATTCTATCAAAATGATGTTCACCAGAGTCAAGAGTTCACTGAGATTTCCAGCAGCACATTCAAGAAAAGTATAAAATGAGCTCTCCCACCTTATCTGCATTCCTTTGCTCCACGAGCACATGTCCTTGCGCAGGAGAAGATTATTAAGTGTTACAGCCCCAATGATGTAGAACATCTGCTTGACAACCTGTTTGATCAGCTCTGGATCCATTCCGTGCTGACACATCACTGAATGGAAAGAGTTCAGCTGTCGAATAATGGAGTCCAATGTGTAGGTTCCTTCATCAGCAATGCTGGATGTTCTCTTCCTCAGCCCTGTTGGTTTCACCCCTGAGACMCCTTGGATAGTCTCATGCTCCAGCATCCCTGAAACTGCATTTGATTGAAAACGTTATTATAATGACTGAAAATTCCTATAAGCAAGCATATTGTGCAAGACAGCAAAACTTAGTATTTACACAGAAAGAGCAGGCTGGGCTTTCTGCTAGCCACACTTTGCCATGATTTCCAGCAACTCTCTGTGTCCCACTATGTTCTGCAAAATCTAAGCTTACAGGTTTTTACAAAGATTCCAGCATGTCTGTTTGAAAGGAAGGTCTAACTCTAGCTCAGCAAAATACTTTTTTCCTCCCATGGTCATGTGAGCAGCAGAGTCAGCAAACCAAGAACTTGTTTCATTCTTCTAAATGGTGTGATCAGAAAGCATAATGAAAATTTATGTGAGAGTACTGTCTGATAAGAAAAATGAAAAGTACTTTTAATGAAAAAAACTCTCAATGTAAGCTTCATCACTGCTAGCTATTTCATTGCTGATTGCTGTCCATAATGACAACCAGCCCTTTTTCTCCATATTCATTTTAATTATGAGTTGTCATGTAATTAAAGTCCAGTTTTTCCACGGGATATTTCCCAAAACACACGGCAACCAATGTCAGACTGTCCTAACAGTTTCTTCCTGTAAATGCATGATTTATGACAAGTATGAATAAGGTAAATCGATTTATTCTGTCACTGCCAGAAGAACCAGCCACAGTTTAGTTTTCCCTCTAATCCAACCTGTCCAGTGTAGTCCTTGTCATCTATAAACAGAATACCACAAGAACTATTAATAAAATTCTACCGGTTAGGAAGAAATACAACATATAGCATATTACCACCATCACAGTTTTCATTTTGGTACTACGGTGTGAAGTTTAAGGAATTCAACTTTGCCTTACCAATCATTGGTTGCAGAACGTTTTCCAACACTCGGACAAGTTGTTGGTAGATCTGAATAGCCAAGTCACTCAGTACTTGTCTGTATTCAGCTAAATCAAAATTAGTGAGGCAGTGTTCATTTTGACGAGGTGTATTATGCTTCATAAACCCCTGAATTCATAAAATAACAGAAACAAATGCTTCAATGGAATACAAAAATATTACACAAAACCAGTGTTGATATTTTTTCAAGCAACTGAGAAATAATACTTTCAAAATAATACACAGCCCCTCAAAACTTTAATTTGGAAGTTCTTCTGATTGAGGCTAATGCTAAGACTTGCTTTTCAATTGTGACTTGTGCCACGTCTGCTTCGCTGAGTTGCAAATTCAAATACCTGACACAGGAACAAACTCCACCAACTTTCTGGCAGGTAAGACCCTTCCCTCCCACTCCAGCCTGGGCATTCTCACCTAGCCATTTATAGCCAAAATCCCAGTTAAGTATRAAGAAGAAATTAGGCATACCACAGCCTCCAAACATAAACTGGTCTGCCATGCTATAGTTAAAGGGCTTAAAATCGCCTTTTTCATAGGAAGTTCAGTGAATCATTACTGAACACCATAATGGTCGCAGCCAGATTCTTCTACTTAATCCGAGTTGGCACTTTCAGGAGCACAGTGTCATTTAGCCTCTGGGCCCCCAGCCTGTAATAAAGGGAAACCGCTCACATCTTATCTCCCCGTGCTTTCCACTGACATCATCACCATCATTCCAAAAAGTGTAGCTGCTTTAAGAGACTTTGACTAGATATTGAGATATTACGGGAATTTGTTAAAGAGTAGTGCTCACAATAGTATTGTAGAGCAAAAGAAACCAGAGTAGGAGCACTGCTTACCTCTTCTCCACTATATTGCTTCAAACAGTGCAAAAATCGGCAGGTGTTAGATAGCCAGAAGGACACTGTTTCAAAGTCATCACCTCTTTTCTGAAGATAAAAACAAACACAATTCAACAAAGACTGCTAGGAGGAATAAAACAATAAAATGTTAGATAAACGATCAAATGCTTAAAATCTACTTTCTTGTAGCTACTCAGATTCTGATGTTTTGCAAAACTTTGTGTATTTCAGTAACATACTAGAAAAGCAAGGTTTTTGACAAAATACCATTAAACACCCTCCCTGATTTCTGTAATGTTTTTCAAAAACTTTCAAAATATAATTTCCTCCACAGATACGATCTTTCTGTGTTTTACAGACCCATCCTAACTGCTCTGTGCAGAAATCACAGGGCAATGTGACTGTATTCCCAAAACACTCATTCTGTGGCAGAATGGCTCTTGTGAAGAGCCCAACACAGAGGATGGGAATGATGCAGAGCCAGCAGGAGGAGCAGAGAACAATTCAGTTTGCATGAATGTCACTTACATCATAACCATTTTGGCAGCCTGATATGGAAAACAAATAAAACAAAAAGCCCTCCTCGCCAAAGATCATAGAATCTAATATATGCTGAGTAATTAAAATTTCTAGAGCTCTGTAGCATGAACTCCATTCACTTAAATATGTCCAAAAGCTCCTACAGGATTGTTTACTAAACATTTTTTTCAAAACATGTAGCTTGATTAAATGCTTGGGTTTTGAGTACATCTGCTTTATTTAAATACTGTAAAACTCCACGAAGCATAAAGCATATTTATGTCTTAATATTGCTTTCAAGATTCCCCTGGAGTAAACTTTCCTAGCCAACTCATTGCGAAGACTTTAGGCAGTAACATATTATCATCAATGTAATATGTAGGTGAAGCAAATGAGGAAATCTGTGAACCAAAACCGCAAGTGAAACATTTTAATTAAGTATTCTGGATTACAAAGACTCACTATGCAAACTTCGACTGCATCCAAAGCTTTACAGGCATAGCTTCAGAGGAGGAAGTCTATTCAGAATAAAAAGAAGGTATTTCTTTTCCCACTAATTCAAACCATCTGTGGTATTATGTGGATAAAATGCTGTCACTATAACTTGCTGCTTGTTAACAACTTTTTGTAACTTTGGTGAGAGGACTTTACTGATCAGAAATCCAGAGCCAATTCATTGAAAGTCTTTTCCTCACTCCTCTAACATAAAATCAAAAGCAAATTTTCAATTAATGTTTTCCTAAACCAAGCAGACTAACTAACCTTCAGCACTTTTTTGATGCCATTGATAGTGGAAGTCAACAACGACCGCACTTTTTGGTCATCATTAAGGTAATCCGCGTGGCGTACACACATGAACAAAATATATGCTGGTAGTCCTGGAATCAGGTTGACGGCTACCCCACGTGGTTTCAGCTCTTGGGAAAAACAAACACATTTTTCTTTTAAGTATAAAGCCATTGGAAGGTGTTATATGTGGTAATTGCAACCTCCCCAGTTAATTGTACATACATATCTACATATGGCCAGTGAAAACTAAAACTAAGAAGAGCCACTTTCTTGGTAAAATATCAGAACAGAATAAAACATAACTGCCTGCTAAAAAATATGCGTACACATGAATATGTACTATACTCATCAGGAAGGATGATTAGATTACAATAGACATTTAGGAATTTTAGATAAACTGAACACTGTCAAAACCAAAATAAGCTATTRATTTCATAATGCAAATTCTGTGTTCTTATCATTCATTTTTCAGAGTGTGTGGGAGCAGAGGAAGCTGCAAATGAGAAAGATGCTTACCTAAAATAAGATTCTTGACAAGTTTTTGTTCATCCTCCTTCTTATATTCTAACATCCCTTGGAAGTCCTTTTCTTTCCGTGGAATGTTAACTGGACGAATAGGTTCATCGATGATTTGTCCAGGTGATATGTTCTCCATCTGGCCCACTTCAGAGGGGAAATGAAACGAAATTATATAATACAATATTTTCCAGTGAAACCAATGCACATCAGAGGAAACTATGACATTTCTAAGGAAGAACTCCAGCATACAGAACTAAGAAATGTTTTTCTTTGGTTCAGGGTAACACTTAGCAACAAAACTCCCATTAAACAAAAAGACAGATTGTTGATAAATGTATCTTGGGGTAGCATTCTTCCTTTGAAGAAGAGTGGAAGTGCATGAATGGCATCCATTAATACAGACTTATGCTGATTTCCTGGATTTTATCATATAAAAGCACAAAGGCAAAGCGATAGCTGTTAATCACTTAATCCCAGATTAATACTGCAAGGTTCACTGTTAATTGTTCTGCAAAATGCCAGTATTTTTCAAGCTTGGTGTTTGTTACCTATTGTGGTAGGTTTACCTTGACCAGCAGGCAAGCACCCATACACCCACACTGGCCCAGCTCCCCCCAGCCCTCCAGCAGGACAGGGTAGAGAATTTTAAGAGCAAAAGTGAGAAAACTCACAGGCTGAGATAAAGACAGTTCAATAGGTGAAGGAAAGAGCCTGGGGGAAGCAAAGCAAAGGCAATCACTCATGCCCTCCCCAGGGGGACCGATGCCCAGCCAACCTCCAAACAGCAGCCACCTTGTATGCAAAAAGCCCCTCTTCTGGCTCCCGACGTTAGGTGGTATGGAATATGGAATATCCCTTTGGACAGTTCGGGTCAGCTGCCCCAGCTGTGTGCCTTCCCACCCCCCCAGCCTACTCACTGAGGGGGCAGAGTGGGAAAAAAGAGAAAGCCTTGACACTGTGCAAGCTCTGTTCAGCAATAGCCAAAACACCCATGTGTTACCAACACTGTTTTAGCCACAAATCCAAAACACAGCATCATACAGGCTGCTATGAAGAAAGTTAACTCCATCCCAGCCAGACCTACTACATCTTTTTAAGTTAGTTTAGTTAGGTAATAAACACAGACTAAACTATGTTTTCAGAAACATTTTCCCACTCCATATTTTGTATGAATACTACTGTGATCTTGTCCACAGTAGTAACCAAACAATTTTGAAAGACTTTTAAAAACAACCTTAATTTGAGTAACCTTTCAAAAGGATATATGAAATATCCACCTTGTCGCATACAGTGCCTCACGGTATCACAATCAACACCTACACTCTACTTGATTAGGCTGCATATTTGTTTTTGAAAAGCAAAACTTGGCTTCATCCCATGCAAGCTACATCCTCTCCTCACAACCCTCCTAGCTGCATGCAATCTCTACAAACTATTGCACATCCTGGAAGTGTGCTAGATGTGTGCACCTGTCAAATGGGATAGAAAATGCAGAAATCCAAACTGGAGCTCGAGGAGAGCTGCTACTACCTAAAGGATAATATACTCTTGTTAATCCAGGTTTAACTTGGTATYACTGTTCTTTTCAAACACTGAAGCACTGAAGACTACACAGTCACTAATTTCAGTCTTAGTACTCAATAAAACAAGTCATCAGGCAGCGAGCTTGTTTCTGGAGGAAGCAGAAGACCATAAAAAGCTTCTGAAAGATTAGTACCAGCATTATTTAAAAACAAATTCATACTTCAACTTTATAACATTATTAAATGCTTTTAGCAATTAAAATTACTTTACTTATGCAGAGACATAATAAGATCTCAGTCTCACCAGTCCTAAGATCCTAAGGCAACTCACTCTGACGCTCATAAAAATAAAATTAGCTTAGTCCATATCTCAGCATTCTCATATTCAAGTTTGGCCAGCAGCTCTGAAAGGAAACCTCAAGCGGAGAAAGACAGTCTCAGCATTCTTGGCTCCAGTGATACAGAAATTCACAAAGTAAATCTGGGTAAATTATTTCTGCCTGGTTCATATTTAGTATTGCTTTTGTCTTTACAAAAACAGATACTGTCTTTCAGTACACAAATAGGCCATTCTTTTATGTTTCAATGGTTTCTGCCTTCAAAGAAACATCAATCTCCTTTTACTCATTGCTTCAAAACATGACAAATATTCTAAAGGTTTATAAAGGAAAACACAGAGCTCTGAGTGCATCTCCTGCTTCTGGAACCAGTTAACAGAGGTTAATGCTACTGAAGACCTCATGCCCTCCTGACCACTAAGACAGATGGATATGATGACAATGGGATCACAAAAAGCAAACCAAAATCTTTTTCCTTCTCTCAAAATATAAAAGTACCTTCAAGTTCACCAATCTTCTTAGCAAATACTTTCAACTGTTTCTTTAACTTGCGAACAGTTTTGTCTTGCTTTTCAAGCTGCTCCATTAAATCCTGTAAATTAMAATGAAAGAGTAAGATATGAGAAAGTGCCATAACGTGTGACAGAGACAAAATCAGTGCTGTTAGAATTACAAGGCGGTGAGGAAAGCTGAACAGTGGTGCCATCCTCTGGCTGAGGTTTGCAAGCTGGAACGCTGCCTATAACACAAGCCAAATATCGCAAATATTATTAAGTTATGTGCAGCATGACAAAGGCAAAGCTCTCAGGCAGGTATATTCTGCAGACACTCAGAACTAGGTCAGTTCTTACAGCAGAAGACATTTTGCTGCAAACACATCTCCCTAATGCTTCCTCTCTGCTCTTCCAAATGCCTCACGGAAATAATTTTCTTTATTATTTAACAGCTAGGCTGTATTTCTGCCTCATTTATTCATGCCTTCAGGACTGACTCGTTATTCAGACCTATCCATTTTACAAGACTACAAGAGAGAGATCTGCAGAAAGACTGTAACTTGCACTCAAATTTACCAAAATCATCAAACATCCAAACATACAATATTACTTGTAATTCTCTTCYATCTCCCTATCACTTGCTGTCATCACATTTCCTTAGACAGAAACTGGGGTCTTACATCTTTTTGTTCTGCACCTGAACAACACCTAGCACCTAAAAGTCCTACTCTTGCAAGAAAGCTGTATTTTTCTTTCAAAGGAGCACTCCCCAGAAATCTATCTGAATATTTCTGTGACCTATGGTAGTGCATTCGTGAAATAATCATGTAATTAAAAAAGGGGAAGTCTTTCTAAAGGAAGCAAAACCTCAAGCTCAAAAAACCTGAAAGCCATTCCAGGTTAAGGGTTTGAAAGCAGCTTAAAACAAAAATGCTTAACATAAGAGACCATGAGCTCCTTGCATCAAAAGCATCATCTGGGAAACTACACCTTCCCTAAAAGTACTGAAAAATATTAGTGCAGCATTGGCAACAAATTTGAATTAGGCACAAAATTGCTTTCAATGTTGTAATAAAGAGTTTACAACCTAATATAATATACTGGAGCAGTAAGATAAATYAGGACTGTTGAAATAACAGAATCAAGGCCATGCTTCATATTCAAAGTAGTGTTCAATATTACAACAGAAATCCTGTTAATAACACAATATAGTTATCATCAGGTATAATAATTTCTACTGAAATTAATAAAAAAAAATACATAAGTCCAACAGACAGTTTTGAAAATATCAGTGAAGGGATATGACTTCTGAACAACAAATACGTGAGGAGGAAAAAAATTCTTTCCATGGTTCCTCTAAATAAATGGAACAGATTTCACATCTTATTAAGATTTTGAATCTCATAAATTATATTCTTTCAAGATTACATATGGTGCTATCTCAATTTGTTATCTTTAATTATTATGGAAATATAGTATTATTTCCAATGTTATCCGTCAGACTTTGCATTTTTGAAAAATATTAAAAGGTTATGTATTTTGATTCTGATGGATTTATTCATTCCAGATGTCAGCGCTGTAAAGAGATCTATGAACAAATCCAGGCTAAGACTGGGCTACTCACAATTGCAGGCATTATTCACCTTTGTAAGTATCTGTATGATCAGGCCTCTATTTTGCTGAACTGAATTTAAATGTATCAAAGTTTCAGAGCAAAGAGTGGTTCTGAAAATTGAGCATCCTTTGTATCACGTACCTCTTTTTCAGGGCAGTATTAAATAGTATTCAAGAAGAAACTGCTTTGGTCACAGTGCAAGACTTGTATTAGTAACACAACTGTGCATCAAAAAGAGACAGAGATGACACAGAGGACACTAAGACTAACAAAAAAAGCAGTGAGGGAAGTAATTGGCATCGTGAAGCTCTCTGCAGGGGATTTCCTTTGAAAGGGAGAAAGGAAGGCAGCCTGCTTTTCAATTAGTGCTCCAGAAATAGCAAACAAGACAACAGAGAAACAGGATTCACGTGTCTACATACAATCATCCGTTTGTAAAGTGAAATCCGGTACGATTGATACTTCTTGGGATCATCTGCATACAACTCCTCATAAAACTGTAAAAATAGGTACAGGATAGTTTTTCCCCTGCCTTTGAGACACTGATACTTCAGTAAGCACTATATAAATGAAATCAGATTAAAACAAGATCAAGAATCTCTAATTTTTAGGTAGTCTAGTCCTTAGGTGCGGTGCTCACTCCAGCCTCTCCCAGAGAGAAGCTGATGTACATGAGTTGCAGAACAGTGAGATCTCTTAAAAATGGGCAGTACTAATACTGTGAAAGCCTGGACTATAACCTTCCTGAGAACTGGACAGGACATYTTCTTAAGCTAATCAAGATGGGAYTGCAGTGAATACTGCAATTCTAATATCACATCTGGAAAGCCTGTAAATTATTTCCATTCTAGGGCTAGGAGTGGAAAAGAAGCATATTTCCAACTTGGAGTAGACTTGCAATACTCAAACATCAGAAGTTAAATACTAAGGAATGAGTCTACATTTAACAAGTAAAATTACATTCACTGTATTTGAAAATAAAGAGAGCTCCTCTGGGATGTAATTACATGACTGTGTGTTGTCTTGGGAACACAGAATGTGATGAGTAGGTCTCTTGGGGGGAAAAAAAGGCTAAAAATCATAACATATGACTAAGCAGCAGGAGGGAGCTGTCAGAGATGGAAACTTTCGCCAYTCCCCTGCTGCTGAGGCAAATTTATAATACACTTTGAATCAGTTTTCCAAGATCTGTTTACTGAATTATCTGATGCTTTCCTCAAAACCTTTGGTACTAAGACAAGAGCCCARCAATGATAACTTCTGTAACATACATAAGCAGGAAAGACTGCACCTTGGCTTGTTTACAATGACACTTGGAGCTAGGATTTTTCTTCCTGAAGTAGCATGGTTCCCTTTACCAATGAACAGTGATAAGCCAACGACATTCCAACATGGGCCTCTCTGGAAAATTTCCCCAGAATTGAACTAGCCTGCACATGATGAACATACCCCTTTGCAGGGAAAGGTAAGGAGTTTCACCCGATCTTTCCTTCATACAAAAATGTTGTGCAGTAAACAAGGAATACCAATTATTAGCTAAGTGACTTCTAACCAAGTTTCTTTTTCTGGAACTWTTTCTTTCTTCAAAACGTACTGAATAGCTGGAGCTTATAACACAGTGGATTCTGTGTAGCTTCAGGCAGGGAGGATGGAAATGGGAAGAAAAGTGACATTAAATAATTGTAGAACTACATCAGAGTTTTTCCACAAAATAAACAAACTAATATATTTCAGAGGAAAYACCACTACTTGGCACTAATATTTTTTATGAGTTCCCTGGATATCAATCATTCTATTTAGCAATGATTAAACTCATCAGTTGAAAACTGGGATCCACAAGCTTTCTCCATGCCACAAACTTCGAACAAATTCCCTGAAACATTCATCAGCAATCGTAAGTCTTTCTGTCCCATTAGCTTACCTACAAAAGAACCACTGCACTCATGCAATTTTTTGCAGGAGGTTGCCATCTGAAAACTGATAAGAACTTACAGGCGCAGCAAGTCTGTAAGTCCCCTAGCCTGCTCCTGCAGCATCATTTCCCTTACCAAGTTCTCATTAGTCAGCCGGGTGATCTCATGCTGTAGACTGGCTTCAATGCGGGCCTCTGGAGGCAGCTGCAGATTCTGCGCTAGGAGCTGCTGCTGGCGATTGTTTTCTTCCTTCAGACTTTGGATCTCACCTCGCAGCGATTCCAGTTCATTCTCGTGGCTCTTCTTCTGTGACTGGAGCTGAGACTCCAGCAGCCTAAAGAAGTTGAGCAACAGTTGCGTGAACACACTAAGAAAGTTGCATCCCCAATTCTCAGAGGGAGGGTAAAGCTTTAGCTGCTGCTCAGGAACAATTAGGCATGGCTTGCAAAGGAAAATGAAAAAGGCAGAGTACTCTTTAAACCCTTCAGTATGCCTTCTAATTAAATTAAGCTTGCATGATCAAAAAGTGGAGAGAAACTAATTGTGACACTGCTTTGCATTTCCTTTGTGATTGAACACATACTGTGTATGGTGCCACTGTTTTGTCACTGCTTTTAAAGGGGCTTTAAAGAGGTTTTACCTCTAACCAAATCAAACAAACTCTGTAAGATGAAGATAGTGTGTTGGCTTAAGCTAGGACCCYGCAATACTAACAAAGGAAAATCTCTTTAGAGTTGACTCTGTTCAGTCAGAAACCATTTAATTGCAAATGCACACAAATAATCTTTATTTTTACATTAAAACCAACATTTTGCAGAGGGTTGTCATTAGTGCAAGAAAGGTTAACAACAGAACCAAACTCAGGACTGGGATCTGGGAGCTCTATTTTATCCTCACCACTGACTCGCTCTTTCCCCTTGGGCACATCACGTCTCAAATTCTTCTCATGTGAAATGGGGATAACACGTACCAGCCTCCTTCCGAGCAGTGCTGTGGGGATCTACTCCTGCTTGCAAGGCACTGTCCAAGTGCTCTGACTCAACATTTCGTACGTACACACACAGGAAATGACATTACTAGTGACTACTAGTGTTCAATTAGACAATCTTCGAGGGTTTAAATATGCATAAGGCAGGCACATTTATTAGTAAGTAGACTGATCAAGCACGCAAGGGCAAATAGTCATTTACCTGCATTGCTCTGCCATTTAATATAAAGCTTCTTGTCTCTACAGTGCTAGGACAAGAAACAAGAGGCACAGAGCAAACACTCGCATCCTGCTCCGCGGAACACTTGCTCTAAGTTAGAGCTTCACAGGCTTACAAAACAATGTTAGGTGTAGACTTTGTTAGCACAAGAAAAGGAAAGACTTTAGTTAGTAGCATTCATTGCAAAATACCTYGTTCTGTAGTTACTACTACCAAATGTGTATATTGAAGATGATCTATGGCTCTACTGAATTAGTTGAACTGATGATCTATTGAATTAGTTGCCAGTGCAGGACTAGGAACCATTTTGGAAGTCTGGGACACGTGTATGGATACGGGGCCCAGACGTGCACACAGAGCCAGAACTGCACTTCCTAACAAGGTGAATCTCACCCATTCCATGACCAGCATGCAGTCTTTGCAGAGACTGCAGTGATTGCGCTGAGGCTTGAACAGCACCACGATGAACTAAAGATTACTTCTGTTTGTTGGTTATTTTCTGTCTTACATTTTGAATCTTGCACGGAGAGACATAGGAGAAGAATGTTCAATTTACTGAACTTGAGTTGCAACAAGGAGAGTAGGACCCATAACTATTTGAAAGTTAAGAGTACGCTAAAGCTACTCAAACAATAGTTTTATTACCAAAAATGATTGTACTTCTTTAGGCTGAAAAACTGTAAGGGACATTAATATTGATAAACGATGTAAGGGCAGACAAATAATACACAGCTACAAATCTTTTCCAGTTGTGGAGCTTCTGGTATTTTACAGTCTATTTTTGTGCAAGTATTCTTATGAATTATGTATTAGTTGTTGCCGCCATCTTAACTTTTTAAATGATGAAACTTGACAAGTAGAAAGGTTTGTGGGCTAAGTTTGAGGAAACTCTTTAGTTTGTAAAATTWGTGATGAATTTTTTTCTAACTTAAAGCAATAGAAATACTGTAGCTAAAGCAAACCCATAGCAAGGGGCACAGTTAGCTAGAAAAGAAGATGCAAATGAAGACCAAAAAAAAAACATTCTGAGAAATCTGGTAACCTGTTGGCTTGTTTTAACCCTTCATAAACCAGCCAAAGTTCTCCGTCCTCATTCAGCATATGATAGTCCTGGGGAGATTGCCTTTCAAGAAAAGTTTTTAAAAAAATACAAGAGAGATAYGTGATGGTGATGAGATGACATGTTAAGGTCATTAAACACTAAATTACAGTTACTAGAAAAGAGAAACAAACAATGCTCTAAAACAACTTAGCAAATTACTTCTCTTGTTTTTAYGTATTTCTTCTTAATGATGAAATTCAGTTCTCGGTGTTAGCCCAACTGGTTACAGCATTTCATGCTGTTACAATACATGTATTATGACAGACTACTGTGACAACTACTGGACAAAAGGTATAAAAAACAGCATGGGGAATGGCACCCAGTTTGAGCAATGTAGCGATTAAAGGCTAAGAAGATGTAAATCCAGGAAGCTTTGTTTKGCATTTCCCCATTGTTTCCTAATCCTTTCAATATTGCATACAGCAATTTTACTAATCAAATCAAATTATAACCCCAACTACAAGTCTTCTCTAAGTATCTAGACTTACATGGATGCAACTTACTGAATATGATATACACAGTGTGTCACAGCAGACCACAACTGATCATAGATTAAATAAAGAAAACTTCTACCTGTTTGTTTCCTTCAGTCCAATATACGCCTGTGCTATTTCTCCTTTGTCCTTCATCTTTTGTACATCCTCCAAGAGGATTGTAGAATCTGTCATGGTATTCTGGAGAAAGAATGATGATTTCCAGGGTAAATTTAACAATGTAATTGTTCTTTGAATCCATGTTTTCATCACTTTACCCACACGGAACACTAATCCTTGAGTAGCCACATTAAAATTAGTGTAGGTACTTGAGCAGGAGGTTGGTCCATAATTTCTATGTCCATTTGGTGTATCTTTTAAAATGAATGCATGCAACATGGTCAAATATCAGTCTGTCTAATAAGTACATGTGTTAACCTCTTTACATTTGTTAATCATGTAAACGGAACAAAATAAACTTCATGAAATGATGAATTTGCATTTTATATCAAATTACCAGGAACAGCTGCTAATACTGAAACTGAAGAAGCATAATTTTGCAAGCTTAATTCTCTTAATATTTCTTAAACATGGCATTACATGTAGTCTTCCAAATCCCACAAATAAGGTCCATTCCTCACTTCATATATTTTAAGTACCCTGGCAAAACAGGAAATAATTTACAAGGACTTGAGATTTTTTAAGTTAGATATCATCATAATACCATTTTGTTTCAGTTTTGAATGTTTACTATGCACTTTTGCTTTTTCTTCAGTAAAACTTAAAATACTTAACAGATGTTTACAGTCACCTTGGCCAGTCTGATCTCAGTCATTGCTGTGGAATAATTACAGTGGAACCGCAGGACTCTAATGAACATAAGAGATGCAAYTCTGACTTTTCTTTTTGACTTTCAAAACAATCAAATGCTATTTTCCTGAGTAAAATTTTGCAAACTATTTACAATAACAACTTYGTGGACATAAATTTTTGGATCGTAGGTCTCTGTGCCTAGTATGATTTGTGTTATCTAATATGAAAACCAAGAAAATATATAAGCTCCTCAAAGAGAATTACTCCCAACATCCTTATGAGATCTTTGTGATTTTTCTACTATTATTTTATTATACAGTAAAAATGCTGTATCTCACCTGCCAATCTATCAAGCTTTAGCAGTCTGAGCATATTTATTATTTTTGTGCTAATGGAAAGAAATGCTAAATACTCTTCTGTCTTCAAGAATACCCTACCTGCTGTAGTTGTAATATTTGAATTAACAGCCTTCATTTAGAGTCAGTTCAGTTTCTCATACTCCTAAATACTATGTATTCCCCTACATTTTCCAATCAAATATTCAGCAATCCCTATCTAATATCTACAAATCACAACGTGAGTCCTGTATGTTTGTTGCATGCCAAGGATAACAAACACTATAAAGTAAGGTAGTTCTTCACACCACAGACTTTTTTTTGTGAAATTTATGGATTTTGCAAGTTAATAGAGCTCTGATTCCTGAATCAATGCTGCTCTTACTCTCCTAATATACTCAGCAAGATACATTGATTGAGCTGACTAGACCAGTTCCTGAATCTTTCCTTTCATGTTCAGGTTACCATAAACCAACAGTTCAAAATTGTTAAATCTGCTTGTTTTGAAGTAACTTGTTCCCTTGTGYGGAGCGGGAAGATGGGGACACGGGGGACACAGGATAATGAGACAGGTTTTTCAGCAAAGTAAAGTGCAAGAACAACTTCAAATACATGTAGGTTACTTATGAGAGGCAAGGAAATGACAGCACAAGTACTGTGGAGGATTTTTTTAGCATTTAAGAGTTCTRGTTTATAACTGTAGAAGAAAATGTGTACCTTATCCTCCTGGCCATCACATTGGTAGGCAAGAAAGAAGAAAAACAAATCATTAAAAAAAAAAAATCTTTCTGTGCTGCAGCTGTCCAACCTAAGAAGCAGAAGCTATCTGCAAACTGGCTGTWATCCATCCCACAGGTCACCTTCGTATTTCCCTCATAACTGCTGTAAAAACAACACTTGTATCCCACCATTGCTGAGAATGAGTTATTCAAGGCTTTACTATTCAAGTATTTATTTACAATGTTCTAAATATTACAGAAAAATGAGTTTTGTTTTCTTTATAATTAATCATTTAAAACAAGATATGTACAYCTTCATGCATCACAGACTTCCAATTTATTTAGGACAAATATAAACATAACTTTGCAGCAGCAAAGGAAAGATGACATATCTGTTCATTCCTTGCTGCAGTTACGAAACACTAGATAGCTCAGTTCAGTGGAAATTACTAGTTCCTGGATTTACGTGATACCTTTTCAGGTTGAATGACTCTTATTTTCAAAGCTATTACATCCCTAAGTATCTCACCAGAATTAGGGCTTTTTAGAAGATACGCATTTCAGTGGTTGTAAACTACTCTTCTCAACAGAACCACAKAGCACCTATCAAGCAATAATATGGAATTTATCTATCTTCATAGGTCATCTTTATGAAATGCTATTTATTTGCAATCATCTATGACCCCGCAYAGATTTAGAAAAAATTGTTCCTTGTACCTCCTACTGAACTATTAATTAAAAAGAATTCCCGAGAACTATTGTAAATTTTCCAGTCAAACTACATACTCACTAGAGAAATGATACTGCTCCAAACGAGAATTATTTCTGYATTGTTAAAGGAGTCTGGGAAGACCCTGGCCAGACCATTGGTATGTGCCAGCCTGTGTGATCAGTACGATATCTTTACATGAATGCTGGTAGACAAACCCAAAATTGGTTTATTAATAGAATCTCCCAACTCGGACTGCTGCAATTCGTGCACTAGCAATGGATCAATGAATTACACTTAGAAAGGCTTTCARACCTAGACCATTTTATTCTGCCTTTTCAAGCACGCTGTTAAATTAAATAAAGCACGTCAGTGATGCAATGTAACTTTACTACGCAGTGCATCTGCTGGCTATTATTTACCTTGGGTTGAATAGCCTCTTTCTGGCTAACAAGCTGAGACCTCAGGATGAGGACTTCCTCCTTGCGTACTTCAAGCTCTTCACTTACTGAAGTCAGCTGATCCAGGAGGACTCTATACGCAGGGGCACCAGGAGCAGTTACCTCTGGAGATCGCGTTTCTGTGAGGGCCTTCTGCAGCTCATTCAACTCATTCTTCAGTTTTTTATTCTCAGATTCAAGTTCTTGACGCTGCAAGAAATAAGGACAATTCCATCACCCAGCAGCATTCCAACGTGCCTATAAATTACAGGTACAAAACTATGGATAGAAATGGTAAAAACGATGAGTAACTGCAACAAATCAATCAATCTCTCCTGTATCCCTGGCCTCTTGACTACAGTGAATAGTGCCTGGGAGGGTTTCACTAATAGGGCTAACCTTTTGTTTGAAGTGCAAAATCAGAACACATATACATGAATCATACAGATTTGATGGGAAAAAAATTACCAATCTTTTTTYCCTCTTATTCTCCCCTTAATAAAAAAAATAAAGTTCACAATGAATACTGGTCGGCAGGCTAAGAAGATTCTGCATCATGCACTGATATTAGGAAATATTTTCAGTTTCAGTGGTCTAAGGTATGCATTAATTTAAATAATGTGTTTGGAAAAGAGGGCTATATTTATCACTGTGTTTTTGCTCAAATTAGCATGCAAGCTGTACTAAGTGTTTCAACACAGAACTCCCCCAGTTTTAGGGGATCTTTTTGTTCTGCAGCCCCAGCCACACATTCTAMACCTCAAAAAGGACAACCCTACAATAAAATGATTGCTGAGGAATTTTTGTTCCAGTTTCTCCAGCTAATATTCGGAAACATGAGGGCTGATGTAATTTTCTATGCCAGCACATACAATTGGTGGCAATATTCTCACTAGAAAATAACAGAAACCTCCTTTTTAGAATTACCTTGAGCGACTCATACTCCAACTCTGCACCTCTTATTGGAGGCCTTTCCTCCTCCTATGAAAGAATACAGACAAGTGTAAAAAATAAAAATCCAATCCTTTATATTCTTTAACTTAGTTGAGGCAGGAAAAGGAAAGGGAGACGAAATTATTTTCCTATAAAACTGGAAAACACTCATTCTGGTACTGTTGAGTGCTTTAGTTTGAATATTGGCATTGTCTCCTTTCATTTACATAAGAATTTATGACACATAATTGGTTAATATGAATAAAATCATGTACAAATCACACTACTGTCACTGGTAATGAAACAGAGCAGGATGAATGAAATCCACTGGTGGAAAAATAGTAAGAAAAAACTGCCAAAATTGGTTTCATATTTTTATAAGTACTTAAGGAGACCAAATCAGAGGAGAATTTCAAATAAAATCTGCTAAACATGTCTAATCCCAGCACTTTGGCTCTGCATCCTGGTTGAAACACTTCTTATTCTGCCTAAAATGAACAATTACTCATTCTCCCCATCATTGAAGTACAATTTCTATATTGCTATTCCTTAATAAAAACAGCTTTTTTTTTAAGCAAAGTCCCAAGCACTTTTTGTTCCTGTTAACTTCCATCAGAGGATTTCAAGGACCTTGGAAAACTAAATAACCAGTCCCTAGTACTAAGCACCAGGCACAAAACTTGTTGTGAAATAAAGCAAGTACTAGAGGAAGATAAGGATTTAGTAAAAGCCAGTCAGCATTCACACAACTACTGTTTCACAAGAAGGGATACTCTGGCGTCAGCATTTGATCAGCTAGAAGGAGTCCACCTTAGCTTTAGCACGGAGAGCCTGTTCTTCCTTTCTGTCCAGTTCATCCTGAAGGGATTGCTTTTCTTGCTCCAGCTCCGTAACCCGTTTCTGCAGCTTGAGGAACAGAGACATATCCAATGGTGCCTTTTTCTCACTTGGTTCCTGCTTTAGAAAGAACAGAGGGAAGTCAAGAAGTATTCCCCTTCCACATCACAAGGAAGCACTACAGTGAGTAAAGACGGGAAACAGACTGGGGAAAGAGAGAAATGCAGAAATGTTACTTGATTCTGAGAGTTGACTATTGGCATCTAAAATATTTCATCAGCTGTCAAACGCAAGAAAGGATCTACTAGTATAAAATGATCTAAGCCTAAAGCCTAGCAAAAAAAGCACTAGAGACTACCTAGCAGACAGGAGGTCTATAATTAAGCATACCTTTTATTCTTACTTGTTTGGAGGGGGAAAGAAGAAAAAAAAGTCTGTGGTTAGACTCACCTGGTAACAACTGTGAATAGAGGCTTTTTTTTTTTTTAAAGTTCTAAATTATTTCTACAGTAAGTTTTTCAGCTACAGAGAAACCTCTCTGCTGATTGTAGATTTACAGGTTAATTTAGTGGGATGTGACATAAATACGTACCAGAAGATACATTTTATGCCTTTTCCCTTTTATTATTGTAATTATACCGCCTGTTCTGGGCTTTCTCACTATTTTCTGGGSAAGGACCAGCATTTGTTATCTAAAGGTGCATCAGAAATTGTCCATCAGCCATTTTGTACTTTATGTAGCAAGAAGATCAAAGCRTCTATTATGAAGTGCACCATAAAATTTTGAAGCCTAGAAAAGGAACTAGGAAATTAATATTAATGGCTGTAGCAGACAAGCAAGCACAGCCATTTCCACTTCATCTCCTTTTACTGTTKAGGGGAAGAGTCATAAACCACACCAACAGCTCAGGAAAAAGAAAACAGACTTTGAGTTTTCTGGCTTTACTAGTTCATATTGAGATGGACCCTATTTTTAATGTGGTTTTGTATCATTAATCTATATTGTTAGTCTAGAGTCAAACTGGAGTTTGAAATCTTAAGGGGTTAAACAAATACAGATTTAATCTTCTCAGTGCTGCATTTATTCACACTCTTGTGTGAGTTACTTTTTTTCATTTATATTCTAAAACCCCAAACTGGCTCTAGAACAGCAATTCAGTAAGTCTATTAGCCAAAGAAAAAGATGACATTTGGCTCGTATGCGAAATCCAATCACATGTAGTTGYACTGTTCTTCTCCTGAATATCCATGAAGGTAGGAGCAATTATGCAAGGTGAAAAATATAAGTGGGAAGGCAAATTYTGAAGAGTCCACATAGAACATGTGTCAGCATCAATGTGTCAGGGTATTTGCATCCATAGTATAAAGTAATTTTCTGCGGAGGCTTTCAAAAACAGTAATGACAGCCTGTAAAAAGCAACTGTGGAGATAACTAACCTAGACAGAGGGCTAAATGGAGTGAGCTGTGCGATGGCTCACAGTTAAGAAGATCTCGAGAATGCACAGAAAAATCTTTGCATCTGCAAACTGCCAAGGACAGTCAGACCACCAACCTGACGGCTCTCTGCTGTGTTAGCAGTCCCACTTCTTTGGGAGGGGCCAAAAGGGGGAGTTATCTTGGAAAATACTAAGAATAGCTTGGAGTTGMACCACAAATTATTCATGATTATTATTCATTAGCTGAATCAAGAAAGTMATCTTTTTTAAAAATTTTAAATATCCTGGGATTTATATCACTGCATATGCGAAGGGATAGTACATTCCTGGAGTTTTATTYGTCTCTATGAAATAGAGGAAAAATAAATCAACATAAGGTTCTCACCCCTAAAAAGGGAACTCATTCCATGTAGCTACTAAGAATGTGGCTAGCCACTTTGCCACTTTTAATCTTTGAATATACAGTATACAGACTGCCAGGAGGTCTCACTGGTTTTCTGAATTCCCACTTTGTGCTGAAAAAGTGATTGTGCTTACATACACTGGCAAGCAAATGTTTTACAGATGCAAATCAATTGGATGCCCAAGTATCTAGTCTATGTTCACTGTAATACAGAAGAATTCAAAGCATACTTTCACAAAGTCTTTCAACATAGGACTACAACTAACTAGAGAATGAGCTGTTTTCAAAAAGGAAATGGAAAAAGCTGGATTGAAACATTAGATATCTCAATATAAGGATATGGTTTTCACAAATACATACGAAAAAAAGAGATAGGAGTAAGTTCAACCATTGATCAATGAAAAGTTGTGGGTTTTTTTTAACATTACCTCCATCCTCACTGGTAAGTCTTCTGCTTCTGTGATCTCAGAGCTAAAAGTATATTCAGATTCATTGCTACTGTGAGTTGAATCCGTTCTTTTGTGTCCAGGCTTGGGGATGTTCTGGAGTGCAAATGAAACAAATCAATACCGCTATATGGTTTTCCCTGTGACTGTCTCTTCACAACTTACAATTTAGCTTGTAATATTTGGTGTTATTTCACAGCTATCAAAATTTATAAGAAAAGATTTTTGATTCTGGTCTCTCATGCCACCTAAAGCTTATGAGATGTAGTTCACAATCAAATCTATGGAGACAGGTCAGATCCTACACCATCAAAGATTGCTGCAGAAAGCAGAATCAAGCAATAACGCAGAATTTTGTGGGGAAAAAAAGCTCAGTTTACAGGAAGCACAGGCAGCAATTCTCTAACTTCCCAGACACTGTATTGAGGAATATTATTTCTTCCTGACACATGAAATATTCCTAGAACTACTTAAAATTTAGCACTGGATGAATGTGGTACAAACAACCCTAGCACATGTCAATAACTTAAGGGCAAAATAAGGGTGGACGGCACGTGCAATACCACTAGCAAAGTCACAGCAGACATTTAGCCTTCTTCACAAATGTGAAAATAAAAATAAAATTTAAAAAAAATCAACCACAAATTTTAAATGTATTTGTTCTGGCTGAGCTAATCTAATTAATCAATATTTAAAAGGACGAATTCTCTTTTCAGGTACAGGTCACCACCACACAGCTGACAGCAGAATCAGTTACTAACTTATACCTCTAGATTCTGCCTAAACATATTTGTGAACAGCTTTTGATTTCTCAGATGTTTAACAACTTACCACCATTAAATTCATTTCATCCTTGAGATCATCRTACCGCTCCTCTAAACGGCTGAACTCATTCAGCAGGTTCTGGTACCGTAACCGTTCATCATTCAGATCTAGCTCTAGCTGTTTTGTTTCCTCCACTAGCTTCTTTTCCATCGTTTCTGCCACAGAGAACAGGAATCCAAAGTGAGAACTCCAGTTCTACCTACCATGGAGTGCATCCACCCTGGAGGTACAGGCATGTGTCAGCACCAGGAACACAGGTGGTGAAACAGGCTGCTGTTTGAAGCTGGTGTGTGGTATTTGTGCTTCTGTAGGCAAACATTAAGCCAAATACATGAAGGACCAACGATTACCAATTATTGTGGTAACCACAGAAGGGTTCACTCAGTCAAGTTAGTTATTCTGCTAATACCTTGCATTAGTAATTCCAAGAGGGAGAAAGAAGGGGCACTAGCCCAGTGCTGCGTTATGTAAAAAGCAAAATGTGAGATGCTTTATGCCTCAAGCACACTAACCCTCCTCATTGCAGCTGCCTCCATCACAGCCTTCGCACCTAGAGTTACGCTCTTCTGGCTGCTGTCTACGTAGTCACAGCAGCCAGAAGAGCTGCAGTAGATTAATTGCATTAAATATCAGAGCCTTCTTTTAAAGAAGTAAAATGCTTTGTAACAGTCGCCCTCACCAAAAAGACCCCAAACCCTTAGGACTTCATGGAAACTTAAATAGTAAATAATTCTGATGCATGTGAGTTCTTAAAACAGAGAAATGAAACCATTCAACTAAAAATKAATGCAAACTAAGGCAAATTAGCCCAGTCTATCCAGTAGAGTGTTGCTTTACAAGCTAACACGAAGTAGAAAACCTGAGTGAAGAGAACAGAGCCAACCTGTTATTTCCCTCGCCTGGTCATGGATGCGGCGGTTCAGCTCCTCCTTTTCTGTTTTCAGCAATGTGTTCTGCTCTTTCAGCTCCGATACCAGCTACAGAGATAATAAAATATTTGACTCAGAATGCAGTTCATCTTTCATCAGTAGCTCTAACAGCAACTACATCCTTGTTGTAAGAGTTCAAATACTTAAACTTTTCCTCAGAGAATRAAATCAGTGAACTAAGTTATGACATCTTCATTTCCCAAATTACATATCTGAAATATGTCCCACTGCAGATTCCTCTGTATGTGCTGCACTCCATTTCTGATCAGATGCCAAAACTGCCTTGAACCACTCCACTGTGCCATAATATTTTTCAGCAAAGTCCCAAAGATGTAAGTTATTCCTTAAAATAGAAATATTCCTRAAATAGGAACAGATTTGGTAGTTCTGTTGTATATTCCATTGCACTGGGTAACACCATAATCTAACATCTTGTCTCTGCCCAAAAGTCRTGCCACTTTAACCATGCCCAGGTTTGCCAGTTACTCATTTGTCTCTGATTATAGTTACTATGCATTCCCTTTGCTTAATTAATTAATATTTTTCCTTATCTGATCTGTTTATCTGATCTTGGAATGTATCACTGCAGCACCACATAATGATGGAATGGCTCTTCCAATATTCGAAACTAGCACTATTATCAGCAAGTAATCTTGGCAGGAAACAACCTGTTTGATATGTTCATGGCTAAAGCAAAGATAAGGGGTTGGTCAAAACCTCTTGAACTAGACTCTGCACACATACATGTGCTTGGTAGGCTAATTGTTTAAATTAGGTAGGATATAAGCAGGTACCTTTGAATACTGTGTATGGGACAGATTTCTGGTATCTATGTGATTACACTCTCTAGGTAGGTAAAATGATTTCTTTTTATGAATGTGCTACCTCTGACTAATTGAGGAAGCTTAAGTATTTGGATTTGCAAATACTTTCAATATCAAAATCTGAATAGATTGAATACATATATTTACATGCAATATATAGATTTAGTATATTCTTCTACCATAGGTGTAGTTATTTAGGTATCAAGCCTATTTAGGATTGTACAGGTATAACATTGCCTAAAAATACTGTAAAAATATCAGCCACACAACTGAAGCAGTTAAGYCTGGGCAAAACCTGAGTGGAC
The DNA here is from genome assembly GCA_030449065.1 of Oceanodroma leucorhoa. NCBI lineage: Eukaryota > Metazoa > Chordata > Aves > Procellariiformes > Oceanodroma > Oceanodroma leucorhoa. The sequence continues at coordinate 7,480,463 of JASVER010000034.1, forward strand.
ACCAGGCCCCTATAAATCTTCTAATGCATCTGAGACTGCATACTCGCCTGCTCGGTTTCATGTTTGTATTTGTCTGCCCATTCCTCAATGGTCTTCTTCTCAGACTGAGTCTGGTGCAGCTCCTTCCTGAGCTTGGCAATCTCCTCTTGAAGGCTGAGGACACGGTTGGTTGCGTTCTTAGCCTCCTCCTCACTCATCCGAAGCCTTTCCACATCACTCCGCAGCTTCTCTGTCTCTGTACTGTACGTTATCTCCAGGTTGCTCAGCTTCTCCAGCAGAGATTTGTACTCTTTGTTCTTTGCAAAACACAACACAGACATAGCAGCTGTTGGAGAAGTTCTGGTTTAAAGGAGCCTTCTAGTTCCCTACAGAATATACCCAGACACAGGAACAAAAGAGCAGCTTCCCCATTTCCAAAAAGTTTCAGTCTGKTTTTGTGGAATTGCTTAACGAGGTGACAGAACAGTCCAGTCTCTAAGCCTGCAGATTAACATCCCAGACTAAAATCTGACACACACATCAAACATGATCACCTCACCTTCCCCTTAAACAGAGCAACTGAYGTGCTTCAAATGAAATACTGACATTAAGGGAGCAGATGTTTTCTCTCAGTGCTGCTGAGAGACACAAACGGATGCTTTACTGTTCCAGTTCTACTGTGGCGTCCCTTTCTCTTCTCTCAATGTTCTTCAGCAGAAAAGAGAACTGATACCTTACAATGAAAATTCAGTGCATTTTTCTGTGAATGCCCACAGTGCTACTGAGAAAGGTAATACAAGATTTCTGAATRTTTTCCCTGAGGCCAGGGAGCTTTTACCTGCTCATCAATTTTTCGCTGCAGCTGCATGATCTTGTTCTCCAAGCCAATGTGAAGCTTCTTGTAGCGTTCTACAGACCGGGCCTCTATCTTCAGTTTCTTTAGCTCCCTCTTGGCCATCATGCGCCGGTAACAGCATTGCAAGTAAACAATTGCCTTCAAGGTCCTACGGTAGTACACTCGAGCCAGCCAGCCTCTTACATGTTTCTGAATAATAATAGACTTGTGCTCCCGAAGCATCTACAGTCAAGAAAAAACACCACAAGGGGTATTAGAGTCGCAAACTACACCTGCTCAGTTAAACAGACTCCATAATGAGAGGTGTAAAGACGATGTAGACATAGAGACACCTTAGCCTGAAAAGAGAAATTTCTGGTGAAGAGTAACAAGAAATTAATATGGAATTAATTTAAACAAAAAAGAAGAGGAAAAGAAGACAGGAATAAGGAAGATGACAGGGAATAAACTGAAAAGGAACCAGAAGGAAAAACAGGGAAAGAAAGAACTGGAGGCACACTGAAGAAACAGGCATTCCTTTGTGTTGATGTCAGATCCAAGCTAATTACAAAAATATATGGTACCTGTTGGCAAGATCACAAAGAGAATCCTTTGGGTTTTTTTACTACACCTTTTATCTTGAAACATTTTAGAATCATTGACATATGCTGCATAGGATTCATCAATACAAAGTTTAAAATTACCACAGTTGATATGCAATGCAGTTAGTACACACTAGAACCCAGAGTAAATTGTAACAGCTGTTAAAAACAGCAGCCGTAGTCTAGCTGACCAAACTACAAGTGCCAGTCAGTTTTCCTTTTTTTTTCTTTTTCCCTTTTTTTGACATATCTTAGACTTGCCAGCATGGCAAAAATTCCATTTATTCCAATCAGAAATTTTATATCGTAATAATTCCAACTTATTTCATGGCAGAAATTTCAACCATAGCTTTGAGGTGTAAAAAAAAAATAATAGTAATTTTTTAAAAATAATTTTTAACGAAAAMCAGTAAAGAATGCCAAGAACCTTCATCAGTGTGTTAGTCAGAGACTTCCACTAGGAAGAGTCTACTACTTGTTTTTGGATCCTTCACCCACTGATTCAATCAGAGATCCCCCAGGTCTGGAGCACCTGAATTCCAGCGGACCACAGCTATGCTCGGAGAGCCTGCCCAAACCCACAAGGCTTCCAGGACTCTGAGAACTTTAGAGTTCACTTAATAAAGCTTCTGCAAATGAAACAGTTTATTCTAAAGAACAAAACTACGTACGATTTTATGTTACTTCTTGGATTTGATAATTTAAAGTTCATATGCAGTTCACATTCTTACACTGATTTACCACAAACCTGATAAGACAAACTAATAGGGCAACAACAATTTTATTTTCTTTTATACTTCTTAGCAAATGAACTGAAATGTGTTAGAAGCGTTACATTTCCAGATCAATGAATTTAAAAGGTTCACTGGCAAAGTGGCAAGATTATAAGATACACAAACTTTCTCCCTTAGCATTTATTTCTGAAGAAAAAATGAGACTAACCAGCACTCGGTTAAATAGCACACTGAGGTAAGGAAATAGCGCTCTCAAAAATACAGCAAGGTCAAAAGCCAAAGTCTTCCTGACTGCACGTCATGCAGTTAGCATTCCTGCCTCCTGCCTCCTTCTTACACGTTTCCTGGAGTAGTCCTTCAGGTTACCCGCGGGTGCCCGAACAGCTCAAATACAACTAGCTTTCAACCACACTTTCACCTCAAGTTTGAAAGCAACAAGTCCCAGAAAATACCTCCATCGTGCAGGGATGGTCCTCATCTGCCAGTGAATTCTCACACCCATGCAATCCAGTGAGGAAACAAGCCACTCCAATGTAAGGTAAGAGTATCAGAAAAGCTACTTAATTTACCAGGTATTTCCCAGGAAAGCTGATGTAAAAGCTATGGAGGAACTAAACTCCTTGCTGAGAAGCACATTGCAATGTCTCGGGCAGAAGCTTTCCCCAGGATGTGTGAAATAGATGATTCAACCATTTTAAATTCCTTGTATTAGTCATGTGACTGCAACACATGCGCTCTCTTCTAACAACAACAACAGGTACCTTTCACAATCCTAACGAACAACACATGTACCGTATATTACTTACAGAGTCACGGCTCAGCCCAAGTGTGCTGTCATAGGGCAACCTTTCGGTTTCGCTCATTTGCAATCACCATGAGCTTCAGAACAACCGTGTTTACCTGCCCATGGCATGCAGAGCCTGTGCTCCTCTCTCTGGCCATCGCTGTATCTCAGCTTTAATAAAATTCCACCTTTGGAGGACAACATATACACAGCACACCGCAGGTGCACTTGTYAGAACTTCATGTTTTACTGCAGTGAACAATTCACTGCTCGAGGGGGATACTCCCTGACTGGCAGGTCTGACCACCCCTTACAGGGACTCCTCCAGAAATCTGCCATCTCTATTAAGAGGGAATATATCAGGCTTATAAAACTCTGTGCTACAGGACAGGTGTGGTGTGTATCACTCACATGACTAACTTCATTCCTACAGAATCATCTCCCATTTTCCTAAGGATGGATTTTAGTCCACATATTGCTGTGACCCACGTCTCACTTTGTCACATCTGTCAAATCACTGTTAAAAAYGTATCTCATATACTCTTACAACATAAAATATGGTTTATAGTAATGAAAACGCTAAGAATTCCAATAAAAAGGCAAGTAAATACCTGCACGAAAAAAAAGCTGAGTCAAGCATGGGGATCTTACTACTTAGAAATTCTTAATACAAATGAAAAATATACAGAAGCTTCAAACATAAAAGAGAAACACGTGGAACATAAGCATTAGTTGGCTTTTCATAATATGCCTTCCATATCTACCCACTTGGGAAAAAAACCAGCACTCTTTCAGCTAACTTTCCAGTGAAATATAGGCTGACTTTTGAGCCTAGTTAAAACAATTTGTGTAGACAAAAGTGCCATGAAACATGTTGGCATGTTGTATTCTAACCATTTGAATCATAATTCTGCTTCCAGCCCTGTAACCACTGAACAGCAACTTCTAATTTCTCAATATAATTTTTATTTTTTATCAAGCATAATCAGGAAAATATTATCAATATTACTAGGACAGGGTTCTACCAATTTCTCTCCAAAACAAAACCAACATCAATACATTAAAAAAACAAACCACCCCCCCCCCGCCCATGCTTAAGTTTTAATTTCCTATTTTTGTGGGTATCTCTTTGCTAACGTTAATCTCCTTCAGTATATTCCATCAGCCATTTCAGAATCACTGAAACTAGGGATGGAATAGGAATAGTAGTGCATCACATATGTATACTGATATAAGCAATACTGATTTGGACTCATGGAGGTACATTCACACAAGGCAATTTTCAGTATTTATTTTAAGTGCCTCAACATTCTATATAACAAATAAAAAAGTTTTTTTCAAGAGAAATGCTGTAAATCCCTGTTAGATTCTCCACTGACTGCACTGAAAGTCTAGGTACATCCATATTAGATGACAATGTGAATATCTCTAAAATGACAAGTTCATTGATTGCATTGATCTTTCTAATTTCCAGGTGCTGTCCTTCAATCCATGCTGTTATATTTTGTTTGTGCATTATGCGTAACAGCATGCACATGAACATTGCAGATTCCCAAGAGGACACCACAGAACAACTTCGTCCTGAAGGTATGTGGAAATAAAGCTGGAGTGAAGAAGTAAAATATTATGATTTCTTACCATTTGGTACTTGTTCCTGGCCATGTAACCTCTTAAGAGAGCCTGAAGAGCAATAGTAGCAGCTCGCATGCATTGGTATCTTTTGCGGACTACATACATGCGCTGGAACTTCTGAATAGTGATGGCAGCCCGTGTTCTCCGCAGGAATTTGGCATAGCTAAGCAAGAAAAAGATTACAAATAATACCTGTAATTATTTTCCAGTGCTTGTATACTATTTTTTTTACATCCTATAGCTTCACCCTCTTTCTCAAGAGCTACATTTTCTACTTCAGCTTCTTCCTAATGTTGTCAGTGATACAGTGATATTTACTTGCTATTCTGCCTAATGGCAGTACAACAGAATGACAAATTAACAAACCTTGCAAGGCTTTACAGGGAAATGTTTTCACTTCCTCTGAGAACTGTGCTATAGAACTGACAAGATAAACTCAGCTTAATTTCTTATCACCTTTTCTCCAGCTTTACACCTATTTCCACTATGCCACCTTCCAGAYCTCCTCTCCTAACCTCAACCTGTAGCAAATGTTTGCTCATTCTTGGCCCTCTCAGCAAGACAATTACAAAGCATCTTGACGTAAGCCTCTTTCTGAAGGCTGATTCTTACAGTCTTCATAACCACATTGACCGATACCACCTTTCCCCGTCCCTTTTCTCTGGCCCATCCACGGCCATCCCTCAGAAGTCAATCCAAACAAATGACTCTGATGTATCTCCCTTCACAGCTGCACCCTGGATGAGGAACGGCTTCTCCAGCAGGACAGACAGACCCAGCTGGGAGGGCACATGGGAACTGAGCAATAAGGACTCGGCCAAGAGTCCTTGCAACCTCACCTGCAACATACCTCCTAGTACTACTTGTACTCTTCTCCCACTAACGACATACTGTTCTAAGCATCGTACGGCCAGGGTGCTACTGTCCTCTCAGGAAAGTCAAAAACAGCCAGGACAGACACACTCATTATATTCAATTTCCTTCATTTCCCTGGAAAATCGTTTCCTCTCAGCCAGAATAGGAAGGAGAGAACAAATGTATCACATTTAAATGTCCTACTTAAGCGGATCTGAATTGAGGCTAGTGTGGGTTTTCCCACGAGCATTGCTTACCATYGTGCTTGGTACCCTCTGACATATCTCTGAATGGTGATGGCAGCCTTCCTCATACGCACGTACTTCTTTCGCATCAGCCAGCCTCGGATTGTCTTTTGGATGCGGATACAGGCAGCTCTCAACTTATCTGCCCTTATTTTTTCCAGATAGGCTACTTGACCAGCCCGGAAAAATATTTTTGTCTTACCAAACTGGTACTTATCCTTGTCCTATTTTCAGAGGTAAAAAGAGGATCAGTTACAGCATTAAATATTAATGGATAAAAAAAAGGCACAAAGGGCTAAATGAAAGTACAGTTAGTAAAGAGGCAAAATTATCTGTGTAAAATTTCAAGTAAACCTAGACTTAAATTAAGTAGTGGAGGAGAGTATTTTCTCTGTATGATTCTGTTAACAAATTAATACAATAAGGCCACAAGCATGGCCTAAAGGAATAAAATGAGATTTTTGCTTAGACAAGAATGCCACAAAGATTGTAAGAAATGTGGAAGGCTATAGGAGGTGACAAAGGGGATGAAAGCAATACAGGCAATGCACAGGTACAATTTCCTGCTTAAATTGTAGGTGACCCCTCTGAACAGTCCATCTTCAACCATATTACACAGTACAAACAAAACAGCTGGGGCTTCAAACATCTACACATCATTCACTGCATCAGGACTAAGCCAGAACAAAGCATCTCACTGCTGCTCAAACACATCTGAAATTTCAGAACTAAACCAGAAAGAGAATAACTTTCTATCTCTATAGGCTGTAGTACTCCTTGGAGGGAAAAACTGAGAATACACAAAGGTACATTGAAAAAAAATTAATTTTGTTGATTGTTTGATGTTAAGTTAAAAGGAACAGCAGTCAAAGAGCTACAGCTTAGGATTTACATTTAACACTATACATTAACACTATAAATACAGACATGCATATAAACCAAAAGATTTTAGYTAAGTCCACCCAATGACACAGAATTTAAAAAGCTGAGCCCCAACCTGCTTGCACAGTATTTATTTTTCTGTTTCCATAAACATCCTAACATTGGCATTGCACTTCAGCAAGGTAAGCCTTCTTGCTTTTATATCTTCAGTAAACTTTGTTTCTTTCTCTTCCTAACTGACACTTCTGAGTAAGTCTCAGTTAACAACCTTATACTGAGAACTGGCTGGAATTGTCTCTTTGGAGCCTGCCTGCCCTGCACTGTTCATCGGTCCTTAAGAAATCCCAAGAAACACATCAGTTCAGGTGCAACGCCAGTGGTGTAGATGGCATAGCCTGGGAATGTAGGGCTGCAGCTGGAGGTAGGAGGCAAACAAGAGGCTGCCGAGGTACAAAGACAGCCACAGTGCTAAGCAGGGAGACAATGCCACGAGGACGAAAGGAGTGAAAAAGGCTGACTTCAGCACGGGAGCTGAGAGGAGCAGTGTGAAAGACACAAACACATACGCAGACAGAAACACCTCCACATTAGAAAACCTCCGGATAACTATACCTTACTTAAGGTGTGGTTAATGCATCTTGCCGTTAAGCGACGTAAGGCTCACCCTCAACCCACCCACACTTAAAATCACTGTCTTCCTTTCCTGTGATACACTGGGAAATGCTACAGTTCCTGTGCTAATATTGGTGGTTTAGTGTGGCTATGAGGGAGTAAGGGACGCTATCTTTACTCCTTCAGATTCCAAATGCTCTCAGCACTAAGTCTAGTACCAGAATCAGCTTCTCCAGGACATTTTTACATGTCTGCTTTCGGTCRCTAAGGACATCTCTCTGCTTCATCAGAACACGGTAACGGCTGAAGAACTCTTGGTATGTCCACCTGTCCCAAAAACAGAGACAGTGTCAGTCCTAACAGTCAATAATTCTCTTAAAAAGAACTGCAGCTGAAAGCAATCTAAAAAGTGGCAAACACACCTGGAGGGGAAGCCAGCTGCACTGATTCGGATGGTCTCCAGGACACCACAAGCTCTCAGCTGCTGCACTGCCCGCTTTTCATCRAATCTACGTAGGAATAAAAAGAGCCGGTGGGTGTGGGGCTAGTTTTGCATTACATGGGACCTCTGTCCCTGTGCACACCCAGGACAGGAGTGGCACAGAAGGGGAGCAAAGGTGGGATGTGATGGGTGATTAACAAGTCTAGCTAGTGCTTCTGCAACTCAGCGATAACAGAGGACAGCCTGGCTGGGGAATTGCCCGAGCCCATCAGCTGCTGCAAGCTTCTTGTCCTGTCCTGCTTCCCGCTGGCCTGCCCAACAGCCAGCCACGGGAGTCTTCGTGTGCCCGGATTTTAAGCAGACTTTTGAGAAAAGCTCCAAGCAAGTTCATTTATGAAAAAAAGATAAGGAATAAGACGTTGGAATCTGCAAAAGYAAATTCCAGCAAATGTCAAATGAACTCAAGGAGTGCAAACTGCCAGTCACATTTAAAACAGCTAGCAATGAAAATGCCGGTATTTTTCCTCACAGATCACCATAAACAAAAAAAAAAAGCATCAGGAAGTATTTCTCCCTCTACTCATCCCAAAACATCTCCTGCTGTAAGTACACGTACACACGCACAAYGAGTCCGTAACAAGAGAAAGGAGACACAGCATTTCACTCCTGAGTGAGCAAGGTTTAGCAGAACCTCAAACCTCTGAGGCCTTGGGCAATTCCCTCCCATGCACAGGCTACACAAACCATGCATGAACCAGCTTACGTGAACGGGAACTTGAAGTCGTTAGGCTTAATACAGCGCACGTAGTGTGGAGTTGTAGCRTTCAGGGTTTCCATCAGCAGATGAAGAGAGTTTCGGAACTTTTTAAAAAAGAAAAAGGGAAAAATATCAGGGAATAGCCTCAATAAGCTCAGTCATGTTTGAGATAACCTCATGAAGCGGACCTACGGATATTTGCTTATTTGTAATAATGCTTCTGGTAATAAACACCAGCTTGTTTTTGTTATGGCAATAGATTTTAGTTTCAGATACCGTCTTTGGGTGAGTTACGTTACAGTGAGACTTCTAAATGTTAGGCTTTACAGGAGTAAAGCTCCCGTATCAGCATGTGATAAATTACAAAAACATGGGATAGACTGAGTTATGTTCAGCTTTTGACTATCTCATCTACCCTAATCTTTGTCTAATCCACCTCTTCATGACTAAACTTCACAGCATATTACTAAATAGCCATTTAATTTTAAATAAATTTTAAATCAAATTTTAAATCAATAGAGTGGTAAAAAAAAAAAAGTATCAATTTCTTCAGCTCCACTGATCCCAATGTCAGACCTACTGAAGAGAACTTTGAAAGTCCAATATCCGACAGTTTTAGGAGCTTTACTTTTAAAGAAGTATCAGGACCACAAATACCTAACGTACTGCAGTATATCCTTCTAACCACAGAATACCCTAATAGATAAAGAAAACTATGAAAGATGTTTTAAACGTATTGGYATGGATTTCCCTCTTTCTGTTGAACTCATGATTCTAAGCCAACCTCTATTTCTACACAGAATGATAAAAATCACTTCTGTATTAGCTTTCTTTAAAATTTATARATTAATATACATGGTTGATTGATAGAGTAGTATGAAAGTATCCCTAACAATTCAAGTCATAGTTTCAGTCTGACAACAAAACTGTTAGGCCTCTACCAGCATCAGGATACTGTCTGTTTGCAAAATCAGAAATGAAGTTCAAATTAAAAAGATAACTGGGCAGGGGTTCTCTTGCATGAATTGCAGAAGATCGGAATTTGCAGCCTGTGCCATGAACACATGCCAAGCAGATTTGCATTCTGTACAGTAGCATGAACAACCATTCCTATTCCCACCCATAGCTTGACATAGCTTGCTTGGGGAAGGTTATAGAGAAATTACGAATATCCAAATCAAACATTCTCTGAATTCCCTGATTCTGACTTAGCAGCGTGACTAGCGCATGACAYTGCATGGACATTGTGCTAACACCTTTGTTAGGGGATCGACAACCATCCAAGGCAGTGGACAAAGCCCAGGCATTTTTGGCAATTTTATCAGAACTCTGAGCACCCGAGAGATGTGGCTGGTTCATCTGCAAGAACTGGCAGGGGACCCTGATACAAAGAACTTACGCTCACTGAGAGCTAATTTATATTCCAYGCTGTCCTATGGTAACATAAAAAGAGTTATCCACACAGACCTCCTGGAAGCCCCAGGCAAAAGAAGAATGCCACTACTCACTAGCAAAGTGGTACCAGCTGGCAAGTAGATAAAAACTGAGTAGTAAACTGTCAAAAAAGTTCCCCTTGGCTCCTACGTATAGTCCAAGGGACAATCTGTCATATATAAAGCACTGACTGGGGACATGACCATCTTGAGAAAACACCTGTTAAATCTGTTGAGTGGAAAGTAACAAAGAAGTGAGTTCTCCAGCCATACTGATCTGCATACTTTTAATTCTGGCACATACACGTAGATATTTTATATTTAGCCCATTGATAACTGGAACCACGTTTTCTGGGGACTGAACTCCCACTTGTGATTTGAGTCAGACAATGTGGCACATGATCAGAAAGACCCAGTATAAGATTTTCAAAGCATCCAGCGTGTTAAATCTATTTTGAAAAACATGAGTTTTGGCACCACAGTAAGAACTGAGCTCCCTGAAATTGTGGCCCAAAATACATTAGTAATTAGGTTATATTTGCCCCAAACTGTAAGTCATAATCAGCTGCAGCTGTCTCAAAATCACAAGGGATCCCAAGAAGCACCAGCACACCTTGAGACCTGTAAGACAGAGGGGTGTAGAGGGTGAGATTATTTAATAGAGCTGCATCTTCAAACTCACCTGATGTCCCACAGTTTTCTTATGCTCCTTGCTGGCTTGACCTGGCCTGGCCTTGGCTGGTTTTACAGCCGTTCGAGACAAAGGCACGCGCCCTGAAGGGGTTGCTGACGTGGGACTGAGGACCTTCTCCTCATCCTGGAATAACTCTGGTAGCAGCTTAAACTTGATGTAACAGCAGAAAAAATACAGAGGGTAAGAATCCAGCAAGTGATTGCACCTGTTTGTGCTCAGGGTAGTTAGAATCCAGGCTCAGTTTTTGTAAGCATTGGGTTTTCCACATGGGGACAAATGCAAAAAAGCATTCAAGCTAGTAGTATAGTGAGTGGGCCATGATTTAATAATAAAAATTTTCTGGGTTTGATCAGTGAGTCTCCTTCTGAAGATAAAATTCTGATTTGAGTTTTTTTTCATAGAGCCAGCAATAGCTTCCATGTGAAACTGTTAGATACTGACAGCAGTTTCATAAGTACCAATTGCAATTATGTATGGCTGCTTTGATCTAAGAAGGAAACAACAGGGTCTCCTCATATTCCAGTGGTGCATCAGACTCCTTTGTGGTTGAGAAATATCTAGGACACTGAATAACCCAGCAGGCAACAAAGAATATTCCTGCTATATCACTCTAAATTGAAATAATCAACTTAAAAGAGGAACCATCAACTAAAAAAAAAAACATCAGCAAATTTTAGCTGACTGAAGATCTACTCTCAGGCCAATGGGAGTGGGTGGAAAAACCTGAAACATCTTTCCAAATATCACACAGGGCTTCCTTCCAGTTCCCCTTCTCTAATGGCTACAAAATACACCCATATATAATAGCTGCTTTGAAGTAACTTATAACTAAAATAACACCACCAGGTCTTTCTACTGACAACTATAGCACTTCAGAAGCATTATAAGAGTAAGAAAATCTGAACTTCTCTACCTGTCAATGAATAATCTTTTATCTAGCATCTGTGCATTTTGTCCCAAGAGATAGGAGCATTCAATTTTCAGTACTAGAAAGTGCTTGGGCTAAGTACAACCTAAAAAATAAAAAAATTGGTTTTGCCTTATAAAACTTGGTGAGCATGCACGATATCCAATGAAACATGCTGCGCAACAAAATGGTACTTGTGCTCTGTGGTTGTGCCAGATGGGCTAGCAGAAGGCATCAAACGTTCCTCAGTAGCATCCAGCACAGCACTCCAGCATAATAATGACTATGAATGCTACACAGGTATCCTAAATTCCCAAGCTAAAAAAGGAGTATCACAGCTTAGCTTTATCTCACCTGAGTCTGCCGGATTAGGAGCACGATCACCTTAGCTTACCTTTGTAGCTGGTGGAAGAATGACATTTCCAGAGGGTGATTTAGCCCATCTCCTTCCACTCACTCAACAAAGAGTTCAGGATGATTGGGCCACCACCACCTCATTCAGCTGCCCGCGGTCAGATGGAGTCGGTATGCACAGGCATCTGAGCTACAGAGCCAAGTCTTTTCATCCCATACAGAAACTTATTTGAACGCAATATGCTTTATCTGAAACTCCTGATGCTGTCACACCAGGGGTGGAGGTGGGAAGGGGGCCCCCAGTGTCTGGATTGCAGATGGATGAGCTCTTCTAAGCTATCAGTACGTAAGTCTCACTCCCTTTTTCCAACCCTGGGAAAATCTGCCTGTAAAAATGGGCAAGTGCATTTCAAAGGTGCCATTTCCATAGACACTGCCTCAGTTACTGCATGCAGAAGAAAGGAGCAATGTATGGCCTTCTGCAGCAGACGTCAACAACAGGAGAGCATTGCTGAGATGATCCACACTGTGGGGGCATTCAGGTTTTTGCTTGGTTTTGGTTTTTAGTGTCTTATCAATTTTCTTTGTTTCGCAGAACACCAGGAGTGTTCAAAGAGAGGGAAAACACTGATCAAAGGGCAGATAATTCACGTGGTAGAAAACAAGCAAGCAAGCGTTTTTTCCCCTGTAATTTTTTCAGACGACTTAACAGACACGCTGCTAACAATCTCACAGATCACTTCTTTCAATACAGAGCCACAACAGAAGATTTTAACAACATGCCAGTAGCAAGCATGAACGCTGAGGACTGTTGTATTGCTTTCATGATACATGCATGGAAACTGCACTAGTTCAAAGAGGTCCTGTGGGTGGATTTATAGAGAAGGCCAAAACAAATAGCTAAACACTACAGTGCCTGCCAAGAGCAGTGTGTGTCATGCACTTTGGGGAGCAAAAAAGCATTCGAGCTGTATGTGAGAGTGGGCATGGGGAGGATGACAGATGATGCATTCAATTTAGAATTACCTTCTGTTGAATGGGCACAGCAAACCCAGAAAACAGCGACAACAAAAAAAAAATAAAAATCAGAAATGCAATCCCACTACAGTTACTAATAAAGAGAGCCTGCTGAAAAATAAAAATGAAACATTCTTCTTTTGAAAATCTATTTTCTTCACAGTTGATTTTTTTTTTTTAAACACTGGTTTTGGTAAAATTTACCATTGGGGAAAAACATGTTGTTTCTTAGTGTTTAGACTGAACTGACTCAACCTAACGAGCCTGTCCAAGCTGTTGTCATGCTCTTATGGCAGCTATGTCCCCATCGTCCCCTACTCACTGGACTACATCCCTCRGAGCACCCCGGCACCTCCGCCTTGCACAGCGCACGGCCATGCCATGGCAGAGCCGGAGCTACGGGCGGCTGGGCCCCGAGGATGCCACCTCCCTCCCACACACACAGCAACTGACTTCACTCAAACCACTTCAACACTTCTCTCAGTAGAAAGTCTGCTGTGGTTTTTCATAATATTACATGCTTTAATCATTTAGCTTCATATATCTGCTCAGAATAGAAACAGAAGATAAAAACGTTGCTTTTCCTGATAGAATAGCATAATTTTAAATAGCCTGTCCTTGATACCCAGCTTCCTGGGCCATTAGAGCTAGCAAATTCCCAACAGCCATCACAGCACAATGTCAAGTTAATTGCCTTTACATTTCAGAAGAGCACAACTAGCATTTTTGCCATTAAAAAAAGCAGACGATGCCACTAAAGACCTGTTCTATAATATTCCTTCACACAGTATTTTTCAATTCAGACAGATATTTCTTGATATCTATCAATTTCATAGATATCAAGAAGGCAAGACTCTGTAAATTCTGGTTTGTGTCCTTAGGGTCTGTACATTTCATTCCTCTCTCATTTTGCTTCTGGAACAGAACTTGTCTCTCCTCCAGAAATTTTCTGCTCAGTTGTCAGGCYATAAACAAGGAGCTTCTGTTTTCACATTACAAAATCAAGGGCTTAACTGTTAAGCCTTCTTATACTACTACATATATTAGAAGTCCTTGATGCCTTTACAGAAAATATAGCAAAGAAAAGTAAAAAACAACAACAACAACAAAAAACCCAAAAAACCCCAAAAAACCCAAAACAAACAAACAAAAAAAACCAACCCCAAAACCCAAACAAACAAACAAAAACAAATAGTGAAATCAGTGGCTAAATATAGACTGATCTTACACGGAGCAAAATTAGGCTACAGGACTTTCWAAATTCATACAGATATCCAAGACACAAACTGTGTTCAATTTCAGTTGATCTGATACTAAGGGAAAAATATTTCCTAAGTTTATAAGAMATTTTATATGACCTTTAATTCAAGGATTCATAACTGCAAAAGAAGAAAAAAAAAACCTTATACTAACCTTACTTGATTTTAGGACCTTAATTTGTTCTTCATAAACTGTGTCTTTATTCTTTTCCAAAAAGCCTTCACATTGATATTCCACCTGAAAACCACCATTTTACAAAAAGTAAGTATTAAAAGTATTTAATACGAATATTTTGCAAAGAATTCACCAGCTGTAACATTCACATTTAAAACAGATAATTCTTGTGGATGTTGAAAATATCAGCTCYCAAGTGCATCTTTGTTAAATATAGATTTTCCTCAAAAAGAGTGCTTTCCAGTAAAATGTAAAACATTAAAACATATAGAGATGAATACTGTTATTGCGTTATACCAGATATATTTCACTGCTGAGAGATGCTTGTGGTAAGACAGCATGATTGAATGGTTACCGTAAAGGTGAAGAACCAAAATGTGTGTTGAGTATCTCCTTCACTGACGTTACCAGGGCTGCAAAATTGTGTGAAATCCAGATGCAACTGAGAACAAAGTATCTCATCTCATCTCATTAGCTGAGAGGCAGTACGTGAATCTGYCTGCAGCTTATTATGAAAATGCCTCATTTGTATCAGAAAGACTATTTTTACCAGAAGCAATGAAAAGTCTGAATGTTGTGACAATACAGAACAATCCTCTATCACAGGGCCACGGAGTCTCCTGGACCAAAGAACAGCCAGAGCATCAGATAAAAACCTAATATTTATTTCAATGTCCTAATTCAAGGCTGAACAAAAACCAAAAACTACTGTCAAACGTCTATACCTTAGAATTCAATATTAATTAACTAAGTATGCTAACTCTCATGAAGCGTCTCGTGCTAACTCTTCAATCTCATATCAGCAGAAGTGTAGACTACAAAATACAAGAGCAGACCCTTATAAAAATGTTATTCTTTCAGAGCATACAGACTGATAGCCATCAGCAGCCCCGCTTTCAGTACAGCCGTTTATCGGTGCTTACACAACGACRCTACACCCTGAGCTGCAAAACATTTCAAAAAATTCCTATGGGGGAAGAAGGCAGAGGATCTCCCCAAAGTCTCTTCACAGCTGAAAGCCCACTCTGAACATTACCTCGGGTACCATTAATGTTCTTACTGCGGGAGACAATGCCACGAGAGGGCAGCAGAATCTCTGCCTTCTCCCAGAGAAGACAACATCAAGGCACAAAGGTTACTAACCTGCCAGCTACAGCTTTATTTTTTCCTTCAAGATGTCTGTATGCATTCACGTAAGCACACAGGAAAGCATAAAATGCTTAGCACAGACAGCGCATCAGAGCTTAGAGCTTTGCCAATACCTACTTGGAGCTACCTTTAGCYTTCCTTGGCCCTCACTGCTCAGACTAGGCATAGGAAAACCTTGTTTTCAAATAGCAAAGTTCAGCCTAATGAACAGTACATGAAATATTAATTAAATCCTTCTTGTTCTCTCATCCACCAAATAAAACAGAACTCATGAATCTAAACAGTTACAGAGATGTTGCTGTTTTCATTAAGGTAACACTAGACGCAACAAGAACAGGACCCCTCTTCTACGCATAAATTCAAGAACCTGGGAGAAATCAAGTGGAGGCAAATAAAGGCTTCCAACCCCCCATGTCAGCACATACAGACCCACTGATAAGAATCCCAGAGCTTCTMCAAACTTTTTTGACAMAGCTGACAATATGCTGAGGCRTTTTTGTTTAACAGGACAATTATCTTAAACAGGATTTTAAAATTTTTTATTTTATTTTAACCTGAGGAGTTGCTCAGTTTGATGATGCATTGTGGGAGCTGAACAACTCATGCACTCCACTGAGGTACCCCCCATCCAGCTTCCTAGGAATAGCTGTTCACTGACCAGCAGAGGCAGGGGTGGGAGCGGTACATACTGCTCCAGCAATAAGAAGAAGGGTCGTTAGCCTCTTTCCTGTCTGCACATTAAGATGGCAGCAAAACCAACATCGTTTTGTTGTTGCTCTTTAGCTAAAACTACAGTGAGATTATGATTTTCTATGCTGTATTTCTGTAGCATAACTGGAATTGATACAATTATGCTGTGAATTGCAAATACGCTAAGCTGTCATGCTTTGAAAAAGGATGGTTAGTGGTYACAGCATGTGACAGGAGTCGGGAGCTCTTGTGCTCCTGGCCCTGCACAGCTGCCAGGTCAACCTTCTTCTCCTGTTCAGGTGTACAGGCAGGCACACATTTTGCGAGGAGCCGAGTAGAGCCAGGGATGCCGCTGCCCGGTCGCTGCCTGCAACAGCCGCCCACCCCAGGATCCCTCCCGCTCACACGCTCAGCAACACCAGCTGCAGAAAGGTACCGGAGGGAAAGTCCTTACCTTGTCAGCAAAGTGCTTGATGATAAAAGCCTTGTTTGACAAGCGTGGTTTTTCAAAGAGGGCACATTTATTCAAATGAGTATTGTATAGTTTTTGGGCCCAAGTGTCATCCGAGCCTTTTGGCATCTACGGAAGAGAACACATAGCCATTTAACGTGTCTTGAAAACTTTTCAGTAGCAAAAGAAACTAAGAAGACGGGGGACAACACTTTGTGGTTTGCTTTCAAACTCCAACTCCTCGGATTCCCAGCACTGCCATAAGCAAGGAAGCCAGTAACCAGCTATGCACTTGCCTKGCCAATACTCTGGACTGGGCGCAGCCCAGCAGCAGTTGTAGCTGCTGTGGGACACATACGACGCTAAGAACGCTTCCAGTGTCACACACCTGAAGGCGGGGATCCAAGAGGTAAGTTAGCTGACTGAGCAGCATCTCAGCAGGTCAGAACTCATCCACCACCACAAAAGATTGCTTATGATGCTTTGCGATACACAAGAACCCCAAGCTGGGTTTCCACTGAAGTAGACACCACGYGTCACCCCCTGTACATTGCTTGGCATAAATTAAACTAAGATAAAAGACAAAAGGTGAGACACCAAGCAAGAGGCAATTTGGAGAAATCTGACAGGACCGAATACTGCACTTGCTACACTTGGGAAAGAGAAAGGTGCCAGTCAATACAAAGGTTGATCAGAGACCCAGAAACAGATACAGACACATGATGGAGAGGAGGGGAAAAAAAAGCACAACTAAAACCATTTTTTCTCCTCCTGTAATTGCCAATTCTGTTTGTACGTTCTCTGAATCCTTTCAACAGCAGAGTGTCAAAATGATGGCTGTACGCAGATGACTTTTCCCTGTGAGGCCCCAGAAGCAGGACGGCTGATGACCTCTTTCTCTATGAAAGCCCTTGAACACGCACCTTGCACTCCTCATCCAACAGATCCAGAATTCCCATTTTGGCCTCTATGAGGTTGATGCAAGGCTGATTGTCGTAGAAATCAATCAAGGTCCATGGTATTTGTTCCTTCATATATTCTTCTTGTTCCAGCTTAAAGACATGCTACAGGGCAAAAAGAAAACAGTTTTCTGTGAAATAAAATGCAGAACAAATACATCGAACTCTCACTTGAATTCATCACATTAATCCAGGCTGTCAAGTGACACRCTAGTTCAAATGAATAAATCCTTTAACAAGGAAGTGTATGAAAAATAAATCAACCTTTTTTCCTGGCCTAAAAACAACAGACTAAACTAAAGCGCTCATCGATATCCTCTGCGAATAAAGTCTATCTTTTACCTATCTTTTTACTATATTGTCCCACGACTCCTATAAGCTCTTTCCTCTTATAAAAAAAMCAACACAAAACCCAGAAAAAGCCTCAAGTGCAGGAACAGCAACTTATAAAGTGGGATGTGCCATGCATTTATGATTTTGGAGTTATGAATAGTGCTCTATTTCAAGTAAAATTTCACTATAAATACTTTTGTGTTTCCTTGTAAAAGAACAGAGCTCCATTTTCTCTTAAATGGCTGCTGATTTTTTACTAAGATGACGCATTGCATTAAAATATACTCTTCAGCAAAAACCTGCAAGAATGACTCGAGGAGTCTTAGCACAAGAAGTSCTTTAAGCAAAATTTTGTGGAAGATTTATCTGGTACGAAGATCAATAACAATGTAGTTGTATATTTATTAAAAAATACTATCACAAAAAACCTGCACGGCTTTAATGTGCATAGGAGWTGAATTAAAACTTCAGGAAAAAAAGATAATAAGACATTAAACAGGCAAACTGTGGTCTTAATAGCACAAGCACTCTTCTTAAAAACAAAAAGACTGCTGACTCCAGTTATTTTAAATGACGCTTTATCTCCCATTTAAATTTTAATGCATACTAACTGCTCTGGCAGGCAGAACTGAACTCGGAGCGTACCCCACCAAGCAGCAGTGAGCAGCGCTGTGGGCAGGGCTCGGGGGGCCACCGCAAACACCCGTATTTGTAGAGCCAGCCTCAGCTGCCCCCCGAGCTCAGTGCACAAGCCCACAAACGCCTCGCGGCTCTCTGGCACGCATCTGCCAGACAGCAGAAAACTACCCTGATAAAGCGGTTTATCCCTTTTATTTCATYAGCTTAACGCTGTCCTTTCCAAAGCAGCGCTCCTTAACGGCGCCCGYGGGAGCCATTCCCACCCCGCCGCTTAACGGCTGCGTTACACGCCGAGTTAATTCCTGACAGGAAAGCCAATGGCAGCGTTTTATTGGCGAGTCATATCCAACCCAAGTCCTGAAAGAAAACATAAAACCGTTTCTCCTCTGTAAAGGAATTAGCAATTACGTGGTGAGAAGTGTCTTCAGACCTCCTTTTCCTTATGGGCTGTGGGTGGCCAGGCAGGGGAAGGGTGGCCGGGGAGGCCGAGCAGGCTGTGGAGACGCGAGTGGTGGCCAGGCAGTCCCCGAGCAGCCTGTCCCCATCCGGGCTCGGGCTGCCCCGSGGGGCATGTGAAGGCTTGCTGGCTGCCGCCACAGACACAGGGCTGTCATTTAAAACAACTTCCACCCCGTGTACCTGCATGGCAGCCCAATGGGTCCATGTCCACCAGTGCTGGGTTTGGTAGCTTGGTGGGGCATCAACACAAAAGCCCCGTTGCTCTGTCCTTCATGAGACGAGTGCTTACARCAACAGCGCGAGAGGGAAGAGAACACGGGGACGGTGATCTTTACCAAAGAAGTGAACCCTTACAATTCCTACAGCGACTGGATTTTTGCTGTAGAGCTGAGAAAATTCCAAGATACCTTGTGCTTAGCAGTTATGACATCCTGCTTACAGAGCTGAAGCCAGCCGCGGCACTACCAGCACGGAAAGGGCATGCCGGGGCTGGAAAGCCCAGCCTCCGCTCCAGTGCCCGGCTTACTCCCCGACACGCATCCCTGCCGCTGGGATGAACAATGGCACGGGGGGATYCGGTCCTGCGAGCCATGGAGGTATGCTCGTAAAGAGTTCAAAGCTATTCCTGTACTGCAACACAGCCTAGCAACAGGCCTGGCATAAATAACTTGCCTCATCATTATGCAGGTAAGATATGTAATTACAAACGTCACTAAAGCTGAGGAGAGCGAGAGAATCGTGATCTCTCTGGAGGAGGGGGAAGAGGCKCCTCTTGCCACACGTCAGTCATCAACTTCAGGATGCGGCTGAAAACCCTCAAAAAATAATGCCAGGAGAGGAAGCGCGGGTGGCAGATTTCCAGCAGCAAAGCCCTGCTCTCTGCCGCCCGCGCACAGGCTCTCGTTGGAGGTTACGGAGACACAGCTAACTCCAACTTCATCCACACCGTGCTCTCATTGACAGGCAATCTCGGGGTCTTAATTGCCAAGCACTGCTTCTGTCTTATAATTGTTACTGTGATCGGAATTTCAAATAGTCCCAGAGCAGCAGTTAGTCATAAAATCTATTTCTAGGAGATAGTCGATCTTTCCCCCTCCCCCAAAGCCCACGGCCAGGACAGCTGGTTAATAGACTGAAGGAATTCATCGTAACCACTGGGGATCCAATTAGCAGAATGGACTTGGGTGACGGGAAAGGGAAAAGGAAATGCCAGTCATTTCCTACTTACCATATTGAACTGCTGCTGCAGTTTTTCATTGGCATAGTTGATACAGAACTGTTCAAAGCTGTTGATTTCGAATGTCTCAAACCTAGAATATGCAGATACTCAAAATTACTAGTGCAGTTAAAAAAACAGATTAAATTACCCCATAATTTTAAATTCCCTCCCTCCAAACAAATTCATTGCATTATTCCAGGCACAACCAACCACAATCAAGCAACGAAGCACATAGGGAAATGGCAAATTGCAGTACGTGGGCAATTCAGTGATGCTCCCTCTTTAGGCAAGGATGAGGAACACAGGGAAGGGACTGATGTTCCTGGAGAGCATGTTAGTTATCTTTGTCCTCTCTAGAAGTGCCACCCCAGAGGAACCATGAGATGACAATTGCCTTGTAACTTTCCCCAATGCAATACATAAAGGAACCACCAACAGCAAAAATCTGAAATCCCACTATAAATGTCAAAGCTGAAAGTCAAGACAAAGATCCTAGATAGCATGTCAAAACTGAACACCTACTTCCTTCAGTTAGAATAAGCAGCTGCTAAGGGCTTGGGGTTTTTTGTGCAATCCACACAGTGCTACATGATAAAGACCAAGACGCTTTGCAGTAAGATAATTACGTAAGAGGTGTCATATCTCTGACAAAAAGACTCACCCATAGATGTCCAACACTCCAATGAAAGAATGCTGTTTTACAGTAGCGTGAAGGGCTTTGTTCACATGATCTACAATCCAGTTAAAGAGATTAGCATAGATATGTTTGGCAAGTGCATCTCTGGCATTGATGGCATGAAGTTTAGAAATTGGCTTGATGTAGGTTTCGGTGGCAGTTGTGAGCTTCCTATGGCAAAGCCAGTGGGCCATCTCTTCATACTCCACGCCCATGAGGTCGCAGAAGATGGTGAGGGGTTCATGCTTGGGCTAACAAAAACAATCTCATTAGGTCTTGAAACAGTATTACTGATAGCACACATGCAATCATGCAATCAGAACAACTGCCTGCAGTGATCCAACAATAAGCAGCAACAGCAGCTTCCTCAGCTCTTCCTCCTTCAAAACGTAGCAAGTTTCCTACCCACTTATCACATTCACATCGCTGAAGTAAATTAGTGAATCACAGTTTCCCCAAAGGCATTTTACTATACTTGTGCTCACCAACAAACCCCACACAGGGAACCTGCAACCTTCGCAAAAATGAATCACCTAGCTTTGCAGGAATGGACTTGGTATTTTGCATTCTTATAACTAACTGTCTCAGTTTTGAGTGAAGAAGCTAGAGAAATGCAGAGGACAGGACATCAGCTGTGTGCTGGGGACAGAACGGACTACAGCTACAGCTCCTGAGTGGTGCTCTCGTCTGCTCATATATATCCATGGCAGGGAGTGACGGGCAATGGGGCATTGCAGCCCAAGCCAAGAACAAAGAGGAAGAAGTGTGGRAGGGCTTCAGTGCTCTGGTCTCAATATTTAACACAGTATTTTCTTAGTGAATTCTGGAGACAAACATTAAGAGTTTGGAGCACACAAATATGTTCTCTAACTCTCAAATTGGACTGTACAAGTGAAAAAATTGACCTTGGTTTAACCAGGTAAAAYCAACTAGCAAGGCTTGCACACTGAGATGGGTATGTAAGAAAAATCCATGCAATGCATTTACCACTCAATGAATTAGGATACTACACTTCGTGACTAACAAGCAAACTGATAGCTAGAAATCAAGGAGGACAGACAGGTCTTTCCTCCTAAGGAACTCCTCTAACACTACTTCCTCATCACGTTCACTTTGCACCCGGTGGCTCAACAGCATGCTGACAAGCAGCATCTTGACAAGGACAGATTACAGGGGACTGTTTCTACATGCCCGGTAGCTTCAGGGTACATCAGCTTTATCYTTCTATTTCCACGTCCTTCTGAGTTCTCTGGGGCTTCTTCCAGTCCTTACAGCATACAGGTGCCATGCAGTGCTGTTACACCTCCAAAATCCAGTTAACCAAGCATGTCTTCTTTCAGTTTAGCCCTACCACTTTAACTGGCTCAGAAGGCAATAATAAAGTAATAATAATAATGAACACGCACAAAAGARTGTCACATTAGGGTTACTCAAGCTGACGTTACACAAACTGATTCATTCACACAGCACCACGTGAAGCCCTTTGCTAAGCTCCCTGAAGCACCACCACTGCATCACCGCGCCAGTGCTGCCCAGGCAGACCATTCTGCATGGTGACAGAGCTCTGCAATGACACGGCTATTGTCAGAGAACAGCACAGCTCAGGTAGCAGATGCCATTGAGCAGACATCCACTGCTGCCTGCTAGATGTTTCCCATATCAGGATAGTATTGCACAGGAACTTGCAGCTTTGTACTAGCTCATTCAGTGGGATTCCTGCACTGGAGATACCCATTACAACACAGGCTAGCTCATCATGTCCTGGGGCTCATCAGCTTTCTACCTGTGATCATTAAATGACGCTTTCTTTGTAGTGAAAACCTTTTTGAGACACACCAAAGAGCCGGGCTATTGCTGTGGTTTCACAGCAGCTATCCATTAGATCCCATGAACAGATGGTGTCACACCAGGCACACTGATCATCTGTGGCCCAATGAAGGACCTATTGTCTCAGCTCAAGAAACCGCTGCTGCAGATTCTTGAGAAAGCAACTGATAGTAAAGTGAGAAAAAAACCCTGTAACTATTTGAAGAGAGAGAAAGACGAAGGCTGTGTAGTCCAGCAGTAGACATTCAAGGAAAGGCAAAAGGAGAAAGAGAAACGTCACTTGTGAATCCAAGGAAGAGTGACAAGCCAGATCTTTTTTGTTCCTCATCTCCACAATATGGGCTTCAGTAAGCAGCCTTGCTCCTCACTGAATGAGGAGGGTTTTTTCCGATCAGACAATGCAGTCCTCATTGCTGACCTCCASAATAAAAAAAGGACTGATAAAACCACGACACTTAGATGAGTCACACGAATCATATCTGTATATCCTATGCTCATGTCTAGACATCCCAGAGGACTTTGCGAAGCATTTGCTTTGCAATTATTTAGGCCATTTTGGCATTTAACATTAAAAAAAACCATCCTGCAAAGCATTTACTGTGGGCAGGGAATGTATTCACGTAGGAATATAAATATCTAGACACCTGCCCAGGACTTCAAAGCTAGCCTGTCTGGTAGAGTTTTCTAGGACAGATCAATTACAGTTTTGAAACAAAATTAAGGCAGCCACTGTTATAATATAGAGAGTACTGTCTACAGCCTCTAAACTGAGAAGACTTGAATCCATCTGCAAAAAAGAACTGTGAAAATGCTCACAAATTAGAAATAAACACATTGCTTGCGTTTTTATATTGTTACTCTTTTTCAGAAGAGGTCCCTGCAAACAAGCAGAAGGCAGAACTGTCAGAGTAGCAACCATGGCCTTCAGCTCATCTACTACTCACAGGAATAGTGCAGCTGTCAGAATCCCGAGATGCAAACTCCACGTTGCCCAAGTGAAGGATGCCGGCAAGGATTCGAAAAATTCCCATCTGGTAGGAATCAATAATCCCTGAAAAATGATGAATAAAATGTTTTGAATGGAGAGAGAAATAAAGACCCACGAGCTGCAGTTGATGAAAAAATTTATTACAAAGAGAAAAATGGTGACCGCTGTGTGTTTTTTTCAGAGACTTTGGCATTTGACAGTACTGCTTGGTTCCACTTCTATTAAAAACATTTCACAACCAGATGCAAAAAAAAAATCCATTAAAATGAACCATTTAATTTGCTGTTTCAAAGTGCTTTGTCAGTGATCTCCAACACTGTATATGCTACACCAAGGGAATCCACCGTTTATGTTCATATAATGCGTGCTCCTCCTACACTAGATATGTGATTCCACTGCAATTTAAATACCTTCTTAATGCAATAAAAGTATCTCGCTCCCAAAGTTTATCAGACTCTCCTGTTTTTAAACACAACAAGAGTATGAAGAAAACATACACAAACAATGCAGAAAACACTTKCTAGTATATTGGATTTGGGATATGACTCTGTTTTACAAATTACCTAGCAAAGTGCAGGCCTGCCTGGTGTTTACCATTTCCTTAGCATCATCGACACCATCAATCACAGGGCTTCCACCTTGCTTCGTATAGTGAAAGTAATTTGCATTCCCTGTAAGAGAAAAAACAAATCTTTTACACACACTGATGCAGAAATTCACAGCACATCTGTAAAGCTGTGTAATGATTAAATTGTTCTTGGCAGAATCCATGATTTGAAATATGTCAGTATATTTTTGCCTCCTGGTTCATAGGACCCACTTATTCTGGAGAAGAATTTTTTCAAGATTTAACAGCACAAACAAGTATTCTTAAGCTACCTGGTTCCTACAATAGGCCCTCAAGCATATTCTCTACCTAACCTTGGTTCAGACTTCCACACCTATGGAATAATCACTTYGGAAGCAATTTTTCTCCAAGTCTTAGCCAACCACCCAAGTGGTAGGTGCAGCACTTTGGAATTATATGGCAGATATTATTATRCTATTATTGCATCAGGATATTTAAAAAATT
Organism: Oceanodroma leucorhoa; assembly: GCA_030449065.1. Classification (NCBI taxonomy): domain Eukaryota; kingdom Metazoa; phylum Chordata; class Aves; order Procellariiformes; genus Oceanodroma; species Oceanodroma leucorhoa. Next base: position 7,505,123 of record JASVER010000034.1, read on the forward strand.
CTATTTTTCTCATTTTCTTCTCGTTTCTAATTTACGGTCTGGTTTAGTCTTATGAGTATCTGTGATCCGTTCTGGCTAAGAAGTCGTGGTTGGAGAACTGATAGCTTCATACCACTCTGGGGACACCACTGGGCTTCACTGGGAGAGCAATAGCTCTCCTGGGTACTGTGTAAATTCCTACGGTTTCAATGGCCATGCTYCCAGCTGCAGTAACAGACTCCTTTTCTTCTGATCTGCTAAGGTTTCGAGAACGCTGAAAAAGGAGTCTGCTAAATGGCTTCTTTAGTTATAATTACATCAGTTCCTTTCTTTCCTGTGTCAGCAGATGTGAATCCTAAATGTGCCAGGATGGTGCAGAAGAGCAGAGAAACACTTTAAAACCAGAACGTTATTTCAGAAATCAGCACTCACAAGCTGTGCAGTTTTCCCACTATGAAGCTAACTTTTAAAAGTATACAAGAAGCACTGAAATTTATATTGAATTTTAAAAATGATGAGGTGATTGCCTGTCCCAAGGTCACCATCATGCCTTTCTTTTACAAAAGTACCAGTTCCTGTTAAATGAGAAACCTTTCCTTCATCAACATTTTAATTTGAAAAATGAAAAATTTCACTTATCAGTTTTGTGATCACCAGGTCAGCAGAGATGGTAACGTAATTGTTGGTAACAGCCCAAGTGAAAGCATGCAGATGCAAAATAAGCTTTTCAGGTGCTTCTACCAGAAATGGTAAAATTCTCTAGTAACTGGAGCCATGGAAAAAAGGTTTTAAAGGACCAAGAGAAGAGAATTTCACCCTCACCACTGGAAAGCTGCTCTGGAATCCAGGACATACTAAGTCCTAGTGACTACAATTGCAGTGCATTAGAGTATGTTGAATAAACAAATCTGTTACTTTCATTTTATCTAAATAACACAAAGTCTGAGATCTGCCATTTTAGTTATTTTCAATATATTTTAGTATTTGAAGGATTAAAAGTTTGAATTTAAAAGCCACAATTCTTCTTTTGGTTCTACGGCTCAAAAAGCTCAGAGATGCTGCTTTGTACCTACAATTGCACAACACAATGAATGTGAATTTCATACCTAATCGCAGAGTTTTAAACTCAGGTAATGCTGCAGAGGCACAAAGTTGGTAAAAGATGTGGTAATTTCTTTCCTCTTCTGCCTTTAAAAAGAAAGGAATTGATTATTTTTCACAACTTAACAAGTGCCAGAAACATCCATGAGTAGAAAAGAATTACTCTGCTTAATGCTTTCTCTAGCATTACATTAAGAGCACAGAAGCCGCACGAAAAAAGGAAAGATAAATCAGCATCTATCATTTCCTTCTTGATTCATTTAGCTCATTTTCAACAGCAAGAAGTATGCAGACATTTTCATTTAAAAAAATGTATGATTTCACTTTTCAGAACTGTGGATTACTATTAAATATAGATCAGGATTCTATGGGTGGGTGAAATGATCACACTTAAAAGCTTTTCATTTTCCAAAAATAACTAATACCATTCGCCTCAGCATTTATAGTAAGCTGGTGAAGGGAGTATCTTTCTTGCCAAGGCAAAACTGGAATTTTAAAAYGAAGGACAAACACAGCTCAGAAGGTTATGACTCATGACCAACACCGTAATTCTGAACTTAAGTGCTCTAATCATAGCTTCGAATCAAAAAAAAAAAAGGGTCTCTTCCAGCTAAACCATGTGCAAGAAGTCTCTCTTATTTTTAAAATATACAATGTACTTCACTTAACACCCCTACACAATGCAAACTGTAATTATTTGTTTTATACCTTCAGGTGGCCAGTCAAGCTCATTTTTACTGAGCTCTAGACTATAGGGTAGGCAAAGATGGAGAGGAAATGTGGGAGACAAAAAGGTTGTGGATCGGTTCAAGTATGAAATACCAAAATGAAGAGAGTTCAAGAAAGATGAAATTACATATTCTCATTTGCCTAAATAATGTCAATTAAGACTCATTCGTAATTATTGCAATAACAGTGGGTTTTAATAAGAGATTGAAAGTGAACTGAGATGGCAGCTTTACAAACCACAACAGAGAGCTCTTCTTGAGCATGAGTGGTTTCTGTTACGTTTTGAAGCCCTATTCCATAATACTATGATAAGCACATCTCATACCCAGTCGTGCACTGAAAGTATTTCATGTTTAAATACACAGCCTTTTCAATACACATTTTACAACTACGAATAATTTGTATAATGAAGGGCTGATTTGGTTTTCCTTTTCTCCCCACTCCCCACATGTGCTATATTACAAATACACTATTAGAGCCATCTCTTAGGAGAGATAACTAGTATCAGCAAGCAATAGCTTTTTTTTTTTTTTAGCATAGTCACACAAATATACAATAAGAAGATTGCATCAGTATTACCTGAAACACCACCCTTGATTTTTCCAAGAGGTAAGTTCTCATGTTAGCACCAATGATTCGATACCTCTTATCAAAACCAATTTCAATGTATTTCCCAAAGCGACTGCTGTTGTCATTCCTCGTAGTTTTGGCATTTCCAATAGACTGAAAAAAGGGAATATTGTAAAGGTTAAACAGCTTTTAGAAATTATCAAATCTATTTCATCATCTGCATGGCTTATAAACACTTAACAATATTAATTTTGTCCTGGTTTCAAAATAATCAARAATTTAATAAAGAACAATGTCCGCCTGGTCAGCAAGTTACATCAAAATATGGTTATTTCATTAACGCAAGATCGGGAACTGATCTTCCTAGCAATGATTTCACTTCCACATAGTCTACTTTTCCAGCTAAAAATCCTTTATTGCTTTCTGAAGTCTTTTAAAAGGAATTAGAGAGTCTAACAGAATGCTCACATACACCCAGATTTCTTCTAAGGACTTAATAAGACTGTAACAATTATTTCGCACTGTATATATTCRTATCTGTATGTGTACAGATATATGTACAGTACTTGTAACCTCTGTACGTCTACCTATCAATCATAAACCCATAGTCCAGCAAACAGCCCCTATGTTCTGTCTGGCTAACAGTTTATTATTATTATTACTCTATGATCAAACACATTTCCAAACTATTTCTGCAAACATATCATTATAAAATATTTACTGTGTGCCTAAATATAATCTAAAAATTAACATGTACAGAGCCATGTCATTTGCCTGAAACTGAATCCCTTCCATAGCAGCTTGGTTACTGACTCAGAGACAAGCCTTCAATGCTKCCCTACACGCCTAACTTTCTTAGATTAATTCAATACCGCTTCGTACACAATAAACAATATTTAATGTATTTCCTCTATAGTACACGGTCTTGGGATACCCAGGGCCAATGATGACTGTAGTTCCTAAATGGTCTTGGTGCACCTCTGCCTTACCTCATCAGCATTAGGATTCACCCCGCAACAGGTACCAGCTGGATATATCAGAATTCAAGGCATGCAAATCACAACATGCTGAACTTCAAAGAAAAGCATTTTCTCTTCTCAACTAGATCATGTTTTAAACATCATATAGCAATTCACCTTCCAAAAAAATCCTAAAGATATCTCTGTATCAAAAGGAATGGCGTTTGGAGTAATTCAGATACAGCACACTGCCTTTTATCRTATGCCACTGTGTGTATGTTATCAAGTACCTCTGAAGTGCACCACAACTAAAGAACACAGASTTGTATCTATGTCCTAGTTTCCTAGTTCACGTAGCCATCCATAGGAACTCYGTACTGAAATAAAACTCGGGAAAAAGAAATGAGAGCAAACGGCAGTGCWGAGTATCAGTATTCCAAATCTGTAAACGGAAGGCCAGTGAATCGGTAAGGGCTAGCCAGCTACAGCACGGGGAGCAGGGATTAGACCTTCAGGAACCCCATCACGGYAGCAGCAGCACGCACGCCTGACCGAGCAGGTGTCAAAGTGGGTATCAGATCAACAGTTGCTATAACGGCTGTAAGAACAAATTGCATCTCTGCAATTCTAAGAAATACTGAATTCATTCAAACTGAACATACTCAAACTGCATTTATTGTGTTTTAAAATTATTGCTACTGTAACATATTTCATTGTTGGTGGTAGCAATATGATATTACAATATTTTCAGACACCTGTTATTACTTTGAAAGGTACTACTTATAAAAACAGTTAAGAAAGTCTTTGGTATTATAAGAGTGCTCACCAGAGTACATACTAAGCTGTACAATTTGCATAGCTATACAGGGTAACAAAGRATGAGAGGCAGGAAATTACATACAAAGATGTGTTTTAAGACTTGACAATTTCTACATTTGCAATAGGAAAACTGTATATAGTTATTGACTACAAAACTAATTATCCAAATAGTTGCTAGAAATGTATAGTGGCCACTTGATATTACAGAGTATTTAGCAGGCAAAGATGATSCGAAAATCTGACCCTAATGACGGTAGCTCATAAAACGCTGATGTTTAGGTTGTCCAAATAGAAATTAAAAAATAAAATGACCTTCTGCTCCTAAGATTTTGCAATCAACTTAGCAAATGAGGAGTGTCCTGTTTCTAAAATGAATTACTCATTTTCTTCCTAATCTACATGGGTTAATTTGTGTTTCTGCTGATTTGTCAACTGAAGAGTTCGAAACATTTATTTTGCTACCCTAGAGTCTGTCTCAACACCAGATTTCACAACACTCACTCTAAAGCTTACTTAAAGTTCAAGTGTTTGAAGTTAAAAGGATAACTTTCATGCAATTATAACAATGTTTAAAGTAATTGAAATTTTAGATATATCCAGGTTCATTAAATTGTCATTACCCCTAGAAACTAAAAATAAAGCAACACCATTGTTTTTTAGTGGATAAAAAAAGGTATGGATGGCAAGTTCATTTCTAGTCCTCAATTTAGATTTCCTTGCTTTGGAAATTAAATCAGACAATTAGTGGTGAGCTGATGGCCACTGATTGGGAGGTGGGGTCCAAGGAGTGAGAGAAAAGGATGTTTGGTTTAGGCTTTGAGACCAAACAGAAGAAGTGGCACAGGGAAACCTGCAGGCAGTTTGTATTTCACCGGGCAAAGGAACAGCAAACTGCAGACCCACGCTGCAGAGTCTCTTACCACAGCTGCCACTTAGCAGACGGGCGGTGAGGACGCGGCCGCCTGCCTGGCCCCAGGCACCACCTCTGTGGTACGCAGGGGAGGGCAGAAGGGGCATTCAGCACCCCCGTTAGCCATGCACTGAATCTCAACGTGGCCAAGGATGGTACGACACTTACTGCAAAGGCTGGAGCGGTGAAAGGAGTACTCTGGCATTAGCTCGTAGCTGCAAAACTGCCATTGCTCCCCAGGGCCCAGGCTGCTCCCGCTGGGGTAGGCTCCGCTCCCCCGGCCTCCTCCCATAGCTGGACATTTGGATCCCGCAACAGCAGAGCCCACTGCTCATCATGGCAATGGCACAGCTTCTTTTATCCCACAAAACAGTTTCAAAACACCACACAGCACCACAAACCAGGCACAATTACCTTGTGACAGAACACACACAACTGTGATGGGGTAGCTACAGTTTGAGTATCATGAACTCCTCACGCCAGGAGGAAAGAAGGAATAAAACACAGTTCATTTTTAAAAATACCTGAGAAAGAAAACAATGGCAGGATTTTGCATTTCACGTTTCACTGCGTGCACTCCATTTACTCATGTCTATCCGCTAATACTTGACATTACTATTTAGCATAGAGATGCTAAACATTTACCAAGGCATCAGTTGTCCTAAGCATTTTTCTTAGGTTGTCCATAGGCAGGCACACGTGAGTGCGTGCCTAAGGACAGTGCTACTTCTCTCAAGGAATTCCCCCAAGACTGTTTCTCTCTGGTGAATCATTTCTTAACACAGTTCCTTAACTTCAGCTACACAAGGCAAAGACACAAAAAACAATTCAGATGAGCCTAAGAAATATTTTCTGCTTGGCCACGACATCAGAATTACAGCGTCTCCTGAGCTTCCCGGAGAACAGAGATCCTGAAGCAGGAGGGAACTGTACCTGTTATCTCACAGCCTATTCCCAGCACCCACGCTCCCAAGCCAATGGCTTTGGGACTTGACTGCAGTTAGTTACACAAATTTCCAGAACTGAAACATTAGTCTGAGCTAATTATAGCAAAATTACGTCTTCTATCGTGTTTTTCCCCTCTGAAAGAAATTGTGCATCTCATGTAACTTTGCATTCTCAGTYTATCTTCCCTAATCACATTTCCTAAAATTGAACATTTGCTTTACTCAACAACTCTCTTCACTTCAAAGTATAATCTACCTGCCCCTACATGTTCAGCAGGTAAGACCAGAAGTTTTAATCCTCTTTGGAATTTTACACATAAAAACAGTCTTCTGCACTTGCATTTGGCCAGCGGTCTGGGAACTACCAGTTTTACAAAGTTGAATAGATTTAAAGCAGTATTTATCTAAAAATTACTTTGTTATGTGAAATACATTAACAATACTGAAACGTTACCTCCTCCCTTCTCTCAATCTTTCATAAATACTATACAAAATGATGCCTAAAGCACCTCATGGTAAATGGATTAAAAACAAAATTTTAAAAGATATTTATTCTAGGTTCTTTGATCCTTAAAAAAAGTGTGGATTGCTCTCTCTATTGAATGCTTATGTTAACTGCAGCTGGAGGGTGAGGGTTAATGCAGTAGCTCTCTTACCTCCATGATGGGGTTGGAGGCCAAGACTTTCTCCTCAACATTGGCTTCACTGGCAGATCCACTGACCGTGGCAAAGTACCTCATGGCATACTTAGCAGAGACGGTCTTTCCGGCTCCAGATTCCCCACTGACAATGATTGACTGATTTCGCTCATCTCTGAAAAACAAAGACACGTTAATTACCAGCTGTTCTCTCAAGGACGCTTACTTTTTGTGTCCCCACCTTGGCAACAACCCTTGCACCATAAATGTTAGTAATACAGCAATAATATAAATGTATGTGGCAGAAACAAGGCTGTTAGTGACCAAGGTGCCCGAATGGCTGGTTGGACTGCCTGCGACCAGGATGCTCAGTCAGGATTGATGCTGCCGCCACAGTCCAGCCAGCCAGCAGAGCTGCTCTAGAGACCCTGGCTACAGTAAAGTACCTGCTACCGCTACTCACTACGTGCTTCCGCAGCTACTTCTATCCAGAGTCTCTGGTAAAGTGCTCCACTAAATTATCAGTGCTCATTAGCAAAGATCATTAATGCCATCTTACAGATAGAGAAATCAACAGCAGAGTCAGCAACAGAAACCTTTCGTCCTTCTGACCTAATCACCAGCTTTTCCCAGAATTATTCTGAATCTGAAAAATTCAAGCAGGGCTGTTCAGGACACAAATAGCAGCTCTGGGGTAAAGACGATCCCTTTGTTGTGAAGTAATTTCTTCTCATTTAAAAAAATAATCTCCACTTGCTACTAAAACCATTTTCTCTCATCTCAAAGAGGGCCCTATCCATAAACCCCAACTAATAAACACACTACAAAATAACAAGGATATAAATTAGCATTTATACAGCCTGAATCTTTTAAAATAAAGACCATACATGCTTTATACAGTATTTTATATTTCCAAAGCAAAAGAAGTTAAAGTGAATGACATTTCAAAATACTCCTATGAGATGGGTGACCTTAACTCTAACTTACATACTGGAAAGTAGAGAAAGAAAGAATAAAATTTCACCCCAAAGATTTTCAGAGCTGGAACACAGAAAGTATGACCAAGCCCCCGACCAGGCTGCACTTACAGCACAGTAACTGTGAATGAACTTTTGGGCATGCACATGTTCAGACAGCACATATACAGTCTGCACAGCCTCCAAATGCCTGCTGAGGCCACCAGTAAATGCTATGCAGGGGAAGCAAAGAAATATGCATGGAAAAACTATTTGCTTTCTGCAGCCTAAAGGTCCTCCAGGAGATCTGGGGTTCTATTTCTGAGATGGTCAAAAAAAAGCTGCTGATGAAATTATGAAGCTAAATCACAGATCATGTTGTTACTCTCAAGCCGTTACCTATCTTCAAAAACATCCCCAAGCCCCCAGATAAGAGCACGACTCCAGCATCTACGTCGTGTTGCACAAAGATGTGGGCTAAAGGAGCCACTGGTTACGTCACGCATCTCCAGGAGAGTCAAGGTGGGATTCATTTAACCCAATGAAGGCATCGGCTGAAGCAGGTTTTCCACATTTTGGTAAAAGGAAATGACTTTAAGTGGCTGAGTGCTGATATAAATTTAATAGGAAAGCGTTAAGAAGATCAAAGCTACCCAATTTTATGTTCTCAACCTCCATTTAACGCATGCGATAGGTGTGAATGACTACAGCACAGTTCACACATTCACATACACCAAGCTGTCAGTCTSAGTGGGAAAGCTGCGGGGAAGCATAACTGTCCGGCTTGATACCAGGCTGCGTGCGGCCCAGGTTACGCAGACTGAACTGCCAGAGGTGCCAGCCTCGGCCACAGGAAGGTGAAAACACCCGCCTGCGGGACCTTCCCTTCCAGCGGCCATCAAGCCTGTTGAGGTCTGTGGTGCCTGGGATGGCTTGCGGTAGCGATGATTTCCAGGTGGGAAAGGAAGAAGAAACACTCTTGCTTCTTCCCCATTCCCCCCTCCCTGAGTCGACTGGCAGTAGATAGACATGCAGGAGGGACAGCCTGTAGCTCTGCACATCAGGAGGTGGCATGAGTCGTATGGATGCTCACGTTCAAAAAGAGCAGGGGCAGGACATGAGAGAAGTCCAGCCAAACGACCAATAACAAACAATTTTCCTCTCACACAGACAGTTCCCGCAGTGAGTCAAAAACAGAGAACAATTTCTTCATAGGGCAGGCAGTGCTCTTTCTTTTATCCCTCCACTGCTCTTTCACATAGAAAAAAACCCAACCATACCATTACAAAATATGAAACTTCTGGTCTGATTTCAGGAGCTGCCTAACACAGGAGATGGGCAACAACATAACAAGCTTTTCATTTGTAGATCACCAGCTCTGTTTCATGTATTAAATATCATTAAATATATGAAGACTCAGGAAGCTCAAGTCCTGTGAAATGTATCCTCTGATGATTAAGCTTATTTTTAGCTTAGTTCCCAAAGTACAGAAGGCTTTCAGAAAACAAAGTGATGCACCCTCAGTACTACAGACTTCTGACAAAACTGTCAACAAAAACTAACTCTGCTACCAAGAGAGGAACATCGAAATAAAGGTGTCTCCCTCTAACTGTCACATCCCTGAAGGACATGTGTGTGAGCGTGGAAAGTGCACGCTAGTTTTGCAGTCCCTAGTCCCTCCTCGGGAGCTCAGGAGYGGTAGGAAACACGAGGCTCTTCGGAGCACTGCAGAGGAGGGAGCTCCATGTTTTCAAAGACAGTAATGAAAAAAAGAGATTGAAATAATTTCTCCTTAAGAATACTGTTGCTAATTAGCCTAGAGTTTCCTTCCCCCATGTCATAAGAAACGAAGACGTACTCTTCTCCTTAGCGCTCATTCATGTGCTCAGGAATAAAGGATCCATTATTATTTTACTGTATAAGTACATATACACATACACTTTTCATAAATTCGCCTAGAGAAGATATGGCTGGCTCTGTGCGAGCTGAAAACATTGCTGCCATCTCTTCTGCAATGAATATTTGTGTTTGCAGCAGCTACAACAATCATGAGAAACAAAGGGCTGGCTCATTGTCCACAGCCGAGTCCTCTCGCACCGCCCTGCCCGCGCTCCATCCACGCTCAGAGCCCCTCTTGTCTTCAGAAGTACATTAGTCCATTGTTTTGCTTTAACACACTGGAGTGACCATCCTCTAGCATATAATTCTTTCTGCTTTTTGGCAGAGAGAAAGGAAAACACAACAAAACAGCCAAGATCACACTCGACATTTGAAGGAGGAGAAAGGACAGCGTAACGCAACACCCCAAACGCAACAGCAGCAGGGGATGAGTTGTTCCTGCCACAGCCCCAGGGAAAACTTGGCACACGGACGTCCTACCACAGGCAGCAAGATACTCAGTCTTTTAAGGAGGGTGGGGTAGTCCTGCCAGGCAGCCGCGTCAGCTCAGCAGAGGGCTCTTTTATGTCATTAAACTTTAAAGAAACAAAATGCCACATTGAAAAGAAAATAACAAGTAAAATAGAATCAAAATACTGTGCATAGTGCATGAAATGTGGTGAGAATTATTTTTAATGGTTTGGTATGAGCAATGGTCAGTCTAAAATATAACCTCTGCTTATGCCAAATGAAATTTTCATAATCAGGCTGCATTAAAAACAAAACAAAACAACAAAAAAAACCAAACCAAATCAAAAAATCCCCAGAAAACACAAGTAACAACACCCAGAGTTCTTTCTCAGGTATAAATAACACTTTTGGAGTTATTTTTAGCTAAATCATTAGACCTCAACCTTTGACCTGACATTTTGAGCACTTAACATGTCACCAGTCAGAAAAAAAGCTATAATTAAAACTTTCAGCCAATGAAACAAGTAAGTAGGGCAACAGTGTTATGTGTGACACCACTTTGCAGCCTGATGCCACAATCCATTATCTATGCAATACTTCTTCATCTTCTTGGAGCTTTTTCTCTGAATAAAGCACATAATTAGATGATTTTAAAATTAAGATTACTCCTGAATGGAGGGAAGATTTTAATTATGCTTTTACAAAGAGAAATGAGGGAAAGCAAGCTGGGAGACAAGAAGGTGGAGGAGTCCTCTTTCACCCAAAGGTGGGTAACAATCACATCCTAGGATACAGAACTACACTACAGTGACACGATACTAAGCCAAATTATCTTGAAAAGAGGTGTTTAACCCCAGCAGACTGAAACAGATTGACTGGGAGCAGTTTACCATTCACAGAAACACAAAGTATTATGTTCAGGCATCGGTCAGGACCACATTCAGCTTTTGCCATTTCTGAACAGTACAGAAGAATAAAGGAATGACAAAACCAAAATAAAACTTCAGTTTTAAGATGATAGGCCCAAACATGTCACAAGCTGAAATGTGAAATGATAGGCTGAGATTGCTTGCAGTAGCAGGGCACTTGATTCAGAAATCTTCCATATCCATTCTCTCAGGCCTGTACTTAAAGAGTCATGTGAGGGTAACAGCTATTTCTTGTCAAATAAAAAAACAGAAACACACTATGGAATAAATAACTGGTAACTAAAAACAGTGTTATCTATCACAAAAATAACGCTGATGTCTAATTTTGCAAGGTAATATTCAGATGCTGTATCCAAGCCACACACAACTCCACTCCTTATGACAAGTAATGGTCATAGAATGAGCAATAATGTCACTAATTTTTCATATCATAATTCCAGTAAAGGACAGAAACAGATTTGTGCATAGGCTGGTAAATTTTAAAGACAATTTTGCTTTACCTACAGAATTCTGTTGACAGGCAATATGTTTATGAGGAAATTCACTATCAGAGTGCCAAAACAGAACAGATGTAGACCTACCTAACTCCTGGAAGCTTGAGATTACAACCTACATTCCAGCAGGGGKTTTTTTATGCTTTGAAAAACCATTGCAAAATTCAGCACTGAAGATAGCTTCTGCTCAAAGGAGGTTCAGCGTTGGGGAAAAAAGAGTGCTACAAACTGACTTGAGATAACTTACATGCAGAAAAGGGTTTTGCAGAATACAAATGAAATGACAATGCACAAGAAACCAGAAAGGGGTTTAAAAAAAAATATCTTGTTTTCAAGATTTGAGGATGTGCATATATCTTAATGCAATACTTTTAATAGCATTGACTACTACTAACTTTAAATTCTGTATTTCATAGAAATCTAAGGGAGATGGTTTCAGAAGGGCTCAGAATGGAGGAAATGCTACTCCCATGAGGTCACAGCTGTCAGCTTCAGTGGAAGCAAGAGCAAGACTGTCACTGGGCACCTTCAATGTGTACAGACTGCTGCAACAACACTGACGAATCATTGATAGCTGTCATTATCTAAGGCAGCTTTTCACGATTTCAGTTGACCAATGGAAAAATTGAGGCAAAAAAGAAAAAACAGTGCAAGAAATGAAACATTAAAGTTACTAACATTAAAGGCAGAGTTGTCAATTTTTAAACAATTTTCATTCCTTAAGATCACTACACCCACTGAAGCTGGTTCCCTCAAAAACAAAAAAAGCTTACTGCATCACAGCCATTATTTCCATAGCAAACTGTCCAAACAGATGAGGATAATCAAGACATATAGACTAAAAAATCCCTACAGATATCTTTGTTCACCTTCTTCCTCTATACCAACAGAAAATCCCTCTCTGAAGCAGGAACACTAAAACAGTTAAAAACCTACCCATCAATAAGCATTTTAGAGGGGATTAAAGAAGCCCAGAGCTATTCAATTTAATCATCAAAGCACAACACTGTTTTTGTGGTTTTTTGCTTCCTATGACTGATGCATCCGATGTATCACTTGATCTCATTTTTCAGACTCATGACTCCACAACAAATAATGTCAAATAGATGAATATAAGCACACACACCACAAAAACATCAGCCTGGGAAAACAAACAAAAGGAACACGGAATTATTGACATCAACCTCAATATTCATATCAATCCATCCGTACCCAAGCCACCAGCATCTCTACCTGTATCATTAACAGCTGATTTTAAAAGATTCTGATATGGACTTTGAAATGCTTGCCTGTGATGAACTACTTCAAAGTTGAGTTGTCTCAATGCGCTGTAACATAGATGAGATTGGCAGAAACATCAGAGTGAGATAACCTTAATATAAAATGAAGAGACCAAATAATAGGGCAATTTGATGAGAAGAACATTAGTACTTACTTTGTCATTGATCCTAAATTATCTACATTTGTTAACCTTGAGGACATTGCCAAGGTGCTGATGTTTTTAAGGAAGCTTCTTGTCAGAGTGGTTTGAAGACCGCCACACCTTCAGGACATCTTCTCCCCTCACTGCTCCAGTGCTAAGAGGTTTAATTAAATCTACTGCCCTTTTTTTTTGTGGAATTGCTACTGGTTTCTTCTTTCCTTCTGGAATAACAGATTTAGGTTATGGCTAAGGGTACCAACCCCATGGCATATCAGAGTTTCATTTTTTATTTAAATCAAAACAGCACAACCTGCTGCAAAAGGCCTGACCCTGCAATCTTCAAACATTGAAATCTCCTACTGCTTCAGTGCAAGAATAAGAAAACAATAAATAGCTTTTATTTAATCTAGCAGTGACAGTCTGGTCTCCTTTATCTCACTGCTGTTCCTCTACTGCAGTTCTGTGGTAATAAGGTAGACTTGTAAGCCTGAAATTGCTTTACATTTTCAAAACAGTGAATTTTGAATGATCAAAGAACCTGACACAAACTCACAGGGAAGGAACCTGTGACTCAGGGAACATTTGGGATAGATCCTGTTCTCGGTGTACACACATAATTACCACTAACATCAATGTGTGTCGTGCCCATCAAAGACAGAAAAGGAACTCAGTGATATGCCGTCCTACAGCTGAATTATGGCAGCAGGATAACCAACCCAAGAAAATAACTTAAAAACTAATGACATTGCTGAAAGGCCAGATAGGATTCATTCTGAAATGCTGGCATGTCTGAAATCTTGCTGTACTTCCATTAGCTGCAGCTACTCTGAGAGCCATAGGATTAACCAGGGACCAACACAAACCTAGTTTAAGCTAAGTGACATGTTTTACACCCTACACTATAAAGCAGATTTCCAAACTGTGCAAGGATACACGTACATACATGCAGCTGACATGATTAAGTGTCTCCAGCAATGCAAACATAACTCTGACCTAAGTAAGCATCCTATTTTTTGCAATCTCTCAGCATCCCCATTGCATATTTGTGACAGCATATGACCAAAATAACCTGCAGTATCTAAAGTCAGAACATTCACACATCTTTGTATCTGAGAGCATGACTAAACAAATCTGTTTAATAAAGATCAGTTTGCCCCCATGAGGCAGCTATAACAAAAACAAGAGCACAGGAAATTTTACCAAATAACTTCCTCACTGATAAGATGAAATAAAAGTTTACACAACGCACTGAAAATAAAAGCAGTGTGGAAGGGCTAAATATCATTGTAAATGCTTTATTGACGTTTCCAAATAACTTAGAAGTATTGATGTTACAGGAATAGAGAAATACATCTAATACTCCACCCCTTCCAAACAGCTTATCCAGTCTTGGAATAATTACCCACAGAGAAAATTTTAAACTCCTTTCTTGTGAAATCCATCGGCTTTCACCAGGTATCAATATAAAGTTGAGAGTTCTCTGTAGTATYGAATGTTTTGTGAGCTTCACAGAAAGCAGCTTGATTAACTTATTAAGAAATTTAGGAAGGAACTTCCCAGCCGCAGAAGGCCAGCCCCAGCAGGCTAAAGGAGCACTGTCTTCAAGGGACTGGGTGGGCATCTTCCAATGTAGGAAAGAGGATGCATAGCAGATGAATGCAGGGAAAAGAATAAAGCAACAGAAGGACAAATCTGTGGTATAAGATGAAATGATAAGGTTTTTCACACCTCATCTGAAGGCTCACTAAATAGGTCTGACTTCAATAAATGTTGAATTAGAGTGTTTCCTCAAAATACCAGCCTTTTTTTTTTTTTTTTCTCCCTAGAACATTCTTCTTTTTTCAGCATGAAATGTGGTTTGGGAGAGATACAGGGATTTTTTTGCAGAGCACACCAGCCTGTGCTCTCCCCAACACCTGTCCTGCCCAGTCCCCCGTCGGGGTAGGTCCCCAGTTCACTCTTTGAGCAATCGTGCTCCCCTTCTGTGTGATGCTTCCATTGTTACAGTTACTTGCTTTTCTAAAAGACCAAAATTGCTTTTTACATTTATCCTAAAATGAAATGCAGCTGTAAAACCCACCAGCTCTGGAAGGTTTAACACGAGTCAGTGCAATATATTTAGCCTCACCTTTGCCTAAGCGCGGTGCTGTGCGGCAGTAAACAAGGCTGTACATGTTTGGCAGCACTTGTTCAGTGCAAAGGCCTTTGAAATTCAGCCCAGGGTGTGCAGCATCTGTTAGGGGCCATTATGAAAACTGGCAACTCTACAAAGCCAGGATTTGCTTTTCAAGTAGAAGTAATTTAACTGTTCAATAAATAAATAAGAATTCATTCAGCAGTTCTCTAATGCTTTCGGACTGACCCAGAAGAGCAGCAGCCAGGTCCGGGCAGCCTTTCCGTGACCACTCTCATCCAGGGCAGGAGGCAGCATCTTGCCCTTCATCAACCTTCTGAACAAACTATTTTAATCACAAAGTTCTTTGCAGTCCTAAATAAGTTCTGTTATCCCCTGTTTCTGGATTTGGCTCTTAGCCTCCTTAACATGGGAAAGTGTCGTGGTTTAAGCCCAGCCGGCAACTAAGCCCCACACAGCCGCTCGCTCACTCTCCCCCGGGTGGGACGGGGGAGAGAATCGGAAAGGTAAAAGTGAGAAAACTCGTGGGTTGAGATAAAGACAGTTTAATAGGGAAAGCAAAAGCCACGCACGCAAGCAAAGCAAAACAAGGAATTCCTTCACTCCTTCCCATGGGCAGGCAGGTGTTGAGCCATCCCCAGGAAAGCAGGGCTCCATCATGCGTACGGTTACTTGGGAAGACAAGCGCCATCATTTCCCCCTTCCTTCTTCTTCCCCCAGCCTTATATGCTGAGCATGACATCATATGGTATGGAATACCCCATTGGCCAGCTGGCCTAGCTGTGCCGGCTGTGCTCCCTCCCAGCTTCTTGTGCACCTCACAGAGCATGTGAGCTGAAAAGTCCTTGAGAAGTAGACTGCCTAGCAACAACTAAAAACATTAGTGTGTTATCAACGTTCTTCTTATACTAAATCCAAAACATAGCACTATACCAACTATTAGAAAGAAAATTAATTCTGTCCCAGCCAAAACYAGGACAGAAAGCACCTCCATTTTGTCCTCTTACTTTCCAACTGCTTCCTAGCCCACATAACGCAGGCACATCCGTCCATTCTCTTTACGCAGCTGCTGAGCCCCTCTCCCTGGGAGGTCACCTTCCTCTGGAGAAGTCTCCCCTCCAACGAGGCAGCACCGATAAATGCCACCCCAGCGTTCTACCTTCACCTGTACTGCAGGAAATCATTTTCCCTCATTTTTAAAGTTTCCTCCTTGCAGTGCTCCTTTGCACAGCGGGTACAGCCCCTCCTTCCCCGCAGAGCCACGTCATCCCGGCGTTCCCAGTGCCGAAGCCTCCAAATTCACTTGTATTGGCACATCCCAAAAGGTGCGGCCTGACACAGATAATTATTTTTTCCACCCTCAAAGGGCTGTTGTGTGGATTAACAAGGTAACTTTTGTAAAACGCCCAGAATGTGCAAAGTGCTATGTAAGCGCTAAGCAGTATTATTAGAGACTAAAGCGCTTTGAACCATTCTGTGGCCATGCGATGGGGGGGGGAGAAAAGAAAAAGTGAGCTCCTAGTGCTACGCCCCTGGGTCTGTTCCACCTGCACACCCCGTACCCACCGGTTTATTTTGACTATCTGGATCTAACATGCTCTGACCTGACACATCCCAGTCTTCACAGATGCCATGCATTAACAATTCAGACACATTCAGCTGCACCTTGAGTCACAACAATTGCTCCCGACTAAGCAGTAAATTAATTCTTTGTAAAATCATTCATTTTTAATAGGCATGAAACGTTAGTCCAACAAACCATGTTCTTTAACCACATTTCTAAATATGTTTCCAGTTTAACTGGTTTTCTTAAACCTAACAGCATTTCTCACTGACATCTTCTTTAGCTGCTGTGGAAAAGTGGACATTCTGAGCACAGGTCTGGGGGCTGGAAGCTCAGCACCTGGGACCAACTCTGGGCTGATCCAGGCATGGCCACAGCACACCATCTCTGCCTTACTTGTCTTCTATACAAGCAGAAATTGATATACTGGTATTAAAGGAGACAGACTTTGGTGAATGCTTGTCAAGAGCCTGGAAAACATGAAGTCTTCCGTGAAAGCAAGCGTTACTATGCAATATATGTTACCTAGCACAGAGACCCCTTCACGCTGCAGGAAATGAAGGCATGCAAAATATAGYATGTGAATTTTTGTATATAGAAAACAAATCAGCTTCGGAAGAATGTTACCAGGAAACCCATTTAACTGCTGCACTATCAATTACATACTCTATTCTCACATATTTTACTGCCAAGTTGGTGCGATCAAGTCATCAGACACTGGATCAGGATTTTCGATTCAGGGGCTCTATGCCCCACTTCTGCCGCCTTGGTGAACTCGCCAAAGTTGCTTTCCCACTCCCCATGTCTGTTTCAACATATAAAACGGAAATAATGATACTGATCTCTTCTGTAGAGGACTTTGAGATCTGCTCATGGGAAGTGCCAAATGAAGGTGAAATATTACTATTATACATGTACATAACCTGAATTCTCTTGAGTCTATTCCAGCTGCAAACTCAGCCACTCCAAAACACCTCAAGTTCTTAAGTATCTTTTGGTTCTCTTCAACTTGGTAAAAACGTTCTGCAACACTCTCAAAACCAGCAGATGTACTTTTTTTTTTTTTTAAACTAACAAATCGCACCACTTGCCATTTTAATTGTATCCAGGAAACACAGCTCTTGACTGTAAAAATGGCAAAATGTGAAAAGATAATGAATTGACGGTAACATCTCTCGACACATACAAATGAAGAAAACTGAGGTCAGCACGTGCTGCAAAATCATGACAGATTGCACTGCAGAGGAGCACAAAGATGAGCCAGCACTATGCAACTGATTTATCTAGGGATTAGGCAGAGGTCACTCCTGCAATAGTTTAGGAAAGCTCATTGCTTAGCTACCAGCAGGACACCTCACATGAACTCTTAGCTTCCAGCTACGACCATTCTTAACCCTTTTGTTACCTAAAAATAATCACTGCTCAGACAAGTAGGTCCCTGATGTTGATAACTGCATCTGCAGTCTTGTACCTGTAACATCATAAAATGTCAGACCCAAAGTGTAATACACTATTCCAAAATCATCTGTTCTCACCAGAAAGGACAATTTCCCCTGTCATTTTAATTTTAACAACACAGCCCGAAAAGTACCATCTCTTTTCAAGGTTAAGTATTTCATTTACAAAGTCATATGTCAAAGCCATAAGTCAAAGGCGGCCCTTGTATGTTTGTACAGTGCCCGCCACAGCAGGCTCATTTCATAACTGGATGCAGATCCGTGATGGGTTGTTAATCATCCCCCTCCTGACTTCTGCCAGGGGAGAAGAGAGTATCCATTTATCAGACACTCGGAAACAAGGCAGCAGCTGATCAAACTTGCGTTTTTGTAAGAGGACATCATCTTGGGATGCCTGGGATAACTGAAGACTGTCAATCAAGGTGCTTTCAAAACACCTACTCAACAGCTCACCAAGCTCCTTTTAAACAGAAAGTGATAGGAAAAAATCTTCCTGTAGCTGAGAGCCATCAGACACATCCTGAAAATCTGACAAAACAGAGAGGCAGCCTGCTTATTAAAGGTAATTTAACGAAAAAGATACACACTAACATTGAATAAATCATTACACTTTGTCCAAACAGAAAAAGCAAAACTTTGGAGAATGATGCTTTAAACACTGTTGCTTTCCTCCTGGTATTCATTGAGTTTTATAGGGATCTCATCAGTACGTAATTCTGTTTGCAGATGTTACTTTCAACTTGCACTTTGCTAGACAACTTTACTAATTAATCAGAAAGAAATCTCCAAGTTAATTTATTAAATTGAAAAGCACTGAATTGTGCTGTGTCTGTCATCAATCACAAGCAGAATGGAACAAACCAGACTGACAAAGTGCTGATAAAAAAAACATTATCTTCATTACTGCAATATACCCTTACTAGGCAGGCGAAGGGATCCTGTGTAAGAGCGATTTAGAACTTCTTTCCCTAGCAGTGTTAGGAAACTGATCATCAATCATAAGTCTTAGATGTTAATGCAATTCTTAACAGTTTCAAGAGTATAATCATCAACAATCTCCTCTTATTGCAAACCATACAGTTAAAAATGGAGGCTTCTACTGAATATTACAAAGAAAATGAGCTGCACCTGCTGATGCTTATGATTCCTACTTAAGTTGTAATGCTTTAAAAAAAAAAAAATCACATACTTGCCAACTGATGTTTTGCCTCAATTTTCATAGTTACCACAGAGGGGTAACTGTGAAGACTGAACTTCTTTTTTGTTAATAATTTGGAAATGCTGACTTAGAAAAGTGGTATGCATTGTAGTTCAAAGGGTTCAATACATGCAAACACCCACATGCTGACATTGTGGTTTATATTTCTGAGACAAAAATAAGTTCTTCAATAATAATTTACTTCCTTTTAAAATGCTCATCTGCCTTAAACACTGTCCCGAACCCGTATACATTTGCTCAAATGAAGCAAGCTACCCATGAACAATACATTGCCTATCTGTGAGAAGACAGAGACCTCCGAGTGCAGGTCCCAGCTCCTTCCAAAAGCACAGCTTGTTACAGCTGCTCCTACAGAACCACAGCAGCCCCCAGCCCGCTCTGCGCAAAAGCCCTGGGGCAGGGGGAGCCCCTCGGACGGGTCCCCATCTGACCCATCCGGCTCCCTCCTGCTGGCACACGCTCGCGGGTGGATCTCCTCTTGCTCGGACGAAGAGGTCTGCTCTGGAACCCCTACACCTGCGGTCTGGAGGATCACACAACCCAAACCAATAAAGTCATTGGTAAGTATGAGGGGTGCGTAACACTAAGTCTAACACAATTTAAATGCAGTTGTAAAACTAGTTCATTGGTTATTTTGGGCACAGCAGAGGAAAGGTGTTAGAAATGAAGCTGTCAGTCTGTGCAGAGGAGCTGTAGGAGATGGAGAGAGAAAAGGAAAAAGGCAGAGAGATACAGATAAGAAGGGGGGAATAGAAGGGGGGGGGGGGGGAATGAAAATAAATAATAATCCAAAATGAGATTTGTCTTAAAAGAGCTGGGCACATTTTCCTGTGCTGAAAAAGACAAGAAGCTACTGAGCAAACAGTAATCACTTATTTGATTGTCAGCTATGGGTAAAGACGAGCCATACTGCTTTTCACTAACCCTCCACTAGAAACTGGTGACAGAACTGCTGTTGAAAGAGGAAATAATGGATGCCCAAATGGGCACACCACTTCACAGCCCATGCATACCACACCATTTCGCTCTCTCTATGCAGAAAATTTCACATGCGAAGGCATCTCTGTGTGCTGCTTTATACTGCAATTAACCCCAAGCAGTTGCTGAATATCACTTTTCATGCACCAGCCAGATGTGAGCTCCATCCCCGTCATTCCAGCAGTCAACATTTTTGCACTGTATTTTTTCTGCTTTTTTTCTATGGCTGAAGAAGGCCACAGGGATCATTTAGTTACAATCATGCACATGGAAAGAGTTTCTCAGCCACAGCAGATGGAGTAATGAAGCTGGCAAGAACAAATTCTAAATCACTAAATTATAAATTAACAAGAAGACTTAAGGAGTAAATATTTAGAAGAGCTCACTGAAGCCTTATGGATAGGAGCACCATGACCAATTATTCCAGTGATCATTTAAGCATGGAGTTAGGAAAGATTAGAAACAACAGAAAAATAAGTCTCACCAATTACATGCATAAATGCAGATTAATGCCATATGAGTAGCTACCATATGAATATTCAATGCAATTATTAAAGCGTTAATGAAATAGTCACAGAGAATCTGATTTTCAATTTTAAATAACCAGCTGCAGAAATGTAAATATGCACATTTTTTTCTTTAACTTCATAATTCAGGAATAAAAGGTGATTTGTTCAGCGTGTAGAAAGAATCACTGAAGTTAAACGGCAGGACAACTGATTAAGGAATTGGAAACAGCATTAGAAAACAAAATTCAATGAGCAAACCCAGTATGTCCAAAAAAAAAAAAAAAACCTTAAAAAAAAAAAAACAAAAAAAAAAAAAAAAAAAAAGAGAAAAGGAAATAAACATTGGGGAACTAAATAAACAATGAAATTGTTACTTTAGTGTAGAAGAATTTTTTTCATTTTCATTGTGTGCTCAGATTTCATTTTGCACCTATGAAAGTACTGTCAGTTATTCATAAAAGAATAACAAATTGTTTATAACATTGTAGACACACAAAGCAATTAATTCATTAATGCAAAAGGATTATTTAAGATCATTTCCATGCTTATAAAATTTCTCATCATTTGTTTCAAAAAGGAACTTCTACCGCATCTTATTTGTTGTTATTCAGGACAGCAGAATTGCTGGAGGGCACAGCAAGAGCTAAAGAGCAGGCAATTAACACAAGAAGCAAAAACCACAAGAGAAACTCTAGCCAAAATCTCAGCCCTCTGAGTCTCCCTCTGACGGCAGAGAATGCAGATGGTGGCAGATAGAAATCTCCACTGCACAGGCTTCAGCTAACAACCACCCAGAATATGATACGGCAATTTGAAATTTGAACACAGGTGAGAGGTAAGCCCGCTCCAGACAGTGGCTAGAGGCAGCTAGTGGAGAGAGATCCCCCTCCAACCTCTTACTTCCACTTGTTAATATTAAGAACAAAAATTCTGGGAATTTGGATTACATCCATCACTGACGTATAATTGCAGGTCACTGTACCTCAGGTGTAAAATAAGGTTAACAAATTCTTATTTTGTAGAGTTTTTAGAGGGACTTGAGTAGCAAGTCTGTTTAAAACAAGTTATCTGGACCTGTAAAACAGCAGTGATCTAGACTGAAAAAGCCACAATGCAGATATGACTGTCATAACACACAGTTTTGCCTTTATATTCCCATACCAAATTATATGTCTATTTTCTTAGCAGAAAGAAAGTAAGGCAAATAACTCTGCCATTTCAACAGTGCAAATAAATGCAGGGTATTTTTGAAACATTGGCTATTTCGAAATTACCCTGAGTCTTGAAATGTTGCACTGCACTGTACTGTTTTCTTTTGAAATTATCTATTACGTGGGTATTGTGAATCACCATATTCACGTACGCAGCTGACTAACTTCACAGCATACGGAGCACTTTATTCATTCTAGCTCTCATATGGATTCTTAAATTAACAGATTGCTAATTTCAAAGATGAACATTTTATCATTTTCAACCCAATCTCCCCTTGCCTCCCCCTCCTGCAGTACAGCTTGAGGGCCACCGCAATTAATCCAGAGATCTGCCACTGTTTGATCATGGGCTGTATTGCCAACAAGGAAAACTGTATCAATAGCTTGCAGCTAACCAGTGAGGATACCAGGGACCATCTTGTTAACCAAAGACCACACAGTAGCCCAAAAGATCTTTATCCTAGAAACAAAATATTTCAAAAGCTCCTCACATTGGCACCTTGGGGTGAAGGGTAAGAAGTTTCTAATAAGCATTCTCCTTGGGTGACAAGTTCCTTTTCCTGCAGTATTTAAAGAAATGAGGATTTCCTGCGCAGCTGTTAGTGACCTTAGAGACACATTTTCAGGCACTCTGTGCAATCATCCCTCTGCTCCCTCTTAATTCTAGTCAACAACAGCCACAGGCAGATTAGGTAGCTGGGACTTTACAAACAAGGAGCCTATAATAGCACTCATAAGCCAGGTGATTTTTTTTCTGCTGTCAGTATCACATATAAATATGAAACAGTTAAGAATCTGGCACTTTTCTCTTCAAAAATCCAGTGATGATTAAAAAGTATCTCCACATTTTGCTAATCAAATTAAAACAAAATAATCTTATAAAGCACCGGGCTAATTTTAGACCTAAATACTGACAAGATCTGTGGTTATTCCTGTTACCTGTCAGTGGCCATGATCTCCATGGCATTCGTAATGCTTTACTGTTCGCTAATTTAGGCAACCTTTCCTCTTGTGAAATGTACTAAAACACTGGATAAAAGATCTTGCAAAATATTTCATGAGCTATAAATTAAAGAAAAGGCCATCGGCCAGAAATTTTAAGTTTTATTCCTTTTAGAAAAACAATGAATTCAAAACGCGTGGTCTACAAACCTGGCCATCTGCTTATATGCTTCTTCAGCCACTGCAAAGATATGTGGATCCATATCCCCCATATTTTGGCCACTGTACGCATTGATGATATCTTCGCCATAGATAGGCAGTTGTTCATAAGGATTTATGGCCACTAAGACGATACCTATAAAGGAAGTGAAACAAAAGGAATTATTAATAGTTGTTTCAAAAAAAAACAAACCGAAAAATGGCTTTAACACCAACTATTGTTCCAACCTTTCTAAAAATATCAACTAGAGAAGAATAAGGATCTGATATTACTGACTTCAACAGATATTTATTCTGACCACAGTTTTGTGTACAAAACGTGTCAGAAGAGTTTACTCCTACCCTGCTTCAGGAAACACATCAGGGACAACTTTTTACTTTTTCTCCCTATCTGCCTTTTCTAAAGCTAGCATGCAGGAAACAACCAGATTCAGAGTGTGTGGACTTGAAATACAGCCTGCTCAGTGCAGTAAATCAAGGAATGTGCACTGTACTTCCCTGTGTTTTACTGTGAATTACAAATGATAATGTGATTTGTGAATTATAATTACTACATGGTCTCGCTGACTGTCAGTTTGGGTATGTGAAGTGTGTTAACCCTTCAGCCATTACGCTGTGCCCAGGAATAACATCTTCAGTTTTTGTAACAAGCAACAAATTAGTCATGGTGTAATTTGGATTCCAGGGCACCTCTACCAGTTGGGCAGGACAACCTCCTGCTCAAAGGGATCAAAAATAAATACATGTAGACATATTTCATAGGCCTGATACACAGTGGTACACAGTCCTGTCAGGAGATTAAGTATTCACAACTCTAGAAGGCACCATAAAACCCTCATCTTATACATCGGTGTGTGTAACTACTTACACTCTCCGTTTTCTAGTTTTTCCATCCCAATTAAACACATATCTGCCTTTTTTAATACCACTCATTAGTACAGCATTTCTAAACTCATGCCATCCTTTTACTCTCCCCGCAGAGGAAAACGTAGTCTTACTCCGTACATCCTTCCTAGCCACAGAGTGAGGTCTCAAATGCTTTTGCTATGATTTTCTTTTTCACGAGAAACGAGGATTGCTCTGCCCACAGGGATGATTTGACAAAGATTACTTATACCTTTCTCTCCTGCAGCATTTACAATGGGTAGGGAACACTTATTTGCTCCATGCAGGGGTGAAAACACTGATCACTGCCACATGAGACCAGCCGTGTCAGGCAAACTGTGCTCTCTCGACATGGCAATTCCTCCTCACCTTGACAATGTGATATGGGGGGAAAAAAAAAGAAACTCTAATTTTAACTGTGGCCATTTTAAAAATAGAATTTCTTCTTACATATATATTTTGGTGTCTAAAAGCAACAATGCAGTGCAGACGGCTGCATAGTGACTATAGCAAGCATGCTGCACATGCTGCTGAAGAACCTGCACCAGAAGCATTTCCATAGCACTCAACTCGCTTCTAAATTTACTCAGAAATTCACACGCACACACACACACTTCCTCAACGCAGATCCCAGCCCTCTGCTCTGCGCAGATTACAGTGTTGTGATGTCTATCTCAGGAATTTTCCATGGAAAAGCTGGGAGAAGTGAAAGCATCTATAGCCTGGCACTGCTGCTGTTATGCATTAAATCCTGTCATGCACTTATAGATCAAGCACAAACCATAGCAAAAACATTAAACAACAATAGAATATCTTTCACAAAGAGATCTGAGAGACCTCGATCTATTTCCTCGAATATATGGCAAGTTTTATGGCTAGACACACCCATGTAAGTAGAGTCAGTGTTTTTCCATCAGCCATGATTTCACTGAAATGACTCAGGAGCTCAAGTGAAAAGTCTCTATAAAAATTCATGCCAAGTTCTAACGCTGTACTGATGAGCCAAAAAATAAGAGGGGGGTTAGGGAGGGGAAGGGACCTCAGTAGTAGCAGACTCGAGGAATATTTTCGGTGTCAGTTTTTAACATCTGCCCTTTGTAACTGTGAAAAAGCAGTGAAAAGTTAAGTAAGGCCGCGCCGCCGAGCTGAGCCTCCCAGGCTTGCAAGTCTAATCAAAGAGACGTTAAAAAAAAGCTGTGCGAGGCTTCAGACAATTCCCTCCTGCTTTTGGCTACACTAGCAAAAATAAACCCTTCTATTCAAAACAAGCAGCCCCATGACAAGTCTCCAGCACACTAAATCATTTAACTTCAGTAGCGATCTGTAAAATCAACAAGCAACTACCATSTGGAAATATCCAAAACAAGTGAGTTAGTAATTATATGCTTCCTATGGAACTTTTAAATCAGCCTGTCTCACAGGACTCTAATCCAGATTAATTTATATATAACTTCTCTTTATCTCCACTAAATCATATTGCTGTTTTAAGAAATACCACAGGCCTTTCCAAGTCAGATTTATGTGTGTTTTCGTTCCTACAATTACACTAAATTAAACTCTGGCTACTCTTTTTGCCATTCTTCTTAGCTAATTCTTTTACCTTGAACATATTCAGCCATCTGTGGACAAACTGGATATCAATATAAATAATTTATTAATTTAAATTAAAGTTTGCTCTCCTGCATAGCAGGCATTACTTTATACATCTGAACTAACCAGCAATATTCACTGAGTTTTCATCACAGCCATAGCAGTTTTTCCATGTACACGTCCAAATTTTCCTTTGTAACTTTTCAACTTCCTTCATTAATTCTTCATTTTATATTCCCAACAATAAAGCAAAGTTATAAATCACCTCTGAATTGCTGGTGAAAGGCTGACTTGAAATTAAGAAATCAGGAGGTTTTCTGTTCAAAAGTTTGGATTACTTCAAAGTGAAATTGTAAAGAATTTCATATCCCTTTGACATATTAGACTAAGGACAGCATGGTTGAATTAATTCCTAGTGCCATGGACATCCACCCGTCCCAGTTCTAGTTTTACTGGTTGAGAATAATGTTACCATAATTCTCTTGGTGGATTAAAGTGTTTTTAATCTCCTTCAGGCTAAATCAGCTGGGTTAGCTCAAACCACCTTCACGGGGTATTTAAACTAACCTGGCTAATGTGTGAATCAGATTAAGGAAGCAAATACAGTTCCCTCCACAGGCAGAGCTCTAAGGCAATAATCTTTGCAGAGGGGAAGTAACTTGCACTCGGGACAGGAACTGATAGAGCGGTTTGAAAGATGAATGTCCGTGCCCAAAGGATCAGGTTTTTAAAGGCCAACACGCCAATTTTATTTTCCTTAGTTTATAACATAACATACATATGCCTACATCCTAAGCTAGTAAATCCACAGCATACTGCATTCCTCAGGTCACCCGTTAGCATCAAACCTCCCTCACCTGCACTTTGACCACTGGGAACCCCCACGCTACTGGGTCCACGTGTTTCTGATAAACCCACACGCAGTTCCCACAATCATCACTTGAGACTTGTTTGGAAGGAAAACAGCCGACCAAGCTCCGCCATCCCAGGCCCTTTGGCAGACCCATTCCATGAAGAGCTAAAGGCCTTCCAGCCCTATGAGAAACTATAAAACCAGCCAAACCCACAACTAAAGCTGCACTAGGGGAAACACGAAAACAACATGTTTTTTCCCAAACACAGCAAGATAAAACCAGTATACAGCACGTTCCTTTTGAAAGCCTCTTAAATGATGCCAAACACAGAGCATGTTTGCAAGCTGCCGAAACACAAACCGGGCAGGCTGTCTTATGGGAGGGATATGGTGGTATCAGCAGGCACGGGACCACGAAACCCAGACTGAAAACCCCTTACAAGCTCAGGCCATGCAACTCCAGTTGCACAAAAGCCCTTTCACAGAACGTTCCCCCATCAAGAGCTTTGCCGTGGGGGCCCTAGGGACAGAAACACAGACGATGTCTAAACTGGGGGAACTGAGGTGGTTTCCCAGTGCTGGGACCAGAACATGCACCCTCAGCAAGGGTTGCCCAGAGAGGCTGTGGTATTTCCATCACTAGAGATACTCAGATACTCAGATACTTTGACTGGTCCAAGCCCTGAGCAACCTGATCTAGTCAGACCTGTTTTAAGTAGGGAGCTCCACTGAAGACTTCCAGAGGTCCCTTCCAACCTAAAATATTCCGTGCCTCTAGTCATGCTCTGACTGCATGATGGGATGAGACGTGGGTATGAATCATCTCCCACTCCTACGGGAATGAAGGCTGGCTGCAAGCAGAGGGAGGCAAAGTCTGATTCTGTCCCCCGTGGTCTGGACGCTGCTGAGAGCAGGACTGGGAGCAGATGCACTCTGCTGAGCACCCACAGATTGGAACGGCTGGAGTGAGCAAAATGTGGCAGGCCATTAATGCCTGCAGTCTGCCTGTCACAACACGTTTAACGTGCTGGTTGCCTTAGCTCTCCATACCCATCACCATGGGTGGAGCTGTAACAGTGACCAAAAGARGGGAAATCCGACCCTTGGCGTACTCCATATGCAGACCAGGACAGGACAAGGCCTTCAGCTGCAAAACACAAATTCCTGCTTCAGACACCTGCAGTCACGATTAGCTGATACCTGTCAAGGGCCACCCTGCAACATGACTTCCCTACTCTATAGTTTGCGAAGTAGCGCAAAGTACAATGAAATTATAAACATCAAGTCTAATATATGATGACATCAAGAAGGCTCAATATACTCTGGCATGCGATACCCAGAACTGGGACTGCCCTACAAAAGCCTGATTAGAGACGAAATTAAATTGCATGTTTAAAAATAAATGATGGGGCATGTTTTCTGCTGGCATAAACTGAGCTACAATGAATACGTAAATGATAATTTGACTACACCTGCTGGAAGAATGTATCTTTGCCTTAATCAGACAATTATGAGAAGGAAATTTTCAATATCTGGTTTCTAGCAATCACATCATCATATTATGTTTTGGTTTACTCAGCTTAAAATGTAAAAAATCCACCAATGACTTAAACTGTTTCTTATGCACTAACACAATATCCAAAGTACATATTGAATATTTGAAAAATTAACAAAGTTTTTTATATTGAAAGGTTATATTAAAAGTTAGCAATGTATTTTGACTAAACACTGAGATTTAAAAGAAACACATGCACATACAGAAAAAAGCCCAGAAACATGAAATTTAAATTTTAAGCCTAAGCTATCTCACAATGTTTCTTTAAAACAGACCACTCGGCTGCAATTCTGAACCTATGATGAAGCGATTATTAAAGTAACTTCCCCCGTTCCGGCCATCTGAAAACATCACAGGCAACTACAACTTTGGGTAACCTCTACTGTGAGTTCAGTGGTATTTTTAAAACCAAGATTGTTCATAATTGTGAACAGACAAGCATTGGCTCACACACTGTTACAAATTCAGTCCTGTAGTGGCACTGATTGGAAAACATGAAAAAGAAAATAAAGTGGTATCTTCCGTACAGAGATAGAGGAGCTCAATGCAGAGGTAGGCAACAAATCCACCAAACCGCACAGGCAGCCTCCTGCATCTGCACCGCGTGAAGCTCTCCTCCAGCCCGTGCCTCTCCAAGCAAGCCTAAGGGGAACACCAACCAGCCTGGAATCCCATTGGCAAGCTAAAATTGCTGAATACACATTTTATAAACAGAGTCCATTGGGAAGCTAGAGGGATACAAAGCAAAGTCAATTTTCTCTGAACCTTAACACTTTCAAGTCTATTTGATGCACTTAATGACCACAAACACAGGGACTTTCATAAGAACAGCCCAACGCGTCCTGTCATTCAATGATTTTAAGTTAAAAGCACGCATACCAATAATCAACTTTCCTTTTCCTGTCTAGAGGATTCTCTGTAAAGATTATAGTACGAAAAGACAGTACTTGCCACAATAGGTATAGATCAGTTTAGAGTCTATAAATCGAACTTTGAGGTTGTGTAAAACAGCAGGTTCATGGAGATAACTGAGCGCTGTGAGGTCATTTTCGCCAACAAGTATGTCAGGGTTTCGCAAGGGTGGGAGTTCCTTGGTCTTCGGATCTAGGCAATATTCTAGGTCCTGAAAATCAAATGGAAACGCATGCTGAAAGAGCTGGTGCTTAGGTTTCCTCGCTCAGTCCCTCCAACCATTCTTCCCCACAAGACGTGCCCAAGTTACAAAAACACAATGCAAGATTTAAATTATCTGGTGATTTAAGGGAGCAGTTCTTTCTCCAAAAACGTCACTTTAAATTTCCCAAAAGGGTGTTCTATATGCAATAGGCAACCATAAAGAGACATCATCTTTTTAAACTATTACTTAAGCAAACCCCTTTCTTTTGCTGTCAAATCTTTTTATTAAATAAAATGAAACATATTGTATCATCAATCTAACTAGTTTTTCATATTATTTTCCTCTTGAGTGGAACAGAGGAAGCATGTTCCCATCAGTCTATAGCCAGCTTCATACACAGTAATATGACACAAGAATGTTGGCAGAACGCCACGAAGAACACATAAACTGAAAAAAATGCTACTTACTATTTTTGCAAATATAAATTAATCTCTAATGTAGATGTTTTAATTGCATCTGTCTCTAGATCTAAAATTACTTTATTTACCTATTTTCTTGTCCCCACATAAYGTGACTTAATTGGCAAACACCCCCAATTCTGCTACATGCAATACTCAAGTGTGCAGCATCACCACACAGCCTGGAATGGAGGGGGGGGGGCCACAATTAATCTTGTCACATTGGAAAGGTTGTACTCAGCCTGACATATAACAAATGTGAGTGAGTCAAAGACTGAAACGCATTCAAGTAAAATATTCTATTTAGAAGCTATTCTATATATACAATCTGTTCTTTTTACTTCATGGCTATGTGGGTCTCTACATGAAAGTAGGATCTAAGCTGACCACTGATAAGAAGAAAAGAAATTAAAAATAAATATTTGACCAACTGCAATAGATCTTTATTTTCCATAAGAAGATCTGAGGGGTCACCATCATTACATATTAAAATTAA
The DNA here is from genome assembly GCA_030449065.1 of Oceanodroma leucorhoa. Taxonomy (NCBI): domain Eukaryota; kingdom Metazoa; phylum Chordata; class Aves; order Procellariiformes; genus Oceanodroma; species Oceanodroma leucorhoa. The sequence continues at coordinate 7,535,113 of JASVER010000034.1, forward strand.
ATAACCATTTAAATGGCATGAAAAAAATGAACAGGCCTTCACTAGAAGGATGTGAGCTTTTCATAGATGTGTCATCATTTCTCTACACCTTTTACAGCATCATTTTCGTAATGCTCTTAATCCTTGCCCCTTTTTATCTTTATTAATCTTCTGATGGTTATGCTCAATTTAAAAGTCACAACTCTTTCTCTGCAACACTGTTCTCCTAGCAACACTGCTCTCACTGGAATATCAAACCAGGGCTATAGCTTTAACAGCATAAGTAGAAAAAGATGATGCAACTGAATGTAACAAGCAGTTGGATAAAAATAAAATAAAACATGTTGCTTTTAAAAATCAAGGAAAATAGATTTTTGTAAATAAACAGTATAATTTGTCACACAAAAAATCACTACTCAAAGTCGGTGGACAAGAATAATTGCACATACATAAATATGGATATATTTTGACAATACAGCTTCCTGTGTTAGATACATCAGTCTCCGGTCAAGAGCAAGAACAATCATCTTATGAACAGTACGTAGACCCACCTTGCCCTCTTCAAGTCGAAGTTGGAGGACTTTATCTCCAGGTTTATAATCTTTGATAAGTTCTGCTGACTTCCAGACCTCCTCTGGATCAGGGATCCAAACCCTGGCATACTGCAATACAAAAACAACAGCAAAAGATCAGTGACTTTTTGTTGCAATATAGTTAAATCATCAACATATGTGACGCCCAAAACTTTTTTTTTGTCTTTTTTTAAATACACGTTTAACAGCCAAGCCCTTAAGCAAGAGACAAGTTAATTAGTACATCTGAGGTGAATAAGTTGTTCTGTCTATTGGTAAAAGGCTACACAAGCTTAATTTTATTGCCTATACGGAAAGAAAAGGGCATTTTCCCTGCAAAATAATGTTCCAAGGTACACATTCAATGCTGAAAATATACAAAGAAAAAAAATTGTGTTTTCAGAGCGATCAAAAACTTGGCTATCAAAAAAATTAGTTGGAGAAACTCTTCTGGGCAGATTCTAAATGCATTTGCAACATAACATTATATAGCTTTTTTTTTTCCCCTAAGAGAATACTTTGGCGCGTCTGTGTTAGTTCAGGCAAAGCTACCTGATCTCAAGTATTAAAAGCTCTTTGCTTTGTAGTTGCAAATAGGGCAAGTTTAAAATGGATTATCTCCAGAATGCCAAAAGAAAAAATCTGAAAAGATTTGGTTGAAAAGGCCTCCAAACAATAGAAAAAAAAAAAAACAAATCAGCATTCCAGTTAATGACCATTTTCACCCAAACTTTATTCATAGAAGTAACCCAGAACAAACATATGACTTGTTTTCAAAAACATAAGGAATATTCATATTTTTAAATGAGTGAAGCTATAATGGTTATCTCATATTCAAGAATCAATTAAAAGTGTATGGAAACCATCTAGTTACTTATACAGTTGCATGTACATGGAAGTATGTACATATGGTAACAGCTCTTGAGTAACACAAGGAAAAGGCTATGACATTTTTCATATATTAAAGCTTCTGGACTGATGCTCCTGCAATGCCTAGAGAGCACTGAGATCATCCCACACCCATCACCTTTGCAAACAAAACAGCTTCTTGGCTTTAGAGGTGCAGCCATGTTGCAAAACATTCTCAATCCACTAAATTATTTCAAAATAACTGTAATGTATTTGTCAAAGCATGGCACTTGGTGGCAGAGGAAACTGCATTTGGTCATACAGCTTCAGCACCTAATCTTACACAACTTATTTTTGTATAGATCTTCTGCCTCAAAGAATGCTGAAGCTTCCCCCTCCCCCCCCTTATTAACCCAGTTTTACCACTACTTAAAATGACAAACTTCTTGATTCTACTAGGGATTTTTTGAAAGATCAAACTTCATATTGCCTTCTTGTTGCAAGACAGGAAACGATAAAATGTGTTCAGCAAAGGCAGSGGGTTGGAGCGAGACCCGATGAGCCCCAGCCCCTGGCCCAGGAGAGGGACACGCACCCTGCCTAGCTGGAGGCTGTCAGGGAGGCTCAGTGCCTGGAATTACTTCGAACTTCACAAAGCAATTTGCTTCCCATACCCAGGATGCTTCKTAAGAACAGTGCACGTGAGTAATTTACAACAATTTACAACAAAAAGCCTAAATCAATGGCTTTTACCCTTAATACATTGCAGCCTTCAATGCACTGCCATTGCTTTCATATGCCATACATGTAAACCAACTCTCTCGACCGAGTGCCAGGAGAAAAATAAAGAAATAAAGAATTAAAAATTCACCTTCATCGTTCCCACTACAGAATATGTTATGCTCCCACACCTGGTCTTTCTTCATCTTCACTGGATGTTTATGCCAGCCCTAAGAATCTACTTTATACAAAGACAAGAAACTTTGTTCTTTGTAACAAGTATGTGGTTGTGGGTTTTTTTTCTTTGAGCTTTACTGGTTTCATATATATTTGCTCTTGTTTTCAGTACGGAAGTGCAATATTACTTTATTACTTCCATACCCTCTTCCTCACTCCCCCAAAAGGTATGAATATTGATGAATTATTTGACAAATGAAAGATCCCCAAAACAATTCTTCAGTATGCGCTCTTGCCATTCACAGAGCACTGTACATAACAGCAATGGAGGCCAACACAAAGGCAGTGGAGCAGCCTGGAAATGAGCAGCAGAAGCCACAGTTTGGTTTGGTTTTCAGCCCTGCCGTATCCACAACTCGCAGGCTAAGAAACCTTGTCTGAGTTAAAACGAAGGTGTGTGCTAGCAAGTGCATGTGCCAATGCAAGTACAAACCTACAGAAACTACAGAGTAATTCCAAAATAATTAACCAGGACGTGACAATAGAGGTGCAGTATTAGAGCCAAGCAGTGCGCTCAGGAGCAATGTCTTCTTTCCTTTCCACTTGCTTTTTGAACAAAGGATTCCCTGTAAAACTTCATAAACACACATATATCCAAACTTACCCCAATGCACCTGTTCACTGAACCCTCTTTTATTTAAAAAAAAAACAAAAAACACCAACTAAAAATCAAACCCCTGCCAGAMGCGGGGAGGTTTGTCAGTTGAGCACAAAGAGGCTGCAGTGTCAGTCACAGCCCAAGGCCGCACGCGGACCACGGCCCAGGCTTCCCCGCCCCCCCAGCTACGGCTGCTGTATTTCCGATGGGATATTGCTTCCCTCTCATCACAGGAATTAACAGAAAGCAAAGTAAGTGTAATACGAAAGAGGAAGGCATTTAAATACGGTCTGGCAAAACAGGTTAGCAGGCTGGTCTCCTCTAAGCTACACAAAGAAAAGTTTCCTGATGTAAAAAAGGCAGCAGCCTTGTCAGACACAAATACTGTTAACTTCGGGCAGCAAATGCTGCGTAGCAGTTTCTAACTACGTGATCTATGCCAGCATGAAATAGGCACCTTTAATTTATTAAGCTGAAACTGTCCATTTCCTACTGTCTAGAGAAGGGAAAGAGAAAGCAGAAAACAGATCACCATAGAAAGTGGGTTACTACAGACAGCTGAACCTTCCACATGACATAACCCTACAGATATTAAAGTCATCCTATGAGCACTAAGCTGCAGCTTTTCATCCCTAGCATCACTGCCTAGCCTTAAATCCCTGCCAAAGAAAACACCTGGTAAAAAGAACAGGTAGGAGGAGAGAGAGGGATGTTCCTAATTATAAGCACTGAATCATTTCACAACATTCTCACCTCATTAATTTAGCAGAATGATTTGCAAAATCAGATTTTCATTCTATCTTTTATATAATCAGTTGATGTTAAAATCCCATTGCTGCCTAGCCTTTAGTGGGATCCAACCCTGTAGCAGAAAACAAAGCACCACCACTGGTAGAAAACAGGACCAAGGGCCTCTCTCTTGGGAAATACCTTACTCTAGTATGTCTACTATTCATCCCTCTTTATTTACTAGTGTATAAAATCAAGTTTATGACTACATTAAAATAAGACTAAAATACGATAAGCTTCTAGAGACACTGATTCACTGATTTACAAATCAGCCTTCTAAAAAGGGAAGGAAATTCTAGCCGAAAAATGCAATGAAATGACAATAAAAATTATGGCAAGAAACAAATGAACTTTACTGAAATTGTGCCTGATTATGATCAATGAATATATTACTCTTTGCAATAGTTCAATGTAAATTTTGAACCACCAGAATAAAACTGCTGATAGGGGAGATAACAGTATGATTTCCTTAAGGAAAGGCAGTGAATGAAATTTTAGGTAAATACTGTTACCTTTCCTGATAACCCAAGCTTGCTGATAGCATCACTTGCACTTTACATTTCAGTACTGATTTGGCTCTAATAAACTTAGCTTTGCTATCCAGGTAATAATCTTGTACTTTCTCTGCGGGTATGTTTCTGGCTCACCACTGATGACTTCCTCCTGTCCTCACCAGGGACGTAGGCCTGGAAGAGGCGTGAGGACATGCAGCCCAACCTCCCACCCTCCGTCAAAGCCACACCACCATGCTGGCACTCCGGGCTGGAGACAGCAGCCAGCGATCTCCAGCCGCGCATTCACAGGACCGTCACTTACTCGAAACTAGTTTAAAAAAACATCAGAATGAAAATGTAAGGCGCACAGATGAAAGACCCTTGAATTCAGAAGGAAAACAAATAATTACATGCGTATTGACAGGACTATTTCGAAACTCAGTTTCTTGCCTGGACTCTCCTCCAGCCTCAGCAGAGTGATGTAAAAACCCCACCACCTCCTAAATCACAGGGAAGTGTGGAATCACCATACTTTGCTCAAGGAAGGACAAGCGGGGCTGCTGAAAGGCAGTGACTTAGTGATCTCTATATAGTGACCCTAAAAGAGTTCACAGCAGAAAAAAATACAGGGACAAGTTTTCATTTTTCACTGGCAGGTCAGAAAGCTAGCTGTATTATGACAATTTTATATAATAAGAAAATAATAATAGGAAACCACAGTATTCTCTCATACCTCATGATTTCATCTTAGATCACATGAAGAAATCAGCAGACTATAATAATTACCTATCAAATGAGACCATATGACTCACAAAGCCTCTCTTCTGAGATATTAACCTCTTGAAGTACTAATTGACGTTGCTGACAGAACGGAATTAGCAATGCAAGCGGCTCAGCAGTCGCTTCAGCAGTCAAATAGTCTTCYGCTTCCATTGCACAATCACAGATACTGCAGGAGGAGACACAGCTATCTTCCCAGCTTAACAGCTCTTTTGATAAGAGCTGAAAGAGTTCATGAAATGATCTATATCCGAAAAAGAAAATAAAAACAAAAAGGAAATTTCAACTCATAAAAAGCTGTCCCCAGTTTCTCAGTAAGATCTACCCATACAAGTGAACTTGTATGATTTTCACTTCAGCAGAGATCATCTATTTATTTACTTACAGATAGCCTCAAAAACTACAGTCTTTCAGGTGTTAACCATGAAAAACTTATGAGACACTGCCCCTCTCTCTTTCAAGGATGACCTCATTTTTAGGTAGAAATAATGCAGCTCATTAATGTCTGGATCAAAGAGAGACTGTCAATTCTGGCAGCACTAGCTGAAGGAACTGATGGAACAAGCAACACGTGGCAAAAGTCAAAGCTGAATTTGACCAAAAGCATTCAATGTGAACCTGTTGCTAACTGAACACGGCCACCTGGAGAGAGCAGGCTGCATTATTAGGCTGGAAGAAGTGTCAACGTTAGCGAGGCATAGCTACAAAACAGAGCACAAAGTTGTAAAATTTCACACTGCAAMGTGTTGAACTTATCTATGCAAAACACTAACTTATTAGAAAAGGATTTCCTGAGCTGTGTGATTTCCTTGCATGGGGTTGCTCTGAAAACATAATTTGATGCTATTAGAGTAATTTCCTTTCGGCTTTATATTTTCACTTATACTTGGTTCACGGTGCCACCACCATGGMTGATAATACTGAGCCTAGGAACACTTGAAACAGAAAAGTTCACCTTTTATATTAACAATATAAGCAGATGCATGGCTGGGTGAGTAACAGGTTGAACACAAGTCTTAACTTGACCAACCTGGATCCCCTAAAAAGAGATCCTGATCACTCACACGTGAGGCGGGAAGAGGTCCCATTTCTTCCACTGCTGAAACCACTAAAATTTCTGCCATCCGTCCTGCAATACACAGGCAGTCCCAAGGAAGCACCGCATTTCTATTAACAAAGCGATGATGCTGGTTGCAGTTTGAGAAGGAAGACAAGACTTAACTCTCCTTTCATAAAAATGCCAACTAACCAGGAGGGACTGGAAAGTAGAGCATTTCCATGACAAGCAGGCTGCTGCAAAACCTCTGACCGACTCATCTAAATTCTTCCTACGATATGAGAGAAATGCCATCATTAACTTTGCAAAAGAATCAAACCAGAAATTATCTATTTTCTTAAAGGCAGTAGCATTCTTTAGGCACAGAGCATATTTTCTTTCTTTCTGTTGCTCAGCAACAGCCATTTGTATACCTCTTGTACAGTTTAAGGCCTGATATTTAGAAAGYATTAATTTAAAAAGACATTTATTTCATGATATATAGTGGGGAAAATATATCTGACAATTTGTATTAATATTTTATCTGAAAAATAATCTCACATCGTTAGTTTACCTAATAGGAAAATCAAAAGTCCCATGTTACCACATAAATCTCTGACTCGTGGGAATTCCGTGACATGCAGAGCTCCCAAACGGTGGACGGGAGACAGTGGTGACCCAGGCTCCAAGTAACACCCTAAGACACCACCACCACGAGCTTGTGTACTGCTGACATAGGGTTTGCAAATTTGGGTCAAAGTGCCTGCAGCGCTCAAGGTTAGGCAGGTAAGGCACTGTATCCTTCACCACGCACAAGGAAACTACTTGAATCRCTGCTCAATGAAAAAGAATCTGTTGTACTTGAGTATTTCATCTACTGTATAAATATCCACTACGTTTGAATCCTATGGATACAAAAGTTTGAGGTATTTTTTTTTCTTTTAAGCATTTTTATAAGGCATGCTGTGTATTTAGGGCCTGATGACTTGTAACACCAAAACCAACTTGTACGTTGTTGGCCAAACACACCTTGACTGTACAAGGTACAATCAAAAACTATCAGCATCCCACAAAGAATCACTGCAGCAAGATTTACACCTTCAGCCACTGGGAAAATGTCCATTGACTCACATTTACCTGAAATTTCACCTTACTTCAAAGTGATGCAAAAAAAGCTAAATCCCAAACACAGGATATATATACATGCTACTACAGGCAAATTTGATCAGCAAACAGAAATGTAAATTCTTTTATTTCTTTAAATATTACAATTATGAGCAAGCTTTCCACTGAAATTCACAGAAAATGATCACCCTGCAAATTTACACACTGGGCCAGACATCAAGGCCAGAAAACTCAGTGTTTTAGTTTAAACTACTACTTTAAACTTTAAATCTATCAAAGAACAGTTTTATTCCCAGGTTGTAGTCRATATAATTTTTATAAGAAAGATTTTTAAGGAGTCAAAACACATGAAATGTTTAAAAGTGGTGAATTTTCTTCACCTTTAAAAACATCGCTTTCTACATTTTATGTTGATTGTACTTGATGTTCCCTTCAAAATGTCGTACAGAGGGAGACAGATCTGGTTTATACTCAGTCATTATTAACCCAGACAATACTTTAGCTATCAAAAGGTTGCCCATTCACCCCCCTAAGCTGCTGCACACGGGAACGGCAATTGTCAGCTCCTGTCGTATTTCACAGACCCCCTTTCACAGAGGCTCTTCCCCATCCTCAGCCAGCGGCCGCGGTCACATCCCTGCACCCCGTCACTAACTGGGCCTGGGACGCCAGCAGCACCCGCTGCTGAAAACCACTGGACAGCGACGGGAAGTCACACGCGACGCGCTTGGGTACATCATGAATTTGCCCACATGATGCTTCTAACAGGGCTTAATTAAGGCTGTATTATCAAYTGCAGAAAAATAAAACATGTTTCGCAAAGTGCCACACACAGACCGGACAGACGCTGGCCTGGCCAGTGTGTTAAAAGGGAATCATAGAATCATTAAGGTTGGAAAAGACCTCTAAGATCATCGTGTCCAACCATCAACCCAGTACCCATGCCCACTAAACCATGTCCCGGAAGTGCAGCTACGTCCCCCCCTCGGCCCCCGCCGCCACCACGAGCCTGGGGAGGATGAGAAGGGGCGACGGCCCCGCACCGCTGCGCCCGCGGCTCCTGCCCCGTCTGCCCTCACATCACCAGCCATCAGCAAACCTACGGCGTAATAACCCACAGCAACGACCCCGTGACACAGCACTACTTACTCGCTGCAGTATGCTATTCTCATTTAATCCAGCACACTTCTCAAGAAACGCTCATGTGAAGTAAATCAGGCTTAAAAAAATATATTCAAAGAAAAATCAATGTTTAAGAAAATTCTGTGTTTGAAACAGTTTTGATTTCTAGACCTGTCACAGGAATGAAACGTGGCTCTGAAAGATCTTCAAAAAAGATGTCAATACAGCTAGATCAAAACCACCAATGTTTTGGTCACTACTTGAGACTCAAAACAGCTGAATAACCACATAAGRTCAGCAAAAACATTGAGCAGAAGTGTGACGCCTACCCCAGACTGAGCGACAGGAAAATATTCTGACTCATGTAAAACTTCATTTGGGGTCATACCCGCACAGAGAGGCATACGCATTTCAATCCATACCACCAAAACGAAGGCCAACACTGAATTACATGCTAGTGATTTCAAAAAGAAGTTAATTATAAGACTGCCTTAAAACACCTAATTCATCCAACCTGAAAAACATGTTACAAGAGTTGTAGAAGACTGGCCACAAGAAATTTAAGGGCAAATGAAACAACTACAGCTATCCCCTGAATATTAAGCTAATGAGACATGTTGCATCGAAGAAAGAGGATTAGGAAAAGGATGCATGATTTCTTGTTTGTGTGCTTACAATGTTTGTGTGCTTACAATGTTTGTGTGCTTAGCCAGTGCTGTGGGTATATTACAAAAATACTCCGATTTAAAAATTAAAAAAAAGCCAATACTTAAGGAATACACAAAAAAACATTCAACATGTTATGATTAACTTCCTGGGTGCCTGAATTTAAGATCCAAGAAAAAAAATGCTATGAGGCCAAAGGAAACAAGTGATTGTAAGATTTTGTTTTAACACTAAGWTGATGCAAGTCATAATACAGACTTCCCAGCATAATTAACTAAAGGCTGAAATAAGTATTATTTCCAGACCACTGGTACAAATTCAGTCAAGACCTTCATGTTTCTTATATATTTTGACATGCTGATGTCCCACAATGAAACGTTGATTTCATTTCCTCAAGCTCTTAAATGGATTTAAGATCTCACGGAAGCTTTTTATATTATTTTCCCCGAAGTTTCTAGAAACCTCACCCACAGGAGGCAGGATAGCTGAATCGTTCCTGGCGAGCCGCGGCGCAGCCCAAGCCCTGCTCAGGGCCCGAGGGGGCTCAGGGCGCTGGCTGCAGCTGGCTCTTCATCCTGGCTTCACACGCGCAGGAAGAGGAAGCGTTGTCTTTTGTCTCTGACTGCTTCAGTGCAGAGCCATCTGCACCACTGCCATGAGATTATTTGGTGTATCTGGCACTCGCTTAGGCAGCAGGGGAAAATAAAGGGCTGTATTGATCAGACAGATGCACTGCGCCGAGCCGTGGTACAGCGCTGGAGTTTGAAACAAGAAGTTATTGAGAAAAAAGTAGTGGAGCCATAATTGATCACCTAGCTCAGAGAGGTGAAATAAGGCTAAATTTTCTGAAATCTGTAAAACATCTAGAATATGGACAACTGCTGACTTAACTGTGAAAGTTTAATTTAAAAGTTAAAAATGAAGGGAAAGATATTTGGCATAAACTTTTATAGTAGATAAGGCTGTACTTTTCTGCGTATCTTTCTATAAAGTCGAGCTCAAGTCCAAACAGCATTCTTCTGCTTTTACTTAACCCTAGCCCCCCCAAAAAGTCACATCGAAAGTAAAACACCTGCTTAAGGTTCTGAAAATCCAAAATTAACTGATTATTTTTTGTTAGAATGACACAGAAGCCCCAGGCTTAAGATGTAGTGACATCACTAAAACAGAGCTTTTACTGGCTTAGCTTGAGTAATTCAGGGAAAAGTACTTTTACTCAGCTAACCCAGAATATAACTCTCTCATTATGGTCAAGTTCACACCTCATACACCTTTCTGCCGTATTATAACAGCAACCTGACATCAGTGAAGCACATCTAATCAAGCTGTATTTAGTCCCACCATTTTTTCATGGGAAATTAACAGTAAGTCCCCATGCAAGGAAACCAGAATGACCCGGTATGAATGACCTGGCAAGCTCTAACTTAAAACCAGAATTAAACCTGCCAAAGAGCCTCCACAAGCCTCGGGGAAAGCCGTGAAAGCAGAACTAGGGTTAACGGCCACAGCGTCGCTTTCAGAAGCTCTCCGGGAGAGCGGCTGCATTTCTTCCCCTGCCCCAGCAAACCCCCCAGGCGCACGCGAGCTGCCGGGTGCAGCGGGGCCGCGCTGGCGGCGAGCACCCCGGGGACCAGCGCCGCCCGGTCCAGCCCATGTCACCAGTGCAATTCTAACCTTGATTAGCATGAGGAGTTATGGAAAACACCTCTGTGCTGGAGAGGGGAGTGAAATTAAAACCTTTCACGCTAGTTGGAAATTGTACACCATATTYAGCCTTAAAGAAACTATTCCACTCCTTTTCTCTACACACCTAGAGAATCTATTTGATTGTTGGCAAAAAGTTTATATTGCCTTTGTATTTCCAACGCTTAAGACGATTGTCACAAGGAGGAAGTGCACTCTGACATCAAATTCTAACTTCTGCAAACGCTTCTCCTCATGTTAAGATTTTTCTAGGAGAGACAATGTCCTAAACAATTAAATTATTGTCTGGCATGTTTGAAAAAGCCTTCTTTATATATCTCCAGATCATAAGTCAAAAATCTACTTACTTTAAACCTYTATTAATAAACTATTATACTAATAAGCTATTATATGCTTGGCTGTACAGCCTTCACCTATGTTAAAACCAAGAAAACAACCAAACATATTCTACTTACTTTAACATACATATAGTCTAAACCATCTATTTCCATCCCGTATCTCTTGTAACACAGATTTTCAGCACTTTCAGAGGCAGTTGGTGTTTCCTTTCCAGGCAAAACAGGCTCAATCTCCATGGAAAATATTTCCATATTTCTTGTATTGGTGTACACTAACTCATAAGGCGACTTGGGAATCTCTCTCTCTGGTTTCCTCAGCAAAACAACTGAGGTCATCTGCTTGAAAGATACTTATGAATAACCCATGGAGTCTGCAGAAAGTAACGTGTGACAAGCCATGTTGGGGCAATGAATTCCCGCATTGTTAGACCGACTCATAGTATTTTTAATTTCTCTGGCTCTACAAAGGCCAAGAGTGTCCTCCTGTAAATCACAAAGTAATTGCAAAATTCTCTTGTCTTGTGATAATCAAATAGAAGAACTCAAAGTCATCGTCGGTAACTGCAGCAAGACTTCATGATTTTTCATATCCATTTACAAAAAAGAGACCATATGGGTATGAAAGTCACTTGGATGAGAAGTCTCCGTTCTTCTATATTTAGGACTGTCAAGCTAGAAACGTGCAGTTTACATCTAACCACACAGCAATCTTAGAAAACTTGACACGGCAAGTCACACATCGTATTTCCCCCGTGTTAACTACTATAAGGACAGAATGAGAGCTCTTCAAAGCAACGCTGCTTTAGCCTTTACATTTAATTTTAAAGCGAGGGCTCTCATCAGATCACAATGTAAGTAAGTAGCCTGGAAGTGTCTGCTCTCAACCATCCCCACTGTCTCCCAAGAGCTAAATRAACTCAACAAGCCACTTCTCCTGCTAATTACCGGTGGCAGCTTTTATTCTATGTGAATTACCCTGACAGCCTTACCTACAGCCACACCTGAAGCGGGGTTAAAAGGCAAAAATGAAGACTTGATGAGCAATGAGGGAAATGCAACAGCTTTCAAGATGTTCAGAAAACAAACACAACTTTCACCAAACAGCACGGAGGTAACAGACTCGAAGACGACCCTGCAGGCACAGCTGCATCCTGCATTCCTGACTGCTTCTCCTCCAGTTTAATCTTCATACTGCTCCCTCAGACCGTTCATCAGCATGGTGACTTCTCATTCATACTTGCTTATTTGATGTTAGGTTTGTACCTTCTTCTCCCTTAACGTTTTAAGAAGCTTTACCCCAGCCTTGAGTACCTCTATGCCATTATTATTCAGGGAAAGATCTGTGACAATTCTTGTTATTGTCCCCGATTAACAGGCCAAAGAAGTTAAATCCGTGCCACTAAGGAGAACAGATGGTGTAGAGACACAAGATCTCTGCTTTTGTAAATAATCAATTTTCACCTCCTTCAGAATTTGCATTAAAATTTGCAGATACTCACATTAAAAGTTGGGTCAATATCTGCAATCCACACAGACATTCAGTAGGAGTGAAGTCTTTAAACTTTATTAGTAGTGCCTAACGTTTCCTGTGCTTACCTTCCAGCTGCTTAATGCCCGGAATTCAGCAAGAAGGGCACTCCTCTAATGCAATCACAGCAAGTACTTATCCTCTTTTTAACAACAAACAAACAAACAAAAACCCCACACATAAATAAAACCCCACAAGCCTTTTGGCCAGCACTGATCTCTTCTTTACATTTTATTTGTATATAAATAGACTAAGAAATAAAAATAGAAATAAARTTACTAAGTACTGCGATTAACTGAGAGCAGGCAGCAAAGCAGCTATATCGTGACAGAAAAGGCGCGGGTTATGACCCGGATGGCCAGGAACAGGAAGACCACAAAACCATCAAGATCATCAGCTCCATAACTCTGGTGCTCTTCACATTTGCGCAGTGCTGGGCAGTTCAGGTTATCCATCTCACACAGTATTTCACGTTAGGCTGCTGCCTGTAGCAAACTGAGAAAGTGGGCTATGCTAGAAGAAGATAAGTGGAACCATTATCTCCCTGAGATGGTGGGGGTCCTGAAAGCAGAAGCTACTCCTGAAAATACACTCTTGCTATTAAATATTAAAATTGGGTTTTAAGTAGACAGGCCCTAATTTACTGCAACACTGCATACACAGCGCTTAACACAAAGAACTTGACAAGACGACATCCCTAGGATATGTTTTCATTTGCTTTCCTGCACAAATTATTCTGAGCAGGTATACGACAGCAAAGTTATCTCCCTGCAATAAGGGGAAATAGAGAATAAAAGGCCCAATCTTTCAGATTTACATGCTTGACTTCAAAGCATAGAATTAACCAATGTGATTACTCACACAGAATAAAGATAAACCTTTGCAGGATCAGGCTTAAGCAAACCCCGGGTTAAGCAAAGCCAAGCAACACTGAGAACAAGGAGGAAATGATGCAGTCCTAAGCAAAGGGTGGCACAGAGTGTGGCACTGSCACGGGCATGAAAGTGCTGTTCTCTGCCAGGAAAGTCACTAAAAGCCTTGCTATTAGCGTTGGTAAACGAGGCCTTAGCAACCCAATCATACAACTCTCCATCCTGGATGCAGCTCAAAAGTAAAGCCAACAAAAGGAAAAAGTTACTGTACAAAGAGCCTTTGAATTCGACACAGTTTGAATTTTCTCTGTCTCCCATGACCTTTAGATAACAGGTTTAATTTTGTGCCTCATGCATTTCTACATACTTAAAAGTTTTGATACCAATTTAAACCAATCAAACTCCTAGAAGCATCATCCACAAAACAAAAACATACATCTGTTGTGGTGTATCATGAGCRGGGTTATGATCTATGAAAATAACTTAAGCAGAAAGATATAGTTTGAGGAAAAAATCAAAGTCACAGACATGATGAAAATTGCCAAGAACCATGGGTTTATTCTGACCCTAACACCATATTTGCTGCAAMAAGAACCAGCTATTATTAAGGGAAAATAGGAAGTTCCTCCTTGCTATTTCAGCAGAGAAGACAAGCAGAAGGTGCAAACTACTCCTTGGAGTAGTTTGCTAATGAAGCAGCAGGAACAATAGCCGTGCCCAAACACTGTTTCTTGGCCCAACTGTACAAATACGCACTATCCGAGTCAAGCACGATACAGCAGTAGTAAACACTGCTCCACCACAGCAAGCACAAAATTAGATCAGAGATCTGCACCTTCAAGCATACGAAAGAAAAGCCAACCACGTAAAGGAGTTCAGACTCTGCTCATCCCTAACTTCATACATGCAAACCAAGCTAAGCGGACTTTAATCAAGAGGCATAAAACAAACCACTGGCTCCTATCAGAGGAGCTCTTGCTGCTTGACAGTGCAAAGTGAAACTGGGTCCATCATCTTCCCCTTAGCCAAGAAGCCTTTCAAACTGGCAACGTCTGCATGTATGCTCATATATACACGCAGGTGTCAAAGACTCTGGTAATATAAACAAGACTTCAAACAGTTAAATATTTGTTTCATGTATGCTTTGTGTTTTCAAGTAATGAAATCCGAATTCAGTGAATGTCCCTGTAGGACACCCCAAGTGTCTGGCTCCTCCGAGGTCTGCTGCAGAGGCTGTTCTGACTTGCCAGAAATCCAGGCACCGTCCCACTGGTACACAGGACAGCAGACTTACCAGCTGCGCACTGCTTTTCCCTCACAGCAGAAACACCATCTACAATTAACCTTACTATCACTTCTTGCTTTTTTTAAATCCTATTAAAAATAGACCATCCAGAAACAGTGAAACCTTGTGATACTGGACGTTTCTGTGACTTCCTCCAATTCAACTGGTTCAATGAGCAAATTTCAATAACAAAAATGCTTTCTTTAGAAAGTCCTACAGAGATTAAACAATGAGTCTCATTAAAGAGAGAGAAAAATTACTTTGTTATTAGAACACATGGAGAGGATTAAACTCCCAAAGGCCCCACGAGGAGACCCTAAGAGCCAGGTATATCTGTCTGACCGGCCGCCTATCCCTTCCAACTCAACCTGGAGCTCTGTGGCTCACCAAAAGATAACGGTCATTGCACACATTTCCTGACATAGCAGGAGCTCGACAGCACTTTATCTGATCATTTATTTATCTAAAAAATAATAGTAATCCATTACCTAAGCCATCTGGCATATGCTATAAAATCACTGCAGTAGAAACAGACTGCAAATAACCAGTGGCAGCGCCATGTACAGACATYACTATTATTCTGCAAGGACTGCTGATGACAGTTTGTGGGGGATCCCACATAATCCACTAATATTATTAGGTAAATGTTTTAACATGATACTCAAAGAATTAAACAAACAAGGCCAATTCTTATAAATGGGACCTTCACAATTATTCTTTACATTTAACAAAGAATTCACACAACTTTCAAGATTAGGCCTACAGCAAAAAAAAAAAATTTTTTTAATATAAAGCTATGATCTCCTCTCCCCCAAAAGTAGCTCCCAACGACGCTACACTTTCAGTGTTTCATTAGGCCTATAGGATACCCCCTGCCAAAAGCTATTTGTGGGCTGCGAGAAGCTTTCACAACCAGCTTGCTATCCCCCCGGCCCCACCACCCTGCCCAGAGTGGTATCATTTCCTCCTCCGGACGCGCTCGGCATCCAGGGGAGCAGCTCTGGCACAGACCGGGCTCCGAATCAAACCACCACTCATCTTGCTTCCCAAGGCTTCCCGTTTCTTTTAACAAGGAATGATAGATTGCTGACGTGTCGCGAAACTGCCATTAGAAAGCTAAGAGTTTTTTCAGTTTCTTAGGCTGCTGTGGTTGGCATCCGACTACCGGAAACACTTTTTTTACAAAAACATAACAAAATGTCAAGGTTAGGTTAAACCAAGTATTGTTAGACCGTTGGGTAATTACACCCCCAGCATCTTCAGTTTAAAGGCGACAGGAGTAAAGTTGGTGCACGCAGTTGTGAGTTGTCACTGGCAGTTGCCATCGTATTTATTGCAGTGACACAACAGGTCCCCGAAGCTGAAACGCAACTGAAATATCCCCTCTTCTGCTGTTGCATTAGATTTTTAGAAGACAAGAGGCAGAGATACAGTTATAAAATATACTGTAAAGGCTCACTGTCATTTGCAGATGTAATTGCTTGACAGTACACATTTGATTTCTGCAACAGCCTCTCTGCTCTGAACTGCACGGGTCCGACTCAGAAGCAGAGCGGGACGCCCAAGTTGCGCGTGGAGATGAACGACTCCCGCCTCTGCATTACTGGGCAGCACGGCTCTGCAAGAACAAAGCAGCGATCYACTGAGACAACTGGTTACTGTTTAACGCTTAGAAAACACTTCTGTCACATGCGATAGTTTGAACAGCAATATACAAGACCACATAATTAAGGCAGCTTTTTTTTAACTCCCAAGAAGAGCCCACTAATAAGCACAGAAATTTGGAAATACAGTTACATTTTCTCTCTTATGCTCAGGTTGTTTTTTGCTGTATTTCCCTCCCAATGTACAATTAAAGAGCCATAACCTGGTCAGAATCTGTCTTTTGCCATTTTCGCTTGCGAGGACCCAGCACAACTGAAGAAGACCAAGTCTTGCAACAGCCTGGCTTCAAACCCGAAGCAGCTGCCTGCAGACAGCCCCAGGAAAGCAAGAAAAGGCCCCTTGCGATGCTCGGGACTGCACAAGCTTTGTTTTGTTCTACGCGGTTCCCTCTGACACTTCCCTAATTCAATTTACTACTTATAAACCCTCAAACTGAACCATTTCAAGGAGAGTGTGGCAGGACTGAAGGTCAGCTACTGAGTTCAGCTTGCCCAGACCGTGCTCTCCAGCGAAAACTGTTTACCGATTCCTCTATGTTCAAAGGAATATTTCCACTCACTTTAACTGAAATTGGATTAGGCCCTAAATTAGGAGCAGCTAGCTGGAGCTAGCTGCCCCTAATCTCAAAGATACTGGAAAGGGAGGAACATATTGGTAGCAGCAAGAATAAAAATAAATGAATGTCTGACTGAATGGATAAATAAGTAAATAAGCGCATTGCACACAGCCATACAAAACTGAAACAGAAATCCCGAGAGGGCAAGGCAGCATGCTCTAGGAAAGCACAGCATGAAACAGAAACAACTCAAACCCAGGGAAAAAAGGATGGAAACGGAGAACAAAAATGACTGAATGATGTCAGCTCTTCACTAAAGAGGCGGCATAAACAGTGTCTGATCTGCTCTGTTAATTTTCATATACAGGCAATGAGAGCACGTGCTGGGGCTTGGTTTTACACACCTGAAACTCACAAAGATGATGTCTTAACACGAAACGTGGCGGTTTGGCCAGTGCAGAGAAGTCAGATGAGTTCCAGGTATAGGCAAAGTGTTCTCACTTGTTCTTAATTTCCAAGGAAAGCAGATTACACTTAACAAATCTGACACATGGCCTAGATTGCCCCTATCAATTTTTATGGGTCAGCAGAAGTAGGTATATATCTGTTGTTGGTCAACAGTTACTGAAATGCCGATCAACTACATCTGAGCACTGCTCAGCGGGGCTACGGTGATTCAGGAAATACACTGAGATTCTCCTAAGTTTGTTTCCAAAGTCAAAGAACCAAAACTTTCAGAAAGGATCTTACAGCAGGACCACCAACCTGCTATTGATGGATGTCCAACAGGACAAGTTAAACAGAGCTCATAGGCATAATATTTTAAATAAGAATGCCTGGGATATAACCCATGGAGCAGTTTTAAACTGCTGCACCCCAAAATTGAAGCTAATGCCTTCAAGCAGCTTCTGTATTTGCAGCGTCACTGGGCACAGGAATACAAAGCCTGGCACGGTTTGGGCCCATTGTTCACAACTAGCTTGTGAGTGTGCCACAGCCAGTCCTTTAACTTAAAATCCAAATTTCCAGATTAACTACAACGATGTGCAACAATGAGGCTGTCTATACGGTCACCAAGTTTAGATAAACACCTGGATGAATCAAAGGAATAGGATTTTCCTAGGAGTGGCACGACTTCTTCAAACATGTACATCRCTGGTTTCTAACAGAAAATAATTTAGCTTGGGAAAATAAGAGTTCCTTTATGCTATTTCAAGATGGCACACGTGGTCGGGACAGCGGGTGCTCTTTTTACGCCGGCATGCAAAGAAACCAAATTTGAAGGCTTAACAGTGCACGTTAGCAAAACTAGACACGCTGAAGCATGCAGTAGAGAGCCCCACTTCCATAAACAATAGCTGGAAATAAGAAGTCTGCTTCTCTTGTTCTCAGACAACATTTGAAGAGATGCTGACAACTTCTTTGCAACACTGGTCATCCAGTCATTAACATAATTTTGCCAGCTGTTGTTCCAAGTAACTCCCATGAACACAGCTACCTGAACAACTCGGRCAAGCTGGGACGTGGGTTTCCAGTGGGAGAGCTGCCAAGTACTTTGCTTCAGGACACACACATGCACACACACAGTCAGCAACAAGGCGCTGCAAATTCATACCCTACCCTGCTTGCCAGCGAAATGTCTATGCCAATACCATACGTTAAGTGTCGATGCTATACTGGAAGCTCTGGTACTTTAAGCAGCTGTCCTGAACGACAATCCTTACTCTGCCTGCCAGTATAAAAAAGATGCGAAAGTCGCTCTTTCTGTGCCTACATATGGCTCTGAAGAGGACAAGAACTGCCTGTGGTGTGAGAGTAAAGCACAGAAGCAATCTCRCTGGCCTTCGTCTCCCAGCGAGTCCCTACTGCAGGATCATCCCTGCACTTGTCTGACTTTGTGTTTGCTCTTTTTACCTCTGCGCGCTGTGACCCTAAATCCATTATTTATGTTACTTCATCAAGAATGAGACACTGAACATGATTTAAACAGCATGATGGTTTTACCCGGGGAAAAAGCCAGCAGACAGGGAAGACAGCAGTGACAGTCTCTCTTGAACGCCCAGCAGCTTTCCTATCCCAGCACCCGATTCAGAGCCATGCCTTCCTCGGGAACTACAAGGGGCCCTGAGCTTTCCACTGTAACGCAGTCCCGAGACAACAGGACACTCACATTTTTGGGGCAGCTTCTGACCAAAGGATTGAACCACTCAAGGAAGAGAATTCAAGGTCAGACAGGGCTGGAAATTAAAAAAAAAAAAAAAAAAAGAAGAAAATGTATTTCTGATCAACTCTTTACGAGACATTTTAATTCCATAATAAGAACATCCACAGGGAGAGATAAATCAAGAATACCTTTCCAAAGTAACTCCTTACATAGAGGAGCTCTACTGGACGCCTGAGAACAACTCTGCAGTACCACTGCTCTCTTGACGAGAATGCTAATTTTCATCCCCTTTTGCAATGACAGTTAACAGAGATACCCTTCTATGAGACACAAGACAACAAGATGCCTCATATCAACTAATGTATTTAGCATTCTTTAGGGGGTGCAGGCATGCACCTCACTTCCTCACATTCAATCTCTCCTACACAAACATACTATTCAGATCTGGTCAAGCCTATTGAAAGGACTGTCCAGTTTGATTTGTACTGATGCACAGTCAACATGCCGTCCACCATATCCGAGTGGGAGGACTCTACAAATCAGGTGAACTAYTCAGGCCAAAACAAAAAGGCTGCTGTTTCCTTTCTTTTCTCTCCTTACACAAAGAGCTAGACTGGGGATAATTTTGCAGTATTTCCTAAAGGGGCTTAAGCATCTAGATGGCATGGCTTTTGATAAAACACRCTTTGACTGTGCAAGCTTTTTGAAAGAAGTATTTGGAGTTTGCTATGTTGTACGGCGGTGCTCAGTTCTGGTGACCCCCGTGATCCCTTCTGCCCTTAAAAACCTGTGGTCTGYCATTTTTTTCAGATTTTTGCACTAGATCGAGGCAAAGCAATGAAAACAATGCATTGCTAGTGGATAAAACAATCATTTCAACAGCTGTCGATTTGCAGGCTTTGCCATCATCAAGATGCGTAGGGCAGGAACTGTTTCCGGGTAGAAGCTGATGAGACACTAACACACAAGACTGAAAAGATTAGAAAAATGTCTGTTTAAAAAGCGTATGAGAGTCATGCACCACATCATTGCTGGCTGTAGGGCTTCTGAACGAATGCCAAAAGAATAAATATAATCTAAAGGTGCAGCGCCATCAAAAAGGTTAGTTTAATATTGAAGCATCTATGTTGTAGAAGGTGTTTTTCTACAAGGAACAGGACGATATTTCTGAAGGAGATAACCGAACGGCAGAGAACGGCTGTTCTAATCCAAAGCGCTTCTTCCAAGGAGCGGCGCATCGCTGCCGAGCTGGCTGAGCCGCCCCAGCCGCTTGCTCCCGGCAGGTCCGCGGTGCCCGCGACGGGGAGGGCAGCACGGCCGGTTCCCCTGCGGTGCTCTGCGGGCAGACGACGCCGCAGCGACGCTGCCGCCCACCGCCCCCCGCCCGGCCCGGCGGGCAGAGCCTCTCCGGGGACCGGCAGCGCGGCGGGGCCGTGACTCCCCGGGTCGCGCACGCACCGGCGGCGGGGACCTGCCCCCGCGCCCCGCCGGGATGCGGGTCCATCTCGGGAGGAGGCGCCGGCTCCCGCCGGGGCGACCCCGCCGCGGGGCGGCTGCCGGGGCCGCGGATGGCAGCGCCGGCCCCTGCCCGCGCCCTCCCTCCGCTCGGCGCGGGGAGCGGGGGCGCCCGCCCGGGCCGCGCTCCCCGCCTCGCCCGCCCCGCGGCCCGGCCGCCCCCGCGCAGCCCCCGGCCCCGCCGCCGCCCTACCTTCGTGTAGAGCTCGGAGGCTGCCATGGCGCAGGGCGCGGGCGGGCGGCCCCTCTGCGGCAGCCCGGCGGCGGGAGGCGGAGGCGGCGGAGGGAGGGAGGGAGGGAGGGAGGATGCTCAGGCGGCGGCCCGGGCGCGGCGCGCCATGTTGCTACCTGGCGGGCGGCGGGGCTGCCGCCGCTCTGTGCATTGTGGGAGCGGCGGGCGGGCGGCGCGATGCCCCGGGCGGGCAGGCGGGCGGGCCGCTGCCCGCGGAGCGCGCCGTGCCGGGGGGCCACCGGCGCCGGAGCCCAGCGCTGACCGCTCCCCGCCCCGCCCCGCCCGGCCCCCCCAGGGTCGCGGCACGGGTTTAACCGAGGGCGGAGGACGGAAAGGCAGGGCTGGGAGACCCGCGGCGGCTGTCCGCCTTCCGCCSCGGCTCAGCCCGCTCCGCCTCCCGCCTCGGCGCGGTCCCACAGCGGCTTCCCGCTTTGTACAAGAACCAGTATTCCTCCCCTCTCTGCTGATCCCGCTTCCCCCCCCGACTGAACAAATTACTCATTTCTTCATCAGGGATGTTTATAATTTTTGCTGCTTTCCAGCCTGCGTGCTACTTGAGGTGGGGTTCCCAAACCCGCAGGCTCTGCAGCCCGGGCATCACCCGCGCCCGGTAGAGGGGAACGACCCCTTCCTTTCACAGGCAACTCTCCTGTCCACGCAAACAGGATCAGCCGCCTGTGCGGCAGCCTCATCTTCCTGGATTGACATCTGGGTTACAACCTACTGCAGCCTCTACGTGCCTGGCTGCTATCCTACCACCTATCCAGTTATTCTCATTGTGGTTTTCTGCATGTATTTCTCAGGTGCCAAGTTTTCCATTTTTTGTTTTCTCTCTCTGATTCTGATCTTCAAATTGTTTACGACCTCTTCCAGCTTGATTGCATCTTGATAATTCAAACCACTACTGAAAACACTGAAGAGAACTGGGCCCAAAACAGTTCCTTCGATAAGCAAGTCCAGTTCTCACCAAGAAATGAAGGTACACATCTTTGAAAAGTTTAACTTCCATGTCAAAAGGAAATGAAAAGCATCATCTATGTTCTGGCTAGGTCCTGAGATGGCAGCTCATTGCTTTATGAATCATTAATGCATGGGTTTTGTTTTTTACAGCTCACGTTATAGCGAGAGTTCTTTTGACAGCAAAACTGAAGCTATTACTATCTTCCTGTATTTTCTTTTTTCACCTTGGGAATGCATCCTCCCAGTCCAAGTGGTCCAAAATACAAAACAAGTTTGAAACAGTTATCTTTGCCACTCTCCACCAAAGTGCTTTGACTTTTTAAGTGGTATCATCTCTGCAAAATTCGTTTAGATAACAGCTCTGTATTCAGTGCGTAGTATCTGTACTCCCCCTGAAACTTGCTGTGACTCAAAGAAACAGACAAACCTGTTCTACAGAGAAAATGAGCCGTGAAAGAGATGGGTGACTTGCTCAAAATCACTCATGAACTGAGTAACAGCCAGAAATAAAAATCAAGCTATCTTGACTCTCAAAATAAAACACTCCCAATAAATGCTATAAGTAGCAGTAAAGTACAGCTAGATATCTAAAAGAAAGGAGAAAAATGAAAAATGGTTAAGATACGGAGCCTTACCTGGAGCCGTTTGTATTACATGCAGATACACGGTCTACACAGCTAGTAAACTAAGGCTAGTAAATTCAGAAAAGAGGTTAAAAAAAAATAATCTTGATTTTGCTGGGAGAGTTGAGGTGAAACTCCAATGAGAATCAAATTAAAAAAATAGCTTCCTTCCCATGTTCTGCCCAGGATTATYAACCACGATTGCTGTTGCTGTCCCATGCCTAGGAGGCTTGCTCCCATCAGCAGAACTGGACACTTGCTATCAGTCCTACAAGAAACGAAGAACTGGTTCCTGCGAATTGGTGTCCAGGTCAGGGGTGAAGTTTTTGGCTAAGAAGTTTGCACAGCTCCTCTTCACATGTACACTACGGCAAAACAGAGAGATCCATACTACAAAGCTACCAGTCATCTTTCATGTAAGACAAAAGTGATTTGGGGTTCATTTACGAGTGTGACCATCCCCCTTTAACAGGCTTAATCTAAGAATCTGGATGTATGAATCACAGAAATCTCATAATTTTGTTTCCAGAAGGGACCTGAACCTCCCCTCTGACTGTGTTCTGCTTTATATCCGACATTTAATACCCTTTCTTCAGAATTATATCTATTCTAAATTCAAAGACATTCATTTCAGGAGTTTGCCTGGACTGTGGATTACTGTATCAGCCATTCACAGCTGGAGCTGAGGAACCAAATGTAATTATAAGCCCCAGCAAAAAATAGATATCCAAGTCCAAAATATGCTATGATTTGACACAATTTGCATAAACCAGGATTTCAAATCTGTCATTAAGGACAGAAATTGGGGGCACTGAAAGTTGCCAGGAAACAACCTGTTTGTAACGTATCTAGACTGTCTACTTAATTACTACTTTAATATGAGTCTCCTGCATCAAACATTTGCTGGCAAATTTTTAACCGTCCTCATCTCATATCTCACACAGCATCTTTTCAAAAAAGATCATTTATAGCATTTGATTTCAGAGCATATATCCCAGGATTTTCCAGCTGACAATGTATGGCTGATGTAGCTGACAGTCCACATGCAGAATTTTATACTGAATTGAACCCAGTCAAAAAAAACATAGAAAATAATCCTTCTGTGAATTCAGATTAGTTTATATAACTTTTTTCAGAAGTGACTACAAAGCATCTGTCCTATATTTTGTCTTACATCTATGTTCTGTTTACATCATGATCTGTTCAACAGTGGCAGAAAAATTCCCTTCTCAATTAGGACTTCCTATTCTGTTGCTGTCACGCTGCACCGCAAGTGAACAGTGGATTCTCTGTTGGCCAAACAAAAAAGGGAAATCATTAGAAGCACAGAAATAATATATACAGGTAACATAAGGAATATGAGATGGTTCATGTGGCACAGTGGGTAGGCCTATCCACTCCTTCAGAAAAGCATTTGTATATTCAACATTGACCATCAGTTTAACTCCAAGTGGCTTTCACTGGAGAGACAGACAAAGCTAACTGAGGAATTCATAGGCTAAAATCCTCCTCCTACCCTTTCCTATATTCTCACACTACAAAGATTAGGCCTGTAACTTTTAGCTGTAGAAAACAAACAGGGCTGGTTTCAGACAGTACCGACTGAACAGTTACCAGTTAAGAACTCTGAAAAGTAATGTAAGAGATATGTAGGAAGAGATGAAAATCATGTACCATGCACATATTCTCCTGATAACGCTTGGGATTTACTGCCAGGTACTTTGGGCTTACAGAAAAGGCAAGACACAATGAATTCTTAACCTACATGATGAAATTCCCACGCAGAAAGCTTGACTTCATCCATCTATGCCTATTCTAGGAAGATTTCTCTTGTCTCTAGAGCATCACATACATATTTTCTTTTCAATGCATTGGCAGATTTTTTTTTTCCACAGTATAAAACCATCACCTGAGAACAGACCTGAAGTTCACAAGAATCCATAGCTCCCATTCTTGCATTTAAGCATCCTTGTAATTTCAGCCATATAATTCAACTCCTACAAAATGCTGCGCGTTTAAAAATCCAAGCCCCGTTTCTCAAGGAAGACTCTTGCAGTTGTTTTTTCCTCAAACCCAGTAAGGAAACAACCCTACATATTAATACAGACAGAAGTACCAGCAGAGGTTGAATCCAGTCTCTGTGGAGACTCCTTGTACCATCAATGTCAATGACAGTTACCTGGTTATTCTCTAACATTGTCAAGGGAAGTTCACAGATTATCCAACCATACTCCTCTTTTAGGAAGAGCTACAACACTGTTCTGCAATAAATTAAAAAAACTAAACTGAAATCTGTTATTAGACAAAGTCAGAAACAAAAAGTACTTAATCTTCCCATTTTAAACCAAAGTCAAATAAACATCTATCTGAAATCGGTGGAGGCTTTGTCAGTATTTTCCAAAACAATAAGTAAACAGACTTCTGTGCCTGCAATAAATACGCAAGAATATTTATCATGAACATGTATCAAGCAGCGCCCTAGTTGTAACAAAGATGTACTGCCTGAGAAATACAGGGATAATTCAGTCATCTGCCCCTAAACTCAAKTTTTTTCAAGCACATCAGTTGAGCTCAAGGCTGTTTGCCTCTGTGCTAGCACTCCAGAAACATTTTCAAGATAAATATTTAATGGGAATAAATGCTTTTAATATGCATAGAACTTTTCAGATTTCAAGTTACTATGGATCAATAGAAGCCAGAAATTGGGATGAAAAAGCCAAAGACRTGAATCTGGAAGAGGGTGGCTCGCTTGTACTAAAGCAGGAATAAATAATCAAACCACACATTCAGCCCAACTCCACTTTAAGTTAAAAAAAACAAACACCACATTCATCCTGCTTGCGTGCTCCCCTCATCTGTTCTTCCCAACGTCACAGAAAGCCCCCCAGCCATCAAATAAACAAGTTACTGCAATCTTGCCTCCCTCCTGAATAACACGGTCACATTCTGCAAGCACAGCCGCTAAATGCAAAGCTGCTCTGAGCGCAGGTCCGTGCAACCATACCTGCCACAGCTCTACTTAGAAACAGATTTGGGCAATAAGCCTGTATTTAAATGGTTTGTCTTTGCCTGAAGGTTGATGCCTCTCCCCACAAAGTAATTTATCTGAATCTAAGTTACTGATGCCAGTGTTAATGCAGCCTTTGCACTGCCTCAGCATGGTATTTGAATGACGCTACTTAAAAGTTGGACATTTTTCTCCTCAGTTTGTTAGAGATGCAGAGTATAGAGGGTGTTACTATGAACTTGGTGACGGAGATGTGTAAATATACCATGTGGATCTTGAAGTTGCGCAAAGATCAGCACCTAAGTCATAGTCTGAATATGAAATTAGTTGGACTTTTTCCAGCATCTTGGTTTCTTGAAAATGTTGCCATAATCAGGCCAATACAGTCTATAGCAATGCAAACTTCTACATGCCAAGCTAATTCCCAGAAATTCCCTTCACTCAGTGCAAGGGACCAAAACAATCATGTTACGGAGTTTTCAAACAATAAGCTTTAATCGCCTTATTAGAAAAATAAGCACTGAAATATATATAAATGTGATTACATTAAAGTAATTCTGTAGTCTAACATACTAGAAACCAAAGCCCAGTCATATTTTTAATGATACAGAGTAGCAAGATTTAGGTTTTAGAAATTTTCCATAGAGAATACCGAAGTATGCAGTATCTTTTAGGAAACCACAGTAAAGACGAGACAAATCTCCACGTTGCAATAAAAACTAAGTAGATCAATTTATTCTGTATACTATACAATGTGTAAGTTTGTAAAGAACAATTGACATTTTTATCACCTTAACATCTTGACTGGGTGTAAATATGTCCAACAAAATGTACTCCTGTGGCCTTTACACAAACACTGTCCTACTACATCAAGAACAATGAGAGGGAAGCCTTTGGTGCTACAGATTTGGGGACATATCTGTGAAGTTGTAATTAATCCACTTAACTATCTCGAATAAAATGTTGGTGCTATCTGCTATTATAAGCCTACATGAGTACTACTCTAATAACTAAACACTGTCTATCTTTAAAAGCAAGATATGAAAGGGACTGCCAGTCTACAGTGTGGACAGGTTTTCTTTGAAAAAGGTAATTATCAAATGGTAAAACTCATATAATACATTATGTACATACGTTTGGATAGCTGAGTTATCTTGCTGGAGTAAGCTGAAAGTAAGCATCGATTTGCAGTCATGTTTGATTTACTGTTAAGTGATTATTGGACTTAAGTTTTATACAGTGTACAGAATCAAAATAGCTGTGCCTACTGCTGAGGTCTGTCAGATGTGAAGGCTCATAATCAGTCATTGACCTAGTTAGTATTACAGTACTTCAAATATACACATGGATAATATATTCATAGATGAATTTGTAGTAATCTTAAGAACTGCAAGTCACCGAGTGAACATCGGAAGAGCTTGTGCTGTCCAACCAGCAGGACAAGCTGAGTTGTAGCTAAGTGAGTGGAATGTTTAAATTTAAATGGCTGTTTTTTTAAACCTTCCCAAACATCAAGAAAACTCACCTTATGTGAGCTGCAGAATAGTGGCACCAGACAATACACAGCAAGTCACCTTAAATTGTTCAAAATTTGTTTCAGGCCCAGTCCTCTCATTAAGTTTCAATTTCATTTATACATACAAAAATAAAGAGGGATTTTCACATTAGGACAAACATCTATAAAAAGCAGTTTGCTTCAATGTATCTAGTTTTCTTGCTATTCTCCCAGCCTAATTTCTTACTTAAAGAAGTCAAGTAAGTCCATTTCCTCAACCTGGTCTGCAAAAATCACCAATTCTTTATAACATTAGTGGAGGATAAGGAATAAGGACAGGCTTGACAGAGCCTATTTAATTACTAGAGAAAGGCTATATAGACTTGAAAAGAATCAGGTTAGCAATTTTGAAGTTCTCTGGAATGACTTCTCTGAACCGAACACATTATATAGACACCGATACCTTGCTCGTGTTCTGATCAAAACAGAACCAAATTAAGAATTTTCATTTTCTCTTGATCATTTTCTTACGTTTGCCTTCAGAAGAGAGCATTGCAGAAAATATGGGCCAGTGTTCTTTTTGACTAGCAGTCCTTTATCTTGTAAGACCTTTCTGAATACGTCAACACAAAGCACATTCTTCTAAAAACATGCATCTTTAAGAGTGTTTTCTCTTAAAATACCCACATTAGTGCTTTGTTTTTAATAGGATGTTTCAGAACTGTTTCTTTAAAGAAAAAGTTATTCAGTAAACTGATCTTTTTAAAGACTTTCTTATACTCCCAAAGAACATCAAGGCTGTGATTACCTGTATTAAAATCAATTACACTATGGAACATACTGCACTTTTAATATTCTGATTTCATTGAACAAACATGCTTTTAAATGAATCAAGTTACCTGTCTAATATCAACTATGTGTTTTGGCAATCTAGTACTTACGACCTGCATCATAAAGATGAACTGAAGCTCATTCCTGTTTTCTGACATGAAAAGTTACCTACTTCTCAACAGGTCATTATATAAATACCACTTCCAGTTCTTTGTTTCCCCAAAGCCAATGAGGGGCTGGTGTATAACAAAAAGAAAAGGAGTTAGTTTACTACCACTTCAGGAGTCCAAGGGAAAAAAAAAATTATACCCTTCCACTTCCAGAAGTCTAAAATAGTCCRAAGACAATTACATATCAAACCTTAGCAAGCCTAGATTTGGAGTTTGCCACACAGGAAACTCTCTAGAACAGTACATTTTGCCATCTCCCATGTCATCAGACAGAGCATTTAGCTTTAAAAGCTTAAAGAGCTGCTGAACAGAAAGAGCACTTGCCTCCAAATATAGGTACAAATTCCAGATTTATATTTGAATGCTGGACGTTGTTGTGAAACAAAATATACAACCGCCAAGCATAAGGCTGAGTCAAGTGTAAATGTAAGTGTTTCACAAATTTCAGGTATTCAATTTTTACTTTCAGTAGCAAGATTCTGGGCTCTTAGTTTCAGGACAAGACTTTGAAAGATACAGAATCACTTGTGCTTTGATTGGCACATTATCTGCTTTTTAAAATGTAAAACTAATAGACGTTTGCAAAAGGTTGTGCAAAACTATTGTATTTACAAAAATGGCACAAGAGTGAATTCAACAGTCTATGCACATGCACACTTCATTCACATCTTCAATAAAAGTGTGTCCTAAGCTACGAACTGAAAAGAATACCAGCTTCAACAGGCAGTTGTCAATAAGCACTAGATTCACAAGAGTTACACCAGAATGGGCAAATATTGCCCAAGTAAAAACTCTATTGTTAAAGCTGAAACAGATTTAAGGCCGTTCAAGTTCAAAAGCTGAAACAAAATTCAATCAGAGCCCTGTCTTTGTTTTTATACATGCTTTACCATCTAGCAACTTGTGGTCTAAACCTCTATTTTAGACAACAAACCCAAACACAGAAGAAAAACCCAACACAACTGGAGGTTATATTAAATACAAATATGCTGTAATTAAGATGAAATAACAAAAGCAGAAACATTAGAAGTTGTAAAACTTGCGATGTCACTTGCTGGAACCAGTCCTACACTAGGAAATGGGCAATATGTACATTTTCAAGTAGATTACATTGCTCTAACCAAACTTGTCCTTTTTAATCAGTGCATTTTTCTCAACTAGTCCAAATACTACACGTTTTACTCTTAACAGTACTCCCTTACAATAGCAGCACATGCTATCGCTACCTGCAAAGCTGTCAGTCTCATGACTTAGTGTAAGAAAGAAAAAGGGGGATGTGAGGGTAAGAAATAACTATTAAGGAGAAATAACAGGAATGAGAATAATCATGCAGTTCAGCTGTTCTCGTCAGCCAGCCAGCTTGCTAGCAACAAGAGATGGTTTCCGCTGTGGAAGATCCTGTGGAGTAGGAATATGGTCACCAGTGACTTCTGTCTTGTCAGGAGCTGCAGTAGGCAGTTGCTTATTCTTCATCTTTGCTTTAGCCATGTTGTAATCACCAGAATCAAAGTATTTTTGCTAGAAGACAAAACACACACATATTTGAAAGCCTGAAATCTTATCAGATGCATACACTGAATTACATAGTTAAATCGATTCTTTAAATTTTAAAAACAGTTATAAATTTGGCACGGTAGCTCTATGTTGATTAAAAAAAAAATCTTATCAAGACTATTAAGCACACATAGCTAAACTCTTAACATTAGGTAAGTATACATTTAAGGTTCTACATATACCATTAAACTCACACCATACATGAACATTATTTTTTCCCTGGTTTTCCCAAGAGCTCTGGTCTCCCACAAATGAAACCTTGGGGTTTCTAAATTTTGTTGCAGTGAACAAGTTCTGCTACACACAATAACCAAACAATGCATGAACTAAAGCTGGAGAACAGAGCCGCCTCTATCATACCAGAAGATCAAAGTAGCATGAAACTGCATGCTAACAAGAAAACCTCTTATCTGCATACATTAAAACAGTGAAACTATAATCCCTAAAGTTCCCAAACCAATTATTTAGCAAAGTCAAATATACTGTGTAGTCCTTCTGAAAAGCACTGTGTGAAGGAAATTCTTATCCCACGCTCCAGGTTTCTTCTGAATACAAAAGTGAGTACATTAAGTTTGAATTTCTAAAGCAGTGTTCCTTAATATTTCAGCAAATGTTTATTACCATTACCTTTAACTTAATATCTGACAACAAAAAAGACTGTTATCTACGGATGTTAAAGACAAATGACTCTTACGATTTATCTGCATCATGGTAAGTAAGATGAATTTCATCCAAGGTCTGCATCAAGTCTTCAACTGCTCATTAACACATTTTGCAGGAAAAGTTGTATTGTGTTTACATCTTACTATGAGGTCTACCATGAAGGTACTTGTAACCCATGATTTTGAACAGATTGTCAAATGAGGCCAAAAAATTAGATTCAAGACAAAGATTTACACTAGCAACTGCCGCTTACAATCACAATCATCTCTGAAGAGAACACTCCCTAGTTAGCTTTATATAGGCTTATTCCTCTGTCAGTTGAACAACAGCTATCACCTACCTGCTATGTTTAAGTGCTTTCAGGCAGCACATTACTACCGTACTCTTTATTTTGCATTAGTACTAACCAGCTGCAAAATGTTCAGTAGCAGCAGCTGTTAGAGACAAGTAAATTCAACACCTGACTTAACAAGCCTTTATCTAAGGCGGGGCAGGGGGAGGTTTTCATGCAAGGCTTTAAATGTTCCCTGCCAGAGCCTTAAAAGTCACCAAATCTGTTTTTCCCACGCAGTCAGTACTATATCTGAACCACACACTTTTATTCGTAAACCTTCCCAATTCAGTCCTTTTGATGGTGTAATCCTTATTTACACCACAGTTTTATAGCAGTGCATCTGCAGACCAGACCTCAAGTTATAACATAATCTGATTTGGAAAAAGGCTTTCATATTTTGCCCTTCAAGACTGAAGAAACCAAAAGAAACTTTTAAATAGCAACCAGGTAATAACAGAATTGCTCAATCTTTAGATGTGTTACTGCTGTTAACAGATATCTATTTCTGTCCACGTAAGAGCTCCAAATAGAACCCCTCTACAGGAGCATGGTGTAGCACGGTTCTCATCTGCTATTATTCTAGAGGAAGTGTGCTAATAATGGCGTGTGCACCCAATGCAGAACATTTCTGGAGAGCAAATATCAATGGGCAGAGCGTGTCCTAGTTGCCAAATCTAAGAAAGTCTGCACTACAGTTGACTACATACATACATTTAGAAGAATATCTGAGAAAACCTACCATCTTTCATGCATTAGAATATCGGTCCATTTCTTCTTTAACTTATTCCTGTATTTTCCTCTGATTTACCCTAGCTTCTCATAGATGGCCTGTATTTGATCATCCCTTTCAAACTGACTATGTCTGTCCAGGTGCCTTTGTGTCAGAAACACTATCTGAAAGCATACTCACTATCCTCACTCTATTTTAAACTTCAGCAATCCAGGCAGCCCAAAGTACACCAGGCGTCTATATCAAGTAAAGATGATTCCTCATTTAAGACACTGAGCACACTAAACAAAAATAATAAAAAATAAAATGGAAGAAAGTYATTACCACTGCATCAGGAGTGGAGAGCTAAAGAAGGCAGATTACGAACTGGAATCCACAACCTTATGCCATCTTTCATCAAAGTAGCAAAATCCCAAACACTTAGTCAATTAAGATGCCCACTGGCCTACCTCTGCTCAAATTTGAAAATACAGGCTGCCTTTGCATTAAATAGTGCTATAATCAAGATGAAGATATTGTACAGATTGTTATTGTTGGTGGTGAGTTTTCCTCACAATTGCACTGAGTGCAAGCAGTCATAATTCCTTTATGACCATCAATCCTTAGGGAGTGGATGCTGGTCTGTTTTCCTGAATTACCATCACAATACATACTTACCTTCTCCCTTCCGTGTCTACACATACACTGAACCCACTAAAGTCTCATTTAGGCTGCCTTTGACCATGTAACAGCATAACTCACAAAAGGAGTCACCTCATCTACCACCTGCCCATGCCCAGCAGCCATTAACTATGCTGCATATGCTCCAACTTATGAGAGAAAGCTTATCCAAAAAACCTGCCAACAGTAACAATTCCCAGGAGGTGTTACCAGATAGCACAGAATTAGATCAGCACTGAACTCCAACAGCTGGTTTGCAAAGGATTTATACTTGGAATCATTGCATGCACTCAAAGGGCCTAGACAATAGTTAAAAAAAAAAAAAAAACAAAAACAAAAAACACCACAACCAGTGCGACAGCAATGAAAGCACCATCAGAAGATCAGAAGTAGTGACATACTAGGATTATTCCATGAACAGAGTTCTAGCATGCCTGAAAGGCATTACATAATCACTTTATGAATAATTAAAACTAAAAAATAAACAGCTGAATAAMTAAGAAAATAAGAGACACTGGTTAAATGTGAACAATATTGAAATATTAACCCATTCTTCTATCATTATTTTTTGGTTAGGGTGTATATTCAGAATTACGCTGCCATTCTCAAGCCACTGATGTCAGACGGTGCCTGGTGTAACACTAAGCTTTCACGGGCTAAAAACGTGGATAATAACAGTGGACATACATTTTGGGGACATAAGAATGGGCAAGATCAGTACAAAACAGGGATGAAGTTCTGACTCTTAGTGTTTACTATAATGTTTTTTTACAAAGTCTATCACAGCAGCACTGAGCCAGCTTCTAAGTTTAATTTTTTCTAAAAAGTGCCATTGAGCCATTGATGCTCTAAACAGCTATCCTGCCAATTTGGCATTTGTTTTGGGGAAACAAATTTCTCTTCCTTGTGCTTTCACAGACAAAGTTTAAATTTCTTAGCACTCTTACTCACGCAAAAGCCTGTGGAGTGAAAAAAAAAAAAAAAAAATCACAGATACAGAAATTTTGGAATTTCTTGTCCATACCCTGAGGACAATAAAGAACTCACTCCTTTTTGAAGCCTCTTCCTCAAGAAGTCTGAGCCTCCTGGTTTCTGGCCCAGATGAGGATATCTTGCTTTCAATTTTGCTTCTTCAACTTTTTCTGGGCTGATCACCTTATCCTCCATTTCCTGAAAGACAATTAGCAATACCGTAAATGAAATATACAATAATGAACTATTTGTGCAGAATACCTTTGCAGGTAATTCACCAACATGCTGACTGCTGTTACCAAGTGAACATATCAATTATTTGAGTACACATTTTCATACGTTCTCTCTCAAATACTGACAGCAACTGTAGTTCAGCCTCTCATCTTAGATGCCTTTCCTGGAGACGTGTTTGAATCTAATCAATGCATTTCTCTTTCACATAAAAGTAGTCTATACTAAAATTAAATTATTCAATTTTGGAAAAAAAAAATAAAAATATCCCCCTCCCAACAAAAAAAATTTGGTCAAAACAAGGGTTCCACTAAGAACAAAGAAATG
The DNA here is from genome assembly GCA_030449065.1 of Oceanodroma leucorhoa. Taxonomy (NCBI): domain Eukaryota; kingdom Metazoa; phylum Chordata; class Aves; order Procellariiformes; genus Oceanodroma; species Oceanodroma leucorhoa. The sequence continues at coordinate 7,568,496 of JASVER010000034.1, forward strand.
TTGAAAGCTAGGCAAAAGCCACAGGACTTTTTTTCAATTGCCCCTGTTTGATCATGAAGTTGCACAGACAGACTAGCACTTGCATTGCCACAATCTAGTTTGTAGGACTGCTCTAACTGTAATGTGTTGATATTCACTGTGAAACAGTGCTAAAGTAGCTCAGTCTCAAAAACATGCCTGCTGTTATATTAATAGCAACAATACTGTATTTCTCTATACATGTCTCTATCCTAAAATTATGAGGATGAAGACAGCTGGATAGTGCATTTGTGTAAAATAAAATGCTTATTTTATGAGTATGCTGTAAAATATGAATGCTCAAAGTAATCATTTGAAGATGCTCATTTGGCATAAACTGCAATTTGCACATCCAGTCTTTCAACAATGACCTCTACACTCATCTGTTCCGGTCCATGTAGCAATCTGATGTATGAAGTACAATTTCTTCTATTAGATCATTTCTAAAATATCTTCCATTCAAAATTCTTGTTGTGCTACTTTCCAGTCTTTGGCCAAGGCCTTTTTTTTTTTTTATGCAAACCACTGCTTGTTCAGGGAAAATATGTATCGATTTGCACTGACTGCTGTAGTTCTTGAATTGTTATTATCATCTGAAGTCATCGAAAGACTTTTAGGCAGGAAAGAAGACTTGCCACTGAAATCAGGAGGGCCTTACATTCATCTGTGACTAAGGTTTCACATCCACTTAGAGCTGCTTAGGCAGTCCCTTCACACTCTTTTCCATCCATGTCACCATCCTTTGCATTGCATCAGTCAGCATGACTGCATTTAATCCCCATGAATGGGTTACAGAAATTAATTCAACAAAAATAACCATCTTTTTTTTTTTTTTTCCTCCTTGTTGGGCTGTGTTTCATTTGGATCAGTTTCCCATCTGGATCACCAAGCAGCTGCACAAACAGGTATGTTAGCACAGCAGCAGGGAGGACAGAGGAACACAAGCGGCTGGGAGCTACTTAAGTCAGAACTGCCAAAGAACTAGAGCCACCACACTAGCCTACCCCAGTGCTTTCCTRTATCTCTTATAAAAGCTTGAAGGTCTATAATATTCAACAACTTTCTGGTAAGAAACCTCAGAAGCAAAGGTTTTAACAACAGATTTAGAATATAACATTATCTAGCTGCTCCATTAGGCCAAGACATCTCAAAGACAGCTTTGCACAATACAGTGGGAATCTGAATTAACAGTTCCACCAAGGAAAGACAGAAATTCTCATAACAGTTTAAAGAGAAACGTCTATGAGGACAGGAACCAATGCTTTTTATTAAATGAAAACACAGTTAGGCGATACAATGTAAAACACAATGTAAAGGGTGAAGTTTCCCTGACACTACTGAACATAGAACTATACTATTTCTCAYTATGTAATATCATACTAGCCAAGACCACCGTTTTCATGTGTTATAAAGATCATTCTTCAGCTGCTGTTCTTCCTGTTGCGCTTTATTATGCCGACACCGACTGGATTTTCTCAAAAGCAATCCTTTCAGCTAAACACTTCCAACATCTCATGCTGAATCACTGGGTACTCGCTGTTGAGCCAACAGACAAAGCATTTGAGGGAGCTTGTTTTGCCAATACTAACCAAAAGGAGATAGTTTTTAAGAACAGAGGGCCAACAATAAATAGCTTACATAAATATGTATTCATGATGCATCAAAGGAGACATTTATGCAAACTCACAGGGCTGACAAATCATCGCATAGCAGGCAATCAAAACACAAAATACTGTGTTATGCATCAATGCAGCTGAAAAGGATACAGACTATGGTCACTTACTCTTGATGACCAAAACCAACTAAGACTCAAAAAGCTACCTAAGACGAATTAAAGAATTTCAGTATGAACACTTGGGGTGTCAAACAAAACAAGCTGATGGCAGGTTCAAAAAATATTTAAGACAACAGCTCTTTATAAAAAACATAGTTAAGCTGCAGAACTCCTTGCCAAAGGATACAGGGGGTGCCAAGAATTTAGATGGATTCAGAAAGCAACTCAATGTGTTCATTCGCAGTTCAGAAGGCTTTTAAACCACAGACTGCTGAGTCCTGGGATAGTTTTCTGGGGAAGATCACTGCACACATCTCCTGACCTTATATTCTTCTGTGGACTAGATGGTATTGAGCACTCTTGGAGATGCACTGGTGAACCACAAAAGCTTTAATCCAAGCTGGCAAGGCCATTCATACATTTACAACATTCTCCCTTGAGTTACAGAAGCAACAACCAAGTGACTAACAAATGATTGGGGGGGCGGAAATAAAGATATACCACGCTCTCCTTCCTAGTGACAACCACACAATTGTTATAATTTTAGTTCTCTACAGGAATTTGACACAGCTAATGAGTCTGCTTACTTCATTAAAAGGATCTACCAGGAAGGCAGTAGTTACCTAACTCATTTAAAGATAGCTTTTGCTTTTAACCTTTACAGAGTATTAGCGGCGTAAAGTTCCGTATCTGCTGGACAACTGAACTGAATGGATAAAAAAAGAGCCATCACCCTTTTCAAACTCTGGTATGAAGAGCTCATCCTCTTTAGCAAAAGACATCAGACAAAATGTAAAGCAGAAAATGGGAAAAACATGACAACAGCACAACTCTACAATGAACTGATGTGGCAAAAGCCAGTCCAGAAACAAAACGCACCACCTCTAACAGCCTCCTAAAAAATACAGGCTTTTAAGGCAAAAAGAGAGTCAGTTAACCAAGGATATGTTCTCCAATGTCTAAAGTTTCTCTGTTGCTGAACTTCCCCCTGCCGCTATCCTGGGTTTTCACATCGAGAACAGGAAAGGCTGATTTTTGGCAAGTTTTCAATTTATATCACTCTCTCGTTTAACACCTTTCTCGCCTAACACATGCACAAGCTTCTTACAGCATGTTAGAAAAGTTTAGAAAAGAGGTCTGATCATGAAAAAACACTGCCTCAAAGTTCATTTAGGGGCTTCATCTTTTTTAAGCATACATATGAAAGAAGTACTGCAAAATGGGTTGTTTATGTAAGTATTTCAGAGCTAAGCATTAACTGAGTCAATGTTCAATTTTGCCTACCCAGACAAACAGTTTTAGGGAAGGTTAATATTGCAATGCCATAATAGCACTAATATCACAGTATCCTAACAGGGTATAAACTCACAGAAACCAAAGTTTTATTTTATTGACATTATTAATTTGTCTTCAATACCTCAAAAACTAAACTGGTAGATCAGAAGGGACTCCTGTCTCTCAAATAAAGGGTAATWTTCAAAACAGCGCATAAGTACTGCATTTCAAGACTTCAGTCTGAAACTCAGTTCACAAAATCAGCCCCAGTCACCTGACTTCATCAGAACACACTAGAAGGCATCACAATAAACTTGCTACCACATGTTTTGCTATGCTCTTATTACAGAGCTATTCTAGGAGTGTTGCATAGGCCAGGGATTTATTTTTATAGGCTTTGAACAGGAACGGTATCCCTTCAGTAGTCTACCTAACATGAATGTAAGGTGAGCTGCAGAACACACGCATTTAAGAGTAGATTACAGACCTGCCATAGAAGCTGGTTCTGATTACTGCACCTATTGAGAAGGTATCATCCCATATTAACCCCCAAAGCTCTACTTGTATGACTAACTCATATTACAAATTGTAAATTATTAAGCAAAAACTTGACAGCTGAGGCAGATTAAGCTTTTTCTTTCAGCGTTCTTCAAAGCAGTACTTGTGTTTCATAACTGCTCCCGATCAGAAATAGCTGTGGAGATTGCAACTGAGTCCATACAGCAATGACAAGACTAAAAAACAAACGGCTTCTTAAAGTCACAGCCGATAAAGGTAAACTGCTAACAGCATACAGCCATCTATGAAGCCAAATCCCACGTAAGAAGCTATAAAATTAATAGTTACGCAGATGACATAATAGTGCCATCACAAGATAACCCAGCCAGTTATTCTTTCTAAAAGCCTTAACTAGGACAGGCCACAGCCATTGCGTTTTAGATACTTCTCCTCCTAAATACTTTACATTAAAAGCTGAAAATTTTCTAAAAGTGAAACAAAAGTTTAGCCACCGGATTATCGCTGATCTCCAGCCGCTGCGACTGTGAGGTGGAACTCTTTCTCCCAGGACGACCTGGCAGGCAGAGCACCCAGCGGAGAGCAGGCCGGTCTAGGGAGCGCGGAAGCGCCATTAGCCCGTCCGGGCCAGAGCACACCAACGATTTACCAGAGAACAAAAATTCCCAAGTGCAGAAGCCGAGATGGTGGGGCCGCTCCTCCGCCTCCAGCCTCCGCCAGCCGCGGGCGGCAGGGCCCGCGCCCTCCCAGCCGCTCCGGCTTGCAGCACGGCGCCGCTCCCGCCGCAGGCCCCGGGCCCCGTCCCGCCTCAGCCAGCGCTGAGGGGCGGCTGGGGAGAGCCACCCGGCTCCCCCTGCCCCCAGCGCGGCGGCGGAAGGGCCGGGGCTCCTCCCCGGCGAGAGCCGCTGCTCTGACGGGGCTCCGGCCGCGGCGAGGAGGGCGGCCAGGCCCGGGAGACGCTACCTTAAGGGCCGCGGCGGCCCTCCCCCGGCTGAGGGAGGGAAAGGCCCGGCCACGGCGCCCCCGCTCCGCCTCAGCGCGCAGATGGAGGCGGCAGAAGCCCCGCGGGCCTCCTTCTGCTCCTCGGCGGGGCTGCGCGGGGTCTCCCGGCCACCCACCTTCTGCTCCTCGGCCGAGGCGGGCTCGGGACTCTCGGCAGACATGGCGCCGCRGCAGCAGGACGGCGGGGAGAGGGCAGGCGAGGGAGGCGCGACCGCCGCTCCTCCGCGCAGCGCAGCGCTGCCACCACCTCCCGCACAAGATGGCGGCCGCTCGCACGACGGTGCGCCGGCGGGACCAGACTTCCTCCGCGCTCAGCCTCCCCGGCGGCACGGCCACGCTCCCAGCGCTTCCGGCGGCAGCGGGTTCCGTCTCCGCCCCCTGGCGTCACGTCCGGTGCCGGGCAGGCTGGCAGGCGCAGCCCGGCGGGCGGCGGCACTCGGCCCGCGGCGCSGCGTCCGGCCCTGCCCCGGGGGAGCCGGAGGAAGCGGCCCTGGGGCCTTCCCGCAGCCGCGGGCCCGGCGGGCCCCTCTGAAGAGCGCGGGGCCTTCGCCCAAAGCGCAAAGTCACAGCCATGTGTAGAGACCTGCCGGCAGCAGCAGAGCAGGGCCGAGCTCCAGCTTGGGTGCAGGTTTCAGAGGGCGAGGCTCGGCCCCACACCYCCGGCGCCTCGCTGGCACCCCCCGCAGCACCCCGGCACCCAGCTCGGTCCCCACCACAGCCCTGCCGTGCGCTGCCCCTGCAGGCCGGCCGATGCGGCCTCCCCTGCCCGACATCCGGGTAACGGGGGAAAACGACCTTTGCTGCTTGGCTAAAATTAGTTCTTTTGGCTACTTTCACGTATCAAGACAGGAGGAGCTGAGTCCTCAGAAGGTTTACTTGAGGATCTTTTTCCGACACCAGCTGACAGGATAGGAGGTCCCATATAGTGCATTGAAATTTCTTAACAGTATGATATCAAGTTATATAAAATACTTTCTTCCCATCTACTTTTCACTGTCTGGTTCTTGGCAGAACAATAACCTCCCTCGGACTTTCTTAGACTTTAAGAATGTAAAGGAGGGGTTTAAATAGCTCATCGTTAATAAATCTTTATGGATCCCTAAATACGGGAATTACGTGAACAATAAGGTATAGAGTTCATTTAATATGCAGTTAAATGAATGTATGCTCCCACTTTTCCAAAAAAATGGCTTTTCCTACTATCTTATAGCGCTTTCCCATGATTTTGGCCTCCAGCCCTCCCACAATGGTGCATCGCCTGCATTCAGCATGCCCTCTGGCTGCATAGGCCAGGGATTTAGTTTTATAGGCTTTGAACAGGAACGATATCCCTTCAGTAGTCTACCTAACATGAATGTAAGGTGAGCTGCAGAACACACGCACTTAAGAGTAGATTACAGACCTGCCATAGAAGCTGGAGAACCAGCACGTGCTCTCCAGCCTGCAGACCCTGCATGTGTGGTAAACCAGCTTGAGCACAGCTCGGGAAGGATGGGCAAGGACAGGCTTTGTGTGTTTAAGGTCTAGAAGACAGACTGAGACAGGTCAGAAAAGGCTCTCAATCAAAATGGAAGCTGTAAAGTCAACAATTTTGCTACAGTTGAATTTTACTAAACCCCCCCCAAACTGGTAGCTGGAAGCATTTTTTTAAGCAACAGAGAGATTGGTCCAAAGACCAGGATTGTGTAGTAGGGAACTAAAGGCATGTGCATACCACTCATTCAGGAAGGGATACAGCAGGGCAGGTTGCACAGGATAATCATAGAAGGCACTAGTGAGTATTTTTTTCCTAATGATAGATAAAGCAATGATAACAGTGGGTGTGCCACATTTGCTTCTAGCAAAACCAGGGAGAAATGGTTCGAAGGTGTAAAAAACAGAGCAACACATAGAAGAATGATCATAAGAAGGATGAAGTTCATAGATTTTGAAAGGATGCAGAACAACAAAGCAGCGGCAGCAGACAAGAACGCGAACTTCAGGAATTTCTTTCAAATCTCTTAGGAAATTGATGTGAGGGAGAACACGGTTTTGAGGATTCAGCAGTTCCTTAATGAAATTACTTCTTTAAGGAAATGTGTAAACTATACAGTGCAGAGGAAGGATGGGAAATAAATTAAGAACCTCAGGAAAAAAGTTCTTCAATGGCCTCAAATACAAGAAAGCAGCATATAGAATGTAGGTCAATTTTTTAAGGATGTGCTTCTAAAGCAGATCCTGAAGACAAAGGGGCACAGAATCATTACTGAAAATTACTGAACAAACCTTGTAAAGACCAAACAATTTAATGTTTCTTTTGTTCAGTCTGGGTGTGATCAAGATAGCTAGTGTAACAAACGGAATATAACCTCAAGCTGGAATAAGGAAAGATCAGTTTATAGGATACTTGAATCAGTTAGTTTTTTTCCTTATCTGGTAAATATTTTCCACTTGGATGAAAAATTATCCTGGAGAATTTAGAGAACCGATGAAGCAATCTCCAATTAATTAGGGGTCATCTATACAGGAACCTATAGAAAATGAATGGGTTTCCATGAGGCTGATTAAATAGGAATAAGGGAAGGACAGAATACAAGATATATAATTAAGCTGTCTAATCAATAATTACCTGAGAAATAATCTAAAATAACCACTCAAAAGAAACTGAGTAGCTAGACATGAATTCACAATTAAGAACAAGGGTTTCACGCAATTGTATTTCCTTTAATGAAAAGGAAACAGACCGTGCGGAGAAGTGGGTGAAGGTGGCTGAAGTTCCAGACACCTTCTGGCATTAATAAGGCCTCTGGCACTTCCCCATGCAAATTAGGGAAAATTAACTACATGAAACTTTAATGTGGTGGATGCAAGTTTTGCTGGAAATGGCTATCAATTGTTCAAACAGCAATGCTGTATTTAGTAGGGTTTCATAGAGGGCTTCCCAGGGCCAATATTGCTCATCGGTTTCACTGGTGACCCAGGTAATGTATTTATTAATATTAGCAGATTACATTGAGCAAGACAAGCTACAAGAACACTAGAAAATAACTGCAATTCAGATTCAAACAGAAGATCAGATACAAAATCTTGGGTAATGGGAGATTGAAGTTCAATAACGACACATGCAGGAAAGCTACCACATTGGGAACAAGCAGGTAGGGCACCTCTGTTATACTGGATAACAAGATGAATGCAAGTTGACATCTCCTGATACTGAAATATCAAGTATTATAATAGGATGTATGAAGAGGACTTTAATCCATAAGACTTATCAACCAATCCTTCCAGTCTAATTGGCACCGAGAGGCCCTGCGTGGGATGCTCTGTCCAGCTTGAGGCACTTCAAGACCGATTCAGACCAAAAGAGGAAAGCAAAGAGCCAGAATGATGAGAGGTGCAGAAAATAAAATCTACAAGGCAAGGCCAACTGAACAGTCTGGGKTTGTCTTAGATACAGAAGACAAGACTGAGAAAGGAGATACAAGAACTAAATTGTTTTCTTTGCTTATAGTGAAAAGGCCAAGTAATATTTGACTTCAACTGCAGCAAGATTTAGTTAGACATTATAAATAGCTTTCTCATGATAAGTATAGTTTAACACTGGAAGAGATTACTTGGAGCCTCCATCACTGGAGGCCCTCATAAACCACTCAGAAACATTTGTCAAAAATAATTCTATATGGTTGAGCCTACCGAGTACAGAGAAGCAGCAAATGACCTCTCAAAAATTAGTCTAGTCTCACTTCTTAACCTACGCATAGGTGGTCACGTGGAATTCAGTTCATATTTTACAAGCATTCAGCATTTCTCCAGGTGTCCCTAACGGAAAGTGTTAACTCAGATCAAGCTGCACATGGAGAATGACTTCGTTAAATCAAAGCTGTGCATGGATAATCTAAGGTCACTTTCATTCTGAATCCATACAAGGACTAAGTGTAGTTTGACTACTTAAGTCAATACAAATTTATTTCCTAGACATGACTTGTAGTGACCACATATTCAAAATCCACACTTCTTTGCTGTTCAAAACAAATTAATGTATTACTCTGAAGGGAGAAAAGGATGGCTTGAAGAAGTAATTTAAAGTTATCAAAATACAGACATACAAACATTGTATATTGTCAGTGCAAAATAAAAGGTTAATCTATTACAGGTGAATTGTGACTTTTCATTAAAAGTGCATCCTTTTTTMATCCTTTTTTTCATCAAGTATGCAAGCAGATGTGCACCGTGACACAAATAAATACTTTGAGGATACATGCTGTTTGCTTATSACTCAATAGTAGTTACAAAGAAACGAGGACACATTCTCATTATACTAGTCTAGATCCTAGTTCTGTACACAGTACAACTGCAGTTGTATTTAACTCTTCTGCAAGAGAAACCTTTTCTCAGTTTTAGAGGGCACATAAATGACTAGAAACTGCAAACAATCTCTTCCTGTACAGTTTTTCCCAAGTCTCTATAAAATAAATGCTAGCTAACTTTTGAAAACCTAGTGTAACAGAGGGAAAAATACTGCTGAAGTGGGGAACAGACTCAGTAATATCTGAGCTTTGCCTTTCTGTAGCAACAGTCATTTGAATATACAAGATAGTTTATATGTATCATCTGGCAAGTCTGGTCTCCCTTACTTTCCCTGGCAGACTTCCTGGAGATTTCACGATACACTGACTTCTCCTCTCATCTAAGGGCAGTGCTGAATATACAAGACGCACGTTCGCTCTTTCTCCAGAGTCTTCATCAGATAAGTGTGTTATACTCCCAGATACGAAGGTCACCTTTCATATTACTGACACTCTGAAAACCAACAGCAATGTAAAGAAAAACATATAAACCAAGGTAAGACAGTTGAGAAACCCCGAGATCTTCGCCATTGTAAAGCTTCATTTTCCATTATTAAATATATACCTCAAATATAATCAAATGCTTCTAACTTTATTTCTCTCAGTTACACAGTTTAACACTTAGCATAAACTGTTTATCTGACTGTGTTTTGTTTTAGGAATACACATACGTATTGGAAAATATTTATATGCCCAACGTAGCATTTCTAGTAAGACTTCCTATGGCCACCTAGTGGCCTAAGTGGAATTGACCTATTAAAAATATTTAGGATTACATGAAGATCCTCCTTATCTAAAAATAAAACAAAAAGTACAAGTTTCATAGCTTTTGCATATATTTAAGATATAAATACTAATTTGTTTGCACAGTACATCCTTTAACACAACTGAGAAATCAAATGGGGGAGGGCAGGAATTTTATGTGAGAAAAACTAATAACAGAAAGCAAAATGAAAGTGGCCCTTAAGGAAAGAAGGAAATTGAGGGAGCAAAATATGAATTGAACCAATGATCTGAATGCATGAGTAAGTAAATAAACAATCTGCACTATGGTCGCAAGTGTTATTGAATCTGTATGTGAGAAAAAAAGGAAAAGGGTACCATTAAAGAGGAAAAAAGAAGAAAGCTAAATGCTTGCATAGTATGAAATGTTATGGAAATTCACCTGTTGTCCCCATTTTCAATAACTTAAATGAATATCACTTAAAACATCACACAGATTAAAGACATCTGTATATATTTCAGATTTCAATATTAATGCCAAAAATACATAGTATGATTTTACATAGGATTTATGCTACATTAGAACACTAAAGACAAACATCACTTGAGTATTAAATGAAACATTAAATATTAAATAACTGAAAAATAAAATAGAAAGTGTAAACACTAAACTAACTTGGGAATTTGCTATTGCAACACATCCAATGAAGTGGTTTTAAACAGTACAAAAAGATTAGATTTAAGTATGTTTCCAGTCTACTTGGAATACACAAAGCTCATTCCAGAAACCTTTTAAAAACTGGTCCATGATCACAAAAGAACCTTCTCTCTCTTGAGCGCTATTTTCATTCCTTTACAGACTTAACTTTATACTGTCATCTCTACCGATCTTCACTTGTAAGGAGTAATCAACAGTAAAACGAATACTTTAGTTTGCCATTGTTTGCTAGCATCTTGGTGAAAACTGAGGATTTGTTGGAGATTCAGTGTAAGATTTGAGTTCATATGCAGCGCCGCTATCAACTTCCATGGATTTCCGAGAGAATAGGAGCCTTACATCTCTGTGGAGGTAGATCTTTCCAGATTTAGAACTCTGGAACCTGAAAAGATACAAATATCTGTATTATCTAAACCAAAAGATGCATCTTTAAATATTATTGAATTAAATGTGTTCCTTTAAAAGATTAAGGCCAAAAAACATTTGAACATACAAAATTAGTCAGTTAAAATGAAAGAAAAAAGAATAACCTAATGTTTTCAATCTACTTTGTTTCCTTTGGCATTTGAAGGTTCTGTTCCTAATCACCAATGTAGTGCACAGCTTTGAAAGTGGCACGGAATATTTGACGTTCACACTGCAATTTTGTACGTCGAAGATTAAAGTTCTCAGCAATCTAGAAAGGCAAAAAGTGCTCTTCAGTGAGCACTCCTGAAAATGCCTGAAGGGTGGCCTAAGCACGCACAAAAGGGAAGGTTCAAATATCAACAAAGGCATATATACATATCAAATATGTATTTCAGTGCTAGCTATCATACAGACAGATTTCATTGCTCTCTTTATGAATGTACCAGCAAGAAGTTTACTACTGCTTTATATCACACACCAAATTTAAGTCCAACTTGAGAAGCAGTAGGTACGGGGATCTCTGCAGGCACACAGAAGAAGGTTTTTCGCACAGAATACCTTGAAGAGCTATTTCAAAAAGACTATAGTTCACTGGCCCAACCACCAAAGTAAACAGCGGCCAATTCCTGAGCCCATTTATCTTTTATGCTGCAGCTAAACAGCCTAATTCAGGTCCTCCAAACCTGCCAGGAATGTGCCAGTTCCACTTCCCCTGAAATTTAACAACTATAGATACAGAGACAAGATCTGCATTTCAGTGAACTGTATTCTATAGTCTTCATCTGGCAGAACTCCTTAATTTCCTTCTCTCGACTAGGAAAGGCAGGAGAGCCTAAGGAGCATTTCTTATGGCAACTGAACTTAACATCACTATCACTATGCCACGGTAAGGGAAAAAAGCTATTGCTGCTGTAATAGAAATAGAAAAGCTATTGCTATTGTAATGACAAAATGATACCATTACAAATGCTGAGAGAGCAGTGCACGCTGTATTATCACATGTATTACAATTTGCACAGATTTTTAATAAGCATTTACTCATTGACCCCACTGAAGCAAAAGTAGTATCTCTAGAATAAACCTAGCCATAATCAGACTGAAATTCTGAGAGGTTGGAAGAAGACAGATAACTACAGAAGATCCGTCAAGGTTTCATCATCTGGGGCAGGCAGGTTGTGGAAATGGATTCTGTGCCACCATTTTGTTCAGATGAGTGATGCAGAATAGCCTGCAGTCATCCCCACAGCCAGACAAAGGAAAATTCTCCTCTCCTAGATACAGCTGTCAAGGGCATTAAATGTGGCAGAGTCCAGCAGAATGCTCCTACTGGCTCCCACAGAGCTCCCATCCATCGCTATTTATTTGCTTGGTTGCTGTCAGTGTGAAAGCCCTTTACCTGGTAGGCAAAGGGGAGAAGATTCTATCTTAAGACTCTGGAGGAGAGCACAAGAAGGAAGAATGAAAGAGGCAAGGGACAAACTGAACACCACAAACATTCAGCATGTAGCTCTTAAGACATTTTAAAATGAAAAATTTTATTGAAACATCTTTTGCAGCAAAAGTATGATTGAAATTAATTCATATAGGATAGATCTACTTATCAAAGCATCATCACAAAGTAAAGCTCAATTCCCATTTTACACATGGATCTATCAGAATATAATTAGCAAGATCTATTTTTAAACTTCTCAAGCTTACTATTTTCTGTTAGTGAGAATCCTGCAAGACTCCCTTTGCCCAGTAAATAACACTTCTCTGTAACATGGCTTTTCTGAGCAYGACATTTCACAAAGATTGAATGAGTGGGAGACAGCAACAGAGTTCAGGAGATTCTTCTCATCTCTGCTTCCATCACCTCATTTTTATCTTTGAGAAATGTTTATCGTAGTAATTGGGATTTAGAAATGTTGCTCTTTATACATGCAAATACATTGGAATAATCAATAGACAACCATTACATACACCCTTGTGGGGTGGTGATGGAGTAGCCAGTATGGGACTGGTTCCAGAGCTGTGGAGGCTCAGGAATCAAGAAAAACACAAGAGGTCTCTGACAGATGATGTCTTAGGAACAGTATCAGGAAGGCTTAAACACAYAAATATCAGATGAGCTAGAAAGTCTGGCAGAGGAAAGAAAGTGATAAACATTACTGAAGAAATGACAAATACAAGCACAAAACCCCTATATATATTTTATAGGCCATCAAAATTCACAAAGAACAGAGTAAGCCTCAGAAACAGGATATAGCAGGATGATCACAAAAATATATGTAGCAAGACATGTTTTGCAAGTGGAAAAGACCATACAACACAATCTATAAAATCTGTAAGTAAAATCCTTAGGACAAGGATACAAATTTCTAGATCAGGAAAAATTCTGAGATATCAGAAAGATCAAAAAGCAACTAGTAAATCAGTAATAGCAGGTACCTTCAGCTTCCGCCAATAAAAGTATCGTATGCCACATTAGGAAAATATTTTTTAAAAAAAGTTTCTCAACATCTTGAGGAATCACTACTTTTAACAACCAGTTTCAAGCTTACCCTCCACCTAGCCTTCAGTAACAACCCCTGTTTAGCTGTTAAGCAACAACAATTATGCTCCATGCAATTAAAAGAGGCAATATGTCAGTAACTAAAGCTGTTGACCAAGCTTTAAAAACTTGAAAAATGCTGAGATGTGGGCAGGTTAACTGTTTAATTGCCTTTTACAGGGGTACCAGAATGTGACCTAGAAACCAACAGATGGCCGTCACCCTTACAACACTGGGCAGAAACGAGGCGTGAGCAGAGCTGGACTCGCAGCTCTTATGCTCATGTAGATTTAATTACAACACAAAAATCATTGCTTCACATGCGACAGGAAATTTATCCGCAAAGCATCTTCAAGAAATGACTTAAACTGCAGGTGCAACTCCTTGATTTTCTTATAGTGAATAAAGCTCTGCTGTCCGTGCAAGCTACATTTTCTATCTGTAGTTGTGGGTACAAATACAGTTTAATGGCATATTGAACAGTATCTCAAACATACAAAACTGCATGCAGAAGCTGCATACACAATAAATCTGACACTTTAAAAGAGTGTTGTAGAAAATCTGGCTGCCAATGTTAAGTTCCAGACCTATGCAAGCATTTTTGCTGAATTACCACTTGAAAAGCAGCTTTCATAATGTGAGTGCTGACAACTGTGATTAAGGCCTCGCAAGCAGATGCGACCACAATGCCGCTTTACTGGTGGTGACTTCATTTGTTTTTTTGAGGAAAATTTCAACATGTAAACTTAAGATGCTTGTTTTCAAGAATTACTGCAACTAAAACTGAAAGGCTGTTCCAAGCCAACTTGAGTAACAAAAAAAAAATAATCTTAATAGTTTAAATTTTTTAGGTTTGTATATAAGTGTTCAGTAAAACGGGTTGGAGGAAACATTGCTGCTTTTAAAAATGAAGTGTTAAAACCAACTTACGTATGAATTAATATACTACTAAGACTTTTTAAGCTCTCCTACTTAAAATCCATCTTTAATAAGGAAGGCTACTAGATTGACAACTGAGTCTTTTGTAATATCTGAGGTACTCTGTATAATAAGCCACAAGACAGATCAACATAAACTGCTGTAATATTTCAAGGAGTTTTGCAGTTCTTCTATTATGAGAAAGGACCCACTGTTTGGGTTCATCTCCGAAGCAAAAAACTTCTGGCATACTCTGCAGGTATTCACTTTCCAAAGTAAGCAGCTAAGCATACTCTGCAGGTATTCATTTTCCAAAGTAAGCAGCTAAGCATCGTAATTATCAGTTTGTTTTTCCAGACAGAAATTGATGCATTTCCAATTACACATTATAAATTCATGAGTTGATCCCTACCAGAGGTCTGAAAGCTGAGCTAAATTGTACAGGTATTTCAAAACTAGAAGCATCAGAAGTGCTACATTTCTGTCTCTCAGCAGGTATCAGAAATAGGAAGCTCATGAAAGAAGACTTCTAGCTATAAAAGACGACAGAGAAGAAAGCAGGTTTGCCTTCAAATAGAAGTAATTATTGGGTCTGTCTACAACAAATTCACAAAGTACATTAAAGCAGAAACTGAAAGGGGATCCAAGTCTACTACTCTTCATTCCCATACGCCAGACCCAGCTGGCCACAGATTTTTGTCCACCTCTGCGGATGATACCTGTCCCCAGTTCCCCCCATCAGTTAGATCAACATTGCAAGTGAATAGAGCCTTTTATTTGGGCTACACACTCTTTTTCAGAATTTACCCCAGAAGAAAATTTTTAGAAGGTGATTAAGTTAGACATGGCAAGTTAGTGTGGCCTGAAAGGATGAATTTTAATCCAGGCTAAAATTCAGAATGAAAACACAGTTCAACAGCCTCATCGTGATGCTATTTTCACACTCCAGTAAACCCACACATTTTTTATGACTGTCAACTTTAATTTAAAGGGAAAGCATGGCCTGGAATCACTGCCCTAGACGAAGTTGTGTTTCAAAAGTCTACTGGGTAGAAACCAATGCCACTAAATAAGGAAAATAATATGTACCAGAAGTAATTATACAACAAGTTAAAGAGAAAAGTGTAAGAGATTTGATTTTCTTCTGCTTGCTCGCTTCAGAATGTCAGCCACCATCGGGTTTCCAAGTGCTGCAATGAAAGCACTGGGTCTGCACGTGTGTGGTTTGTTTAAAACAATAATGCAGGCAAAAGTCTGCAAACTGCAGAAGGACAGAGTATATACATCATTCTTCCTTTGTTTCGAACTGCAGTCTCCAGAACATCCTGAGAGCAGCAGCACAGTGTCTGGTTTCAGGCAGTGCTTTGTAAATCATTAAAGTAAGATTGTGTGAATATTTTACAAAGTGAAAAGTATTATCAGCAGTATTGCATCATAAAACAGGTATTTACATTTTTACCACTAAACGCTGTATTTTTAGGAGTAACTSAGAATGCTTTTCACGTTACAAGCTATTCTGGTGAAGAGGCATGTGTGTAGGACACTGGGCACCTTCTCTACATTGATGCTTAGTTTTGGCTTTTGCCCATGTAACATCCACACTATTTCCTGTAACCTCAAAAAAAGTACATTGATCCAGCCAGAACTAAATCTCTCTTGCTAAGAAAAGAATTAAGCTTTACAAGGCTATACAAAATACTTCAATGCCAAGAAAGAGCTTTATATTTCAACTTCATTAGCTCTTCTTCCTCTACTGTCTAGCTTAAAGACCAAGTTAAAAGCATTCTTTTTTAAAATAAGTCTGTATACAGAAAGGCTGGCTGGGAAAGAAATCATGAGATAAATTTTGGCAGGTACTTGTTTTTTGTGGTTTTGTTTGTTGTTTTGGGGTTGGGTTTTTTGTTTGCTTTGTTGTGTTTTTTGTTTTGTTTTTTTTTTTTNAGTCCAAGGAGCTTACCTCAGATGTATGAGGTAGCGTAGTAGCCTTTCTTCAGTCTGTTGACCATTTTCTTTATTGACAGTTCTCTTGATTTCTCGTCTCACAGGAACAGAAAAAGTTCTTTGCCGTAGGAATGTTTGATGATTAGCTGGCATTTCTCTCAAGTCATAGATCACCACAAACATCTTCACCACAGTTTTGTTAGGGTTAAATAAGGTCTGAAAAGACAAACAATTCAATACAATACTCTTTAGAGATGACAAATTAAAAAAAAAAACCCAAACTCCATCTGCCAAAATAGTCACCGTCCTCTATGCACTTTGTTCTGGTGCCATACAGAAACATTTCTGTAAAAAAATTGTGCCGTTTTTCTGTTTTTCAACTCTTCAGGTAGTAGCAATTCCCATTTTTAAATATAATACTAAACACAACTTAAACTGAATGAAACACTAGTATATAACTACTATTACTTTGCTAATCTGCATCCCCATTTTTGTTCATTTTTCCAGTCAGCTTTTTGTCTACACTGTTTTCTAGACACAATACACTCATAGGAAGCACAGTGGTGGGCTCCGCTTTTAAACCTGAAATCACCAATGTGTTACCCTGGACTGGGTTCTTAAAAGAAAGAGGCTGATTGTTGGTTCTAAGCAATGATTGTGATTTACTTTCTGATTTTATTACAAAAATAGGTGGTGTTAAAATGTTACGATATTTAGATACAACTGAGTATTTAATCCTAATCCCTTTAGAAGGATTTCAAAATTTGTACTGTGGCCTAATTACCTCTCCATTGCTTCTTCAAAGCCATGGTGTGCCCAACTATTCTGAATCTTCAGTAACTGATTTTAAGTCTCTTCACAGCATAGATGGGTTCAAAGGTTGGGAGTCTTTTTTGTCCCACAAATTACACACATATTTCTACTTTGAATAACTACAGTACCTACAGAGATGCACATTTCCACTGCTAGCTTCATGCTCATCTCCAATAACCTCATCTCCTCTGCATGACTTTCTTGATATTAGTGGTTTCAAGGCACCCATATCTGCTGAGTACGTACCACTTGTATTGTTCCTGAAGGCGGTACCCGATAACCCCTTTTACCAAGGGACTCTAAAGTAATTACACCCTAGAAAAAAAAAGACACATTTAGCTCACAGGGAGAGATATAAACAAATCAAAATGTTCTATTCATGTAATTGTATTTATTCAGAAAACAATCAGCAATCTATAAAAATGAAAAATAGAGACGGCAATGCATTTAAGATGCAGTTTAAAATCAACAGTAGGGGCCTTACAGATACTTTGGCAGATCATTAAAAGCTGTGCAATAAGGGGTACAAGATCCAAGTTTCCACATCTTCAAACTAGCAGTCAGGGAGCTATGGAGAAATAAAGATTTCTTTTCAAGAAATCTTTTCAAGATTTTCTTACGGTTTGTAAGTTAAAATGGAAGATTTGTCTCCTCCTTTCCATTTTTATATCACCTACAATCACACCAATAATACTCCACATCTCACAGAACTAATTTCTGCTTTTCAAAGGCAGCAGATGCGCTTAATCTTCTATTCTAATCCCAACTTCAGTGATGATGACATCTGCCTTTGTACCAGCTGTGATCTACAGAGCATCTGAGTGTCCCACCCGGCGCTGTAACACTGCTGAGGCCACCCTTAGGGTACTGCCCTACAGCACACGTTTGATTAACCTGCAGGGCACAACTGTTGTACCCCACTGCACTGGGCTTAACATAAAAAAAACCCCAAACAAACAAAAAAGAAGACCCTAGAGCGAAGAAACTAGCTATACAAACAGAAACAATGTTTCTGATGATGGAGGCACTATACAAATGTTGTATTAATCCTGGGAGACTCAGCCATAATAGCATGTTTAGAGCATGTGGAAAAGCCTGAAACAATGAAACCCAGCTAGGAAAATAAGCAATGCTACTTTAACCATTTGAGGAACATCAGAATCCCTTCAMCTCCTGGAAAATCACGTGAAATAATCTAGAAAGATGAAAGCAAAATAATAGATACTCCTTTGCAGTGGTTAAGAAAAGACATACACAAGTTTAAACTCAACTTATTACTCAAACTTAACTTGCAAAGCCATTTCATTTTCTGAATACTTTTAAAAACAGAAGGTCAGAAATATGGTAAGTGCTATGAATTTAAAATCTAAATATTGGGATAATCACATGTTCAACACTTTACTTACACATTTAAACAGACCATTTACCATATTTTAGACAGACATACACATATGAAAACCTCTAAAAATTAGATCTGTCATCCAGGTAACACTGAGGTTCCTTAACAGGCATTCAGAACAAATCTAGCTGATTCAATGACAGCATACGAGACATTTTGCTTTTACAAGGAAGCACTTTTAGATATCCAAAAACCGTGCTGTCATTGTAGAAATGTGGAACAGAATTAGCACATGGATACCGAAAACAGAAATACCGTGTTGGTGCGAACATCAGCAAACCATACAGCGTGTGAGAGCACTGTGTGTCATGCTAGCTCAGACAATATTTGCTTTAAAAGAAAGGGCTGAATAACTTCTGAGTCTAAGGTCTCCATCAGCAACTGTACCTTGGCCTGCACCTAACCCACTTGCTGGCAGAGTCGTTAGTTGCCCAGGGCAGCTGCTTGTTGGGACAACAAAATGTATCCTATTAAGTCCAGCTATTGCCTCACTGCCTATTTTAAGTCAGATGGATAAAAAGAGATGGTGAGGGTTGATCACTCCAGTGTGAAGGGAGACAAACACACTCAATATCCCAAGATGAGAGCAGTTTGATGGTGCGGCAGAGCAATGGGAGGAAAAGCACTAGTTAGGGAAAGGAAGAAGGGACAGAACTCCATCATAAGCAGTTGAAAATAACCCAGGTCCCTGCAAATCCCCGCTTCCTGAACCCTCTACTCACAGAGCTCTTGTTCTTCACTTCCACCTATATAAATTCATTTAAAATAAATCCAACCACACACTTACCATGTAAGGAGAGGGTGCATTATCATCTGAAACGCTGTAGAATGACACTTCAACTGGCAGAGTCATGTGCRTGGGACAAAAGACTCCACTTGCTCCCACTTCCGCTGTGAAACCCTCCACGACGCCGAGTGGGTCTAAGCGAAAATTCAGGACAGATTCCTGAAAAACAAAACACATACAGCTCAGGTTGGGAATGCCTCAAATAGAATAGAGCAAAACTGAGCAGCAAACAAGGAAACAAGTTTATATAAGAAAGTGGGTCTTTTGTAAGGTGACCCACCAAAAATCAAGACTGAGGCAAAAATTATGATGAACAGCGGAACATTCAGCAAGATGATAGTGGTTTAAGAGAAAGCATCATCTCAATCCAGTCTTCATCCTACTGAAACTGGTGCAAAAGCCCACAGAGAATTTTACTGCARCAGGATCTATGCATGATTTTCCTTGACATAAACTATCTGAAAAAAAATAATAATCTAGAATCTGTAACTTTCCTCAACATATTCACTCCATATTTCACAAATATGGAGTGCAATACAACCTGTTAACACACTAGCTATTAGTTGTTGATATTTGATATGCTACACGAAGTGAAAAGCTGGAGACTACACTTCAAATATGTTCTGCTTACTACACTGATTTAACACAGCTTTTGTGACATATTTAAGTAGACTTTAAGAGTGAAAATGTAAATCCTTTTTTCTTGGTATGTACATTATAAACATGAACAATTACAGGTTGTTAAATCTCATTTAAGTCAACAGAACACCTCCTAACTTGACCGTAGTGGGAAATAAAAGTTATAAGCAACTCATTGTATCTGAATCTCTGAGACAGATGATGTCTGGGGTGCGAAATATGTGCCCTTACAGCTGGAAATTAAAACAAATTTTATTCAATTTAATTATGAACTTGTACATTGTAATCAGGCTGGAATTATTCACAGTAACGCACTTTTAAAAGCAGTACAGAAGAATACTAAAAATACCACAAGAATTCTAGAGAATATGCAATACCTCAAAGTTTCCCAGAAGGCTAAGACTTGTTACTGGTGGAGCACTAGAACTTAGAAAAGGTTTCCCATGGCTCTCTGGATCACTGTCTCTGTTTATACACTGTTGTGGGCTATTAAAAAAAAAAAAAAAAAAAAAAACCACAACAGAATAAATATAAAGGATAAACACATTTGCTTTTGCCTTCTGGGTATAAACAGCTCTAGAATTATTTACTTACTGTATTACAAAATGTTGTCCTAAAGAAGTAACAGTTGAACATTGCCTGTTAATACTTTAGCAAAACATTTTCTAGTTCACTGAAAAAACACTTTCACAAGTTTTACATTACGAGGGATAAAGACAATAAAAATTTAGGTTGTTCATTAACTCCATTAGCAAGAACCAAAGTATAAGATTATTTTCTCTTACATGCAGATATTTTTGTCTCATATCCTGACGTTTCCAACCTCAAATTACCATACTAAAAGCTGTTTATGTTACATGTATCAATGTATAAAAGGTCACAGTCAGTCCCTTTAAGAAGTTAAGTTCTCTAAACAAGTTAAGGCAAAATGTTGAACCTGTTCAACACTAAGAACATAACACAAAAATAACACTGATTTGAAGAAGAATCAACAATTACTATCTTTTCTGTTTGAAAATTCAAGTGTATCTTACAGCATACCTACCCCTGCACGGGACAGAGTTCGTCCTGGCAGCAGCTCTCATACCATGTTTATGTCCCAGAGCCGTGCTAACCTGAAGACCCCTTGGCAACTTGGCTGCCAAGCCTTATTTCAAAATAAGGATTCTTTTGAAAGGCACACATTTTTTTGTCTTTGCTAACATGCTCTGTTGTTGCATACAGGTATGTATATACATTATGTCTCCCCAAAAATTCTTMAGAGTTTCTGGTAAATAAAACATACCTTCCTGCAGACAGACATTTCAACTGCAGCAGTGATGAATCCAGATCAAAGCACCCAGACTGTGTTTTTCTTTGAGGAACCTCAAGAGGGAAAGAAGATGCTAATTTGAAAAATGTAGCTCTAGTAAGGACAATTTTGCCAAGCAAGCATAAGTTTGCCAGGAATTTTCATGGCATTACAAAATTATCAAAACAGAGCAGAAGAAAGTAATTCCTATACATTCTAAACTTAGTGAAGAAAATTCTAAAATTATTAATGACAAGACTGTAAATTCTGATTAACAGGAAGTACTTAAATAAAGACTCGTTCAAGAGGCTGACATCTCTTTAGAACAGTACAGAACATTACAAATAAACAGTCTATAACAATTTCTATCCAAGTTCCCTGAAAATATGACAGCCTTTACAAGCACTGAAGAATAAAACATATCGTGTGTTGATTACAGAACATCACTACTTCAGTAGTTTTAACTGGGACTGCCTTTTTCTTTAAAACTCCCAACAACCTACCAAGAACTGTAACACTTGCCCAGTGTCTCTGTCTTATCATAGCAGCTTTGTATCACTTAGTCATTCAATGACATCTCTGATTGCTGAAGAACATACGGTACTAACTGTTCACAGAAACAAAAGCTTTGGAATAATAGGCAATCGGGTATTAATAACTCACACAAAAACTCTTAAATGACAAAATACGTTAGCTTACACTTAAAGCACTAATCTTCAAAATGCTTTCTTTTGTGTTCTAAAATAGCACTGAAGCGTTTTTTTTGGCCATAGAATTTTCTAATGTCACCTTTTGTTAATCTTGATAGGATCTCAACAACTACCTCTAATATTTTCTCTTCCAGAATTATTGTTCCACTTCATTTGAGTGTTAACTCTCAAATTTCCACTTGCAAGAGTATTCACTCTGCCACTAAAAGTAAACACACACACTTCACCTAGGTAATTTGTCAAATTTTCTACATACACAGATATTAAAAGAACAAAATACTTCCTTTCTCATTTAAAAGATAAGTTATAATTTCAACAATAACTTACGGGACTTGAAAGCAGAGGCAATCCAGTTCTGGGATGAAAAGCCTTGGTTGAAGTTCCATCCAAAGATCGAAAATTATGTTTCCGCCATATATTTGTGTGTTTTAGAGACGGTGCTTTCTGTCAGCAAAACAAATTTACTCAAGATATCAATGGGATATTTCAATGGCCTATCATGGTAATACTTTGCTTGCTGTAATGGGGAAGACTTCCGAACCAGATGGATCTGCATCACACTAGCATATTATGGAATATTCAGTATAAATTCCCCTTGACTCAACCTACAATCACACTGACTGTTCACTAAAGATTACATACCATATTCAGACACTGGTATATTTACAAAAAGACAGGATGCCTAACTGCCTATGGAAACTGTCGTTCATAATGGTATCACCGTGAGTGGAATAAGACAATGTTCTTCTCTATGTTAAACTCATAATTAAGAAGGTATGGGGGAGGCACTGCCGGCCAAACATTACTTCAGACCAAGAAGACAATAGTAACATGCTGCTTCCTACAAAGACAGACTTAAATCCCTCTTCATATTGGTCCTTAGCAGATATGAGGTACAAGCTATCTAAGAGCAGCTATAGTAATTGGTCTTTTCCTCTCTGTATTTACCTGTACGTCTGGGTTCTTCAGCCGCTCACACTTAACTACACCGTCTTCTGTAGGTTTCTTCTGAGAAGTGCTTTGGAAATCGAGGCCTATTGGGTCTTCATTCTCATCATGTGCGGTTTTCATTTTATCTTGTTTGTTTTTGTTTTTGAAACTGTCATGGTCTTTATTTAAATAATTTTCAATACTAATAAGCTGAGTATTTTGCTCATAAATATTTGGTTTTTTTGAGTCTTTATCTAAACACTTGAGCTCATTTTTGTGCAAAGAGTCAGATACATGCGTCACAGTTGCTTTTTTTGTACCTTCAAGTATTCTGCATTTATCTATCTGTAAATTGTTAAAACTGTCCATGCCATTGTTCTCACTAACAACTGTTCTTTCTTTAAGTTTATTTGTGCAAATCTGTTCACCAATGCTGTTGAAATTTGAATACTGTTTAATTCTATTGGTTACTTGGTCTTTCTGTGCATAACCAGAATGTATCGTTTCCGATTTATCTGGCAATTCGGATTTATTTTCTTTAATACAGGATGATGATGTGTGAATGTTAGTAAATGCATGAGAAGTTTTATTTGAAGTCTGATGAAATGCATTTTGGACAGCTTCATTGGGTTTTGCTAAAACCAATTTTCTTCTTGCTTGGAGTTTCAGAGAGGCCTTCAATTCTCCATCAAACCTAGAAGGACTGATGGGAGTATCAGGTGTCTTCATCCTTGATTTACTGCTGTCTTCTAACAAAGAAAAATCAGATTTAGCAAAAGAAACAGAAGACGGTTCCTTGCCTTTCTTCAGCAAATTTTCATCTTCATACGTACTTCGGAAAATTTTTGAAGTAACTGGGCTAGTCTCATGCACTTTGAATGGACGTCCAGAAACATGAGAAGTAGCTGGATCACAATGAATCAAGTGTTGGGCAATCCTTGCTATCACCTCCTGCCGCTCCTGGAGCAGGGAATCGATCAGGGGATTACTCTCTCCTGCCGACTGACGGCCACAGTGGTTCACTGGAACACGGGCATCGAGCAGTGGGATCTCTGGTCTTGCTCTAGTTTTGCCTTCACCACCATCTTCTTGTACTGCATTGTCTAAGTTTCCAATAGAAACAGGGGAGGTTTCCTTGCCTTTCCTTGGCAAATTTTCGTCTTCGTAAGTACTCCGAAAAGCTTTCGGTGTAGCCGAGCTGTTTTCACGTATGTTGAATGGATGTCCAGCAACAGCTGGTGAAGTAGCTGGATCACAGTGAATCAAGTGCTGAGCAATCCTTGCGATGACTTCTTGTCGCTCTTGAAGTAAAGAGCCTATCAAAGGATTGGTTTCTCCTGTGGGCTGATGAGAGCAGTGACTATTCGAAACACGGGAATCAACTAGAGAAAAGGATTTAAAAGTTCTGACAGGTGTTTCATGAGATTGCGTCTTATTGTCTGCTGTAGCATTATAGCACTGAACTTTAGACTGTGATGCCCCAAAGTCAGATCCAAGCCCAGTAGATGGATAAAGTTTTAAATTTCTGATAGATGTAGTAAATTCAGGCGTCTTTTTTCCATTAAGTAGGCCTTCAGGTGTCATTGTCCACGTCTGTTTTCCACAGAATCGCTGCGGACTGGAGGTACTGCATTGCTGTGCCACACTGGAATCGCTGTGCTGATGTAACTTACGCTCTTGCATTCGCTTTTCATAAAAGCTAAGGTTGGTGTGAATACTACAGGTCAAAACTGGGTAGTTCGATTGTCTGGGCAAGGACTGGACACTGACTCTCAAGGCCACATTGTGAGAAACATTAGGAACAGGAAAAACATGCTCAGTTGGTGTCTGGGCGAACGTCCATTGCAAGTCCACATCTGCAGCGCTCACCCTGAAACAATACGGAAGGGCATTTACAGAAATATCTAAATGAAGAGTCTTTAATTATCTACTTCATAACACAAATGTCTAAGAAAAAGCACTAGAGACACCAGCAACTGCTGTACTTTGTGAAGGATACGAATCCTATACAACCACCAAAGTACTGGGCCAACAACGTGGCACCTTCTGAAAGCAAACAGGAAAACAGGAGTAAGAATGGTTTTAAGACAAGTTGCGACAACCTGCGAACAGCAAACAAGTTTTTTTTGATCCCAGACGTACCTGTACAGAATGTTTCGGGGAACAGCACCATGTGAAACACTCAGCCACGCACTTAGCTGAGAGAAGAAAACAAAAGAGCGAACAGCCAATAAAAGGGTCTTCTCTTCAATAAATCGATCTCCGCTCCTAAAATGTATTAAGAGAAACACATGGATGTTGGTAAGAATATACACAGAGAACTACTAGAACTAGAACTAGGACATTTTCAGATCTTCATTCTGAAAATAAAACGCAGTTGAATCAACCAAAACAATGAAACTCCTCAAATATTTTTGAAGATTACAGAGCCTGATTTGTTTTTATCCACATAATAATTTGTACAATTTAACATAGCAAATAACATAAAAATGACCATTTTCAGCTAGGAGCATTTCGTACTCTGCATTGCACAATAGGCACTGCAGAAAATATGAGTACAGGAAGACTAAGATTAAAAGATGCTTAGATTTCACTGGTAAATAGTGGTTTTCTTAGATCGGTCCTCATGGCAAAGGGCCAGTTCAAAACCACTAACCAATTACTTTAAGGACTTTAATATTAAAAGATTCTTGCAACTATCAGCTAATCCTAATATCCAACTTACTGTCGAGGAACTGGCTCCAAAATCCACCTTTCTAACAGCAATGCATCTTGTTTGATTGCAGGATCATTTAAATCATTCCCCTCAGTGGTGGGACCTTCATCACTATAGCAACAGTCTGGAAGTAGCATCACTTCCACCATGATTGGAATATTGTTCTTCCACAGTAGCATAACCTCAGATCTGGTTCGCCTGGCTTGACGACACTGAGGGAAAGAAAAAATGTCAACATATGCAAGCCATAAAAATACTAGCCAGATTTAAAATCTACTTTAAAAACATGTTCCAAAGTACTAGAAAATACTGGAAAAGGGTAAGGGTCAAATTCTGTAAACTAGGTTTCACCAAATCAGAGATAAGATTCCAGAGCTATTAAATGAAAAACAATTAACAAATCCTTTATGGTTGCCGTTTGAGCAACTTCTGTAGAAAAATTAAAAGAGCTCATAAAAATACATTTCCCCAACCACTACACTTTGCTACCTTGTAATTCTCTCTCCACAAGTCATCATCTTGGATAGACACGCTCAAGCAGTATCTTTATAAATTCTGTGTCTTGGAGCAGGCTAACTTCTGCATGAATAATAACTTAAATTCACACAGTACTTGGGAAATTTTACTTGAGAGATGGGATGCTCCAACCTTACTCCCAAATAGACTAGCTAGATTTGATGTGCTCGTGCTTTTTGGATCACTAACTTTTCAAGAATACCTGGAAAAGCAAAAAGTTTGGCAAGTCAGCCTACATTTCCTCAAAAAAAAAAAAAACAAACAAAAAACACACCAAACAGACTAAGAATGCTAAGTATAGCGCTCACCATTTGCATAATAAAGACTCAAACAGGTACTGCATTCAGGTAGTTGTGCAGAATTTCATCTTCAAGGATAAAAGGCTTAATGATCTCTCATTTTAAGGACAGATCTATTATTAGTACGATACTGAATTACATATTCGTTTAAACGTGGGACTGACAGAAAGTAATTGTTATTCGTGCTTAACTGTGAATCTACTGTCGGGTTCTTGGCTTACTTTAATCATGGCAGCAAGGATGCACACCACTTAAAATGAAACCACCGTACCTGAGCCAGTTTGTCGCTGCATTCATGCTTAGTTGTTGGCGGCTGACTTGATTGTGCTGGCGGGCAATGAAAGCCCTCTGTTCTGCCCTTGATTGAATACTCAGGCGTTCGACCTTCGGTGATCAACAAGGCCAAGGAGACCAGGAACTCCTCAGCTTCATACTCAAAGTACTCATCCAAAGTATCTGCCATTTCAAAAAGACAAAAAATAATGTCACCTACTGTATAATAAGCTTTCAACTGTTGGCTGACCCCGCAGTTTGTTTCAATTCACACTTAAAATGAGAGCTATGGGAAATGGATCTTTGTATCAGACTGGCTGTACTCCCCATAAGGCCAAAGTTACTGTACCACCAAGAAACATTTTTCCTCTTTTCGTAACATTATCACTACGAGCAGACAAAATGAGAAATACCCTAAAGAGAGCTTCACATAGTAACTGGTCAATGCACCAGATTTCAGTGGTGCTGAGAAACAACTGTTTGTGTTGTGAACCACAGCTGGATCACAGCTTCTCCAGAAGAAAAAGTTTCCTGGGCTCTAGTGGGAGAAGTTTGATGGCAGTATGGCTTGACATCATTAGTATCATGTGACAGATAGAAAGAGAAACTACAATACATCACAAAACATATTAATAACTGAATAAGAAAAAAAATAGAAATTTTGACTTCTATTAGAAAAAACGGGACGCAATGTTCTCTAAGATTTTTATTGCCAGTCCATCATGCTGAGAGCAAGGCTTACTTGAGAGATACATTTTTAGTTACCATTAACACAACAGGAAGGGTTCCCAAGGAACATACAGAGTATTCATTTTGTACCATGGTCAGTCTAAACTTGTGCAAAGAGTTAAAACTCAAATCTCTGTAGACAAAGCAGCAGCTGGCATCACTCTTCATGAATTACCCTGGCACACTCGATTCCTACAGAGGTTGGATGCACCAGTCCCCTGATTTTATGGTGTTTTGTAGAGCACCCTTCTCCTCCTCCTCCCTCATCACAAGGATGTCACACATCATTCAAACAGATTCAAGTACAACCAGATCATGTTGTTCCCCTCTCTGCATGGAAACACTCAAGTTTCAAAATGATTTAGTTACTGAAGGGGTTACAGAAAAATCTCTTTTCCGAGAAAGCAAAAATACATTCACTTCAAAGTCTATTTTAAGAGCAGCAAAGAAAAGCAGGTGGAGGCAAGGCTGCCAGCAGTTCTTTACCTTTATTTTTATGCTTTAGGGGAACAAAAGCAGAWGACATCTTCACAATTTTAGCTTAAATGTCTTATGTCATTCACCAAAACAAAACTGCCATAGGGACAGAGTTAATTTCTATTCATGTTTTGATTACCATGCATAAAATACCTTTCCACTTGGAAAAAAAAAAAAAGAATTCAGAAGTCTTTTTTCTCTTCATTCCCTAATAGCAGAGCATTTGGCAAACACGGCAAGACAGACTTGAGAGATCCATACAAGGGATGCACGAAACAAAAGCTCCAATTAAATGTGCAATTACCTGTCTATGCAAATCATAAAGTGTGTAAAATTAGCTTTTGCATGTACATATTTGCCTAGCCCAGGCTTGTACTCCACGGACCCCCGGGCTGACGGCCTATTTTGAAGGATCTACATAAGGTAAACAGGAGAAGTCAGCCCACCGCCAGGGAACTCAGTTCATGGCATAGGAGTCCTCATTTTTACTGACTCCTTTTTTTCCTCCTTTTTAAAGGAATGCACTTACATAGCTGCTTTGGGTGGCAGGGACGGGGTATAACTGGGACCCTCTTCCCACATCTGTCCATGGCACACGCGGCCAGTGGTACGGCACTCCTGACCCGCGCCGTACATGCCACATCTGCATGCACACGTCTACGAAAAGGTGCCAGGTGCTGGACTGCTACAACCAGCACAAGTCCTGTGGCTCCATCCCCCGGGGGGGGGAGCAGGCAAGGAGCTCTTCTGAAACAGCCGCCCATGCCGGCTGCYCGCCCCCCACCCTGGGGAGCACCCCAACCGGGAAGGGACCGCGGCCCCAGAAGAGCAGGGTGCGGCCAAGACAATTCATCTGGCCACCGCCTGCCCTCAGGCAGAAGAAAAGCCAGAGGATAGATGAATTACCCTGAAGGACCCCATATGGCACGTGAACGATACATTAAATCATCTGGCATGAGTTAAAATGGTCATTCATCTGACGGATGGCAGAAAATGACTAATAAAGGGTGCGTGAAAGATTAAAGGAATGGTAAATAACAGAGAGGACARGACACTTAGGTAGTGATATGAGTCACCTACAAAATTAGGCACCTGCAATTTTATTTTTTTTTTTCCAGCTGAAAGTCTGGTGAACAATAAACAAGGCATATTTAGGGATAGGGAAATGGCATTTGGAAAGACTCTGAAAAGGATTTGGGTGTTACAGCTGACAAAAAAAAATAATTGCAACATTATCTTGCTGCTAACACAAGCATCATGCTCATCTTCRTATGTCCAAAGGCCATGGTAATGTTAAGAAAGCCACAGCAGGAAGGATCACTACTGGAGTATTTTTCCTACTCTGACATACAGGTTCCAAAAATCTAGAAAGTGTTCAGCAGGAGTGATATTAATTTAAACAATAATTGCTTCATGCTTAGCAGACTAAACAGAAGGGAAATTCATCCTTAAGAAAATGTGTAAGAGGAATTCTGTTTAGTTAAAATATGTGAAAACATCTATAGTTTTAAAGAAAAAAATTAAAGAGCTTGATCAAGATCTGCACATGCTTATGCAGACAGGTCCTATCTCAAACACCTTCTTACTGTCACAGAAATGTGCACAGTAAGATGTGATACCTGAAAATCTACACTACAGAATTTTAAATGGCAAGTAACAGTAAAATAGACATGCCCTTTAATTACCATTAGCAGCTCACCATGTGAAGCAGTAGATCTATTATTTGGCTCTCTTTTTTAGAAAGAATAATTATTTGATTAAAAGCTTCTGGACTTGACACAAATTAATAGATAAATCTTATGGCCTGAGTACTTCTGGTGAGCTGGTTAGWGTCAGGTAAAAAGCTCCTTTTTGCATTAAAAAAACCTTATATTCTATACTTATATTCTATACTTAAAATGCTCAGTGTCTTCACAGATATATACCACAAATTGACATAACAAGCCATAAACAATTTAAGCATGTCCAAATGCAAGATCCAGTGAATCTAGTAAATAAGCAAGATCTAGGGAATAAAGCAAGGTAAATAAATCTGAAATAATCATTACTCAAGATTCAGAATACATACACAATATTACTTTAYGTAAACATAGAACTTACTTCTAAGTTCAGTTTGCAAACACTGCCTCTGTTCCTGTATCAGGCCTATTATTTCTGAAGCAACCAGTTTCTTGCCTTAAGGATGGAAGAGGAGACCCAACTAGCTAGAAAGACCTATTTGTATTGGCTACAGTTACAAAAACACGATGTTGTTTCAAAATAAAAACTGCATCTCGTTAAAGGATGATAAACAACAAGTATTAACTAGGAAATGCTACTGTTTTCGTAACAGCATTATAAAGACAGGGCCAACACTTCAGAATTATGTCAGCARTGTACCAAACCAGGTACTTGATCTGGACTTTTTAAAAATAAAATTAAAGCATGAATAGCAATGGATATTGAGAAATATGTTTTCCTACAAAGTTCATGCRGCATATTGACTTTTTTTAGCTCCACTACTTTTCTATATCATTTAGCAACTTCTAAGAGTTTTCATAAAGGAAAAAACCCTATAAATATTGAGAAGCCTGGTAATTGTTCCTATACAACAGACACAGATGATGCAAGTTGATGTAATTGAGGACAAGGGTGGAAAGACATTTATAGAAACAGCAAACTCAGTGTTTMGTTAAAAAAGTCTTACTGTGTGTGTGCTGTAACTGTTTTCTTTTGTGTATGAATCAGCCCTGTTTAAGACAAATATCATATATTGTGCATAGAATAACCTCCATCCTATAATCTGACTWTACAAATATGATTATTATTCTGCTTCATCTCTAGCAACAGAACATGCAAGTATATAGCATAAAATATGCATCCCAGCAGTGTCTGGGTTTTRTTCCCCTTAAAATAGCAAAAAATCCAGTTAGTTGACACAAGTACATAGGAATTAAAGTAACAAGGCACTACAGCCCTTTAATCAATACAT
Organism: Oceanodroma leucorhoa; assembly: GCA_030449065.1. Lineage (NCBI taxonomy): Eukaryota > Metazoa > Chordata > Aves > Procellariiformes > Oceanodroma > Oceanodroma leucorhoa. The sequence goes on from JASVER010000034.1 coordinate 7,599,197, forward strand.
TGAAACTAAAGTTTATTGACCAGGTGGTCACAAGAGATAGCAGCAGATGTCAGACTACTTTAGGAGGGAAAAAGAGAAAAATATAAATTTAGACTGAAGCTACTACACATAAACCAAAACATACAATACTGGAGAACTGAAACCTGGAGGCACATCATTTTGTCTTCCTCAACAAAGACTGATTTTCTTCATCTTCTGGACAAACAGAAAAGTCCATTTAAGCAGAGATGTCATAAAGRAAGTCTTCAAATCCTTGTCCTCCCCTGTCCACTAGACACATGTGCATACTCACTGGAGCATTGGAATAAAGAATAAGAACTCAACACCCCCACCCCCCCCCACCCCCAAGTTAAATTGGCTCACATCCTAAAACATCTATGGAAGTTAGGTATGTGGTACTAGTGAGTCACAAATCCACTYAACTGTAACCCAAGAACTCTCCCAAAACTTCAGTTAATCCAGTTGTGCCCAGCTGACTCCTTTCCCAACTAGGTCACACTTGTGTGGACCAACTCCCTTCCCTTTCCTATCACAGCRTTTTCTGTAGTAATTACAGAAAATGTTTTCCTGAAATGCGTGTATTAGAAGACCATTTAATCTATTTTCTAGGCTTAGACAGGAAACAAAGACATTYGGTATGATGTAACCCATTGTGCTCCAGGGGCCACCAGAAGACACATCTGCAAGCCGCTGCCCTGTCCTGCCCGGGGACAGCGAGGCAGTGAACGGCCCCAGCAGAGCTCCTCCTGCCCCATGCCCTCCTCCTGTCCCAACCAGGCAGTGCTGCAACTGTAAGCTCTCTTAGYCCATGCTTATTTTATTGTCCTAGCACCTTTCATACTGCACTGGACACCACAAATATCTAGCAAGCTTGTCCTCCTCTTCTCAGGAGAAGAGCTCATTTTGGTAAAGTGCTCTTCTTCAAAGAAAGACAAATTTGTTCARCTTGAAGTATCCATTAGTCCTGACCTCCACTGATTTGGAGGGCTACTTTCCCAGAGAGTCCATGAAACCACTAATAATTGCCTTTAAATATGCTCTATAACAGTCCAGACCTTCCCTGGAAAATCTTTAGGCATCCRTAATGGATTTTGAAGGCCACCAGTTTAAAGTAATCAGATTTCCATTTCACTTCTTAGAAAGCTGAAACMCAGTAAGCAAAACACTAAACAAAATACGGTGTAGGCTGTTCAGATTCCCAGCTGATGCAAGCCCTGCTCCTGCCCTACCCCAGCTGTCCAGCAGGCACCGCGGCATTGTTGCCCACCTCTGCTCTCGGCTTCCTTCATGARCTACAATTTTTTTGAAAGACTAAAAATATTGCTTAAGTACTTGGATCTTATTTTTTGTACTTTTAGTACAGGCAGTCCTTAAGGAGACACTTCAGTCTAAGAGTCCCATGGCAAGAGTCAGGTACACTGGAGGAAAAGTGGCTGCACTGTCAGTGTTCAGAACCCATCACCTCCTAGCAAAGGCATCACTCTGCATTTAAAAAATCACAGCAAAAGCTTTCTGGCCCTCCCCCCAAAACAGTCAACTCTGAATAGGTTTTATTATCTCACTATTCCAAGGAGTAGGTTAAAGGTAGTTCCATATTTTAAGAGTAAGGCAGGGATTCAAGAAACTACTGTAAAGGAAATGAAACACAATGTAAACATTTGACTAACAGCTTCTCTTCTGGAACTAGAAACACGGATGCTTCGGTTAACTAATTCCACGTTGTGCTTCACTTCAAAAGAAAGTTGCCCTTGAACCCCCCCAGATTCATGATTCTCTGAATGAGCAGTCATGTTGTGTCTGCATATTACAAAYCCGTAATTATATCTGAAGTCACGCGCTTCAAAAGCTTTGCAATATTAAGAGTTTAAGTATAATTTAAGCTATCAAGAGTTAGAAGTCATGAGCTGGTCTACTTGCTTCAAGAAACAAGCTATTAGTTAAGTTTACTTAAATTTAAGCAAATGCAATTAACTGGTTACTCATCTTATCTTAGGAATACTTATACAGGGGTTTTTTTCCCCCACATTGACTCCTGTCTTAGATTCCCAGGGCTTAAGATCTTTGAGCTCGGGGACGGCCATTATGAAAACATGAGGAGAGCAGCACAGTACATCATCTTACTCTTGCTGTCTCCTTTTTCCAGGGTACCAAACTGAACTACTACCTGATTATCAAAGCAGTTTAGCTGTAGGCAGGAAATGGCAGCATAGGAATTTTACATTAGGATTGATGCATACCTGCTATTCAAAGAAAATAGAGCATAAGCTATAAAAAATTGCTGGATCTACTTAGTTTTGTGTAGAAGAATAGGAAGAAATTCACCTGCTTTTGTGTTGTTATGCCGGTTTATAATTAGAAAAACAAAACAAAGCACACCATCTTACAAGTAAGTGGAGGGGGGGGGTGTGCAGTTAAAAATCAAGACACAGCTACACGGCAGCTGATGAAGTTGCTCCAGAGCAACAAAAATCCATCAGTACCAATCAGGGCCATCAGCTCCACTCCAGACTGCAGCACTGCAGTAACTCCCCTGGTATGTGTGTATCACTGCTGATCTACCACACGCTTCTGCTGGATGCCTCTCACAGCATCCAGAGCTAATCTCGAGGCAGCTTTACCATAAATAAAGTTACGAAAAAGAGACTCGTCTTAAAATCAGGCTGGGGAAAAAAAAAAAAGAAAACAAACGTACAATTTACATTTTGCTAAAACTTATTTAGTTTCAAACAGCTTAATGAGTACAGAAATAAAATCCAGTTAAATTCATTTAAAGCTTAAATTTCCTGCAGCAATCTCAAAAACYACCGCTCTTTGAGAGTGTAAAATGCAGACTGTTAAACTGATCTGGGTGTTCCCATCTTGCTTCCTGCGTTTTGGCTGACATCCTATTTTGCCATCACCATACTGCTTTACTGAGTCACTTCTCTTCTTCCAACTGTAGCTTTCTATTTTTACCTAAGCAACAACAGTTTAACCTGCTTCTTTTGATTTTTTTGGCATTAAACCAAATTCTAAATCCAATATTTGCATTTTGATGAGGGAAACTGGTTTCATTTTCTCTTAACTGGACAAAGAAAAAGAATACTTAAGAACAAGTGATGTAAGCTGAATTGTTTCTCAGTCAACAAGGAAATCACAAATTGTGAAGTAGGTCAATCATTATGATTTCATCGTCTGTATTTAGCAGAAGGAAAGCAATTCCCGAAAATGTGAAGTTTGAGGCTCGTTTCAAACCTCAGTTCACTAAAAGTTGCAAGGGAACTCGTATATTCTAAAATAGGGTTGTTCTACTGTATCCTGACATGGGTACATAAGTGCTGAAATGTCAGTGTAAATCTGTAAGGTTTTCAGTGCTGCAATTTTTAGCATTTTAAATACAAGCCAGTTGGAAGAAAAGAACATAAGCTTTTTGCTGATCCCTAAACTTACTAGTCTACAGAACGGGTTACAAAAGATGCTACTTGTACCGACATGCTATAACCGGACAGGTACTGAAAGCAAAGAGGACTTGTCTCAGCTAATGCCCTTACTTAAGCACACATCAATTTGTGTTTTCCTTTATATTACAGTTGCCTAGATTGTGATTTTGTTAAATGTGACTACACAAAAAACTCTGAAGTTATACTATAATGAAACAAACACACCTATCAAGAGCAGACTAAGTAATTTCTGAGTTTTCCATTCATTCTTCTCTAGCTTTTTACATTTTTCCCTTGATTAGCTGATGCTCTGCCTAAATTAGATTAAGTTAGAGCAAACTGCGTGACTTGATAAACCTACCCGAACAAAAAAACCTTAAAAAACCCAACAAAGCAATAGGATTTCTAATTCTGCAATTCAAAATTATTTTTTCAGGTATTTCTGTTACTTCATAAAAGAAAACAAGTAGGAGAAAACATCTCTTTTAGAATAAGTATGTGGTGCTAAGTATAGAATAGACACTCAACTGTAATTGGAAGGGAATAAAGGGTTTATATCTAGCCTTCACTCTCACCATCAATACTGTGATTTACCACCCTCGTAAATATGCTGATATAAATTTTGCAGAATTATATTGAAAACAAATTACTGAAATGCTCTTGTTTTAAATCCCACCCTAGTTCACAGGAGGAAGCAAGGACAATGTGGAGATCAGACCTAGGCTAGCTTCACAGTCACTGCCACCATAATGTGAAACCGCATCCAACATGCTTGGTTTAGGGAGATGAAGGAGCCGTGTGTCACCCTAGAACAGAAAACAGAGCACCCTTCAGCTTACAGAATATGTGAAAATTTCTTCCTAAGGTGTTTTCTAGAAAAATAATTAAGTTCTTTTATATTAAAACACAGATTTTCCAATATGAGATTTCTAGATTCAATAATTTTTTTTCATGCTTCCTTCACTGATGTTGATGATGATGACTGTTTCATCTTTCATCAAGGCTTCCCCAGCCAAGGGAACTGTATTTGGAGATGAGGATGATGATGGCTGATGACCATCTTCACTGTTGTTACTCACTAATTCAAGAACCAGCTTAGCAGCAACTGCATGGCTGAAGACATACAGACCGAAGGCTTTCATCGACTTACTCAACTTTATGTTAGCTGTAAATATCATACTGCAGTGGCTCCATAGCTGTTGCTTTCTTTTCAAAGGAAGCCCAACATGAATTACAATGAAAAAGCATATGTATTTGGCTAAGCCTCATCTCTTTCTGAAGGCACATCATCAGTATAACAGTCACAGCAATTGAGTACTGGGAGGTCTAACTCCATTTGGAAGCCAAGACATCCCTTCCATTAAACAGGTTGACGGCAGCTATGCATTAAATTCCAGCTGTGATCGCATTTTTATAATACATAAATAAAAATGCATGCCAGAAATTTTATTTGAGGCCTTAAACACAATACAATTCAGAACGACAGACATAAGTTTCCCTTTAATTTGTTTAACAATCCAGCATGACAAAGATGCAACTATTTGCAGACTTCTGCAATATTTTATATAGAGATTGGTTTAAAGATGGAAAGCAGTAATTTGTGATAATAAATCACTCTCAGATGTTACTGCAAAACAACATGGAACTGTTTAAAAATCATACAGTAGGTATTTTCAATGCTTTTGAGAGCTGCCARAGAGAGCAGCCCTCTACTTAAAACACAGAATGTTTGCATCTTGTGCTGACCAGATTTTTGCTGAAGTATTACTCAGTTTATTCCTCTGTAACTTATCATCTTCACAATATACACAAGTATCTTTGGGAACAGCATTCATAGTGGTGTAGGGTTACACTTGCCAAAAAAAAAAAAMCCCACAACTGTTTTTTAAAATTTCGCCACTAACACCAAAAATTAATCTCTTTGAGGTATTTCATGCTTTATCTTATCAACTTAAATATTTATTGTGCTTAGAAACTTTGACAATATACTTTCAAGTGTTCTTGTGCTTATTTTCCTGTTTATACTGATAAAATAACACTTATTTTATAAGAAGGAATGTAAAGTAGCCTTCAGCTTTCAAAAAGATTTTGAGTGAATGATTTGGAAGAGTCATTAAGGGCCTGAACAAAACCGTGATGGGAGCACACAAAAATCCTGCTGGGGAAGGCCTGCTACACTGTGTGAGCACAGGTTCCACTTTGGTTTATAATCACCAGGCACAAACTGGTATTCTTCTTGCTAAGATCATTGCAAGAAAAAGAACAGTTACATCATGCCATTTGCTTCAGACCATAGTCAGACCTCTTGAAAATAAACCAGAGTGAATTTGAAAAGTGCAATGTGAAAGCACAGACTCATTTTTGGATGTAATCAGCAGGGAAACCCCCTGAAAAACTACCATGTTGACTTACGGGATCGCACGTTATGGAAACCCTTCACTAAGCACTCAGCCTTCAACATAGTATTGTTGTCAAAGCAAGTGAAGTTTTTTAAGTACTAAAGCAGTCAGCCTGCCACACAGCCTGAAAGCTTTCAACAACCAATAGCCAAACATTCTCATCTTCACRCTATGGTCAGATGCCAACAAGCCCAACTGATGGTTTTTGATAGCCATGATCTTCAGACTCTGAAGTCAGGAACTACTGACTTTAATAAGCTAATTTAAACTTGCACAAATCAGACATCCCTGGTAATTCCTCTCCGCTTTTAATCTATTGAAAAGTATCTTTTTTCAATGTACAGGAAGATGGCTGTTTGTGAAGACTACYCAGGAACCTCTTGTATGCTGAAAATATCCTCAAAGCTACCTATCAGTATCCACTTTTAATAGATATTGCAATTTCTCAGTTTTACTGTGGTAACAAAAAAAAAAAAAAMCACCCACAAAAAAATCCCAGAACAACAGTAAGCCAGAGAAGGCTGTGGGATGGGAGTGGGCAGAAGTCTAGATGCTTTGGGAAAAAAAACATCCATGACCTAGTCCACTCTTTGGTGAAAGTAGTCTACTCTATTAAAAGGCTATTAAAAAAAACCACCTAACTGAGGCCTCCCACGTAAATGATTAGTATATCACTTCTTCAGGGGCAAGAATTTTGATCATCATCTAAATGTGTCACATTTTCAAAAAGTTTTGGTTTCGTTACTAGCATTACAAATTTGGTAAGAGTGCAAAAGAGGTGCTATCAGCAACTCAGCAGTGCAGCAACAAGCCCTGCACCCACCCAAAAAGCAACCTCTCCCTCTCAAGGGCACACAACACTCTGTTTCAAATATTCTGTTGTCTTAGAGGAACCTGTAAAAACTATAATGTTACGAATGAAAAGAAAGCCCTGAGAATGCCAGCACTGTTACTCAAGTCAGCTGATATCCCTGTTTCAGTTAACCCAAAATCCAGATAGGTGAAAGTTAATTTGCTTTATTTTTAAATTCTAGAGAAGATGACAGTCTGTGCAGTTTTCCATGAGGCTGAAAAGACCTCATGGGCCAGGAATTAAAAATCTGCAACTGCCTGGGCAGTAATGAACTTTTAGTTCAATCCAAACCATCAGAATAGTCATTTTACATGTCTAGACCTATTTCACCTGTGCAAGTACTGAATAGCTTGATGGATACAGGTTTTTGTTCCTCTTTGTTTTCATGCAATTTGAAGAATTGCCAGGATCTAGCTGAGTGGCATCTATCAGATTTACTTTAAGGCTTAAAAAAAMCCAATCAGACTAAGGAAACTTTGGAGCATTCAGACCTTGTTAGGTTTTCCTTCCACACATACACACATCTTGGAAAGTACCTTTTTAGAAACTGGGCCCACTTGAACATTGACATTTCAAATAACATACTTGTTTGCTTACAAAATTTAGGTGTCTGCTTTCCCTCTCCCCTTCGTTCAACCATCCTGCCAGGCTTGCATTGCAGCTTTGAAGGCTACCAGAAACATCCGGCCATTGGGCACCTCGTGGAACAAAACAGGTTTACGACAATCCTAGATTTAAGACACTTGTCCGAAGTGCCAAAATTAACACTACTAGAGCAAGAATAATAGTAGTGTATTCATAACGTATCTGTTCAAAACAATTCTCCTTTCTCAAGGGAAAAAGTGAGTTCATGGATGACTGCGCCGTTGCTGGCACGGAGCAAAGACAGGCACGGTGAGGGCCAGCAGGCACAAGTCTCCCTGCACAGTGCTGACCTCAAGTCACCCATCATCCCTGGCCTCCGCTCCAAGTTTATTGGTTGCACGTGTGTTTTGTAACACCCTGTACTGCGTATTCTTAGAACATACTTTCCAGAGAACCGAAGGGACAGGGCTCACCCCTCCACGACCACTTCCAAACCAATCTCACCAGCAGCAGCATCCTGCTCAAGATAAACTAGCAGTTTATAGAATAGTAAAGGATCCAACCTCTACATTTGCGTGCTCTAAAATCAAGTGACCTGTAAGTCAAGAGACAGAGCAATAAATTATTAGGAAAAACAAAACACTACACTAAAAATAGTGTACACGAGCAGCATATGAAGAACAGTTTTTACCCAGTCAAAGCTCAAGGCCCTCCACAGCCTCTTTTGTATTCTGTGCAAAAACAACTGGCATAAGCAAAGACAGATAAACAAATAAAACAATAAAACCCAACTTTAGTTCCTCCTTGATAAAACTTGCAAATATATATTTAATCAAAAGTACACAGCAAAAAAAAAAAAAGGTTGAATTTGGGACCAACAGAAAAGCTAATGTCCAAAGTAAATATTCAATGAAACTTAAATCAGAAGATGTGAAAATGACTTTCTTTTAGGGAAAATTTTTTGCTCCAAGCTGCCTTCAGCTCAGAAATGCCAAAGTCACTGTCTGCTATATGTCAGCTACTAGCATAGTTCAGGCAACATTAAGGATTCACCCACTTATCAGGTTTAATAGATTTAATAAATTATTGTGAATGCTCAAGTTGAGCATCAGAAAAAAAAACCTCACAAACATTACAGAATCCAAGTGCCTGATAGACATACTTGTTTTGACAACCCTTTCGGTTACCAAAAAAATTATACAGAGATTTTCTGTTAGAAATCAATAAAGAAAACAAATTCCATTACTATCAAGTAACAACAACGCATAATTTTGTTGGAGGAGAAAGATCTTTTTTTAAGAGAAAACAAAGAAGTAAATGTTGAAGAATATAGTCAAAAAGATTTTAAATTTACATATGACCACATTGGCTATTACTGTAAACACATGGGTTTTGCAATCGCTTATCTTCAAGAACTAATAAAAAACATATCTGAGATCTTTAGCACAGAACATTTTATTCTTACCATCTGAATTAGTGGCTGATCTTGAAAAGACCAGAATCTGGCACGGGAACCCAGACAACAAGCAACCTACCCTCTTTATCCCCAGGAAAACATGCAAATTGGGTTCAGTACACCCTTATTGCTGCGTTGGATCCCTAGGAAATAGCATTTAAAGAATTGCTTTCAGCATGAGATGGTTTTACTTTTGACTATGGAAAAACACGGTCTGAACTCCTAAGATTTTCCTCATAGTGATGAAGCTGGAAACACACCCTGCCAGYGGGGACCTCTGGGCCGGGCATAGCCCACGTGAATAGCACCTGGGCTTCCGCTAGCAGATGGCAGTGCCTTATCTGCCTGCTCAGGGAAGTGCCAGCAGTGCCCGCAGGATTTCTCATGGAATTCATCACCAAAAATGAGTGTGAAAAAAGACATAGAAAAGATTATGCTTCACCAGCATCCAGCCTTGTGAGGAAGGTATGTCTGGTCGGTGTCTAACAGGAAACCGTATTTTCCTGTTGTCTTCTTTGCCTTCTTTGCCTCTTTGCCTCTCAAAACATCATCTTCCATAACAAGCAAATGGCCTTTTTTTTTTTTTAAACTTTCAAGATCTTACATAGCTTACCACCATTCCTGTTGCTTCCCACTCACTATTGCAGTAAACTTCCAGTCAGCCTCTGATTACTTTAATCACTTGTACTTCCTCCCCCCTGTGTTGTCCTATAGTCGGGAAGAACATACTTGATGCAAAATGACTCTGCTTTCCAGCTTCTTTGTTACAGTGATAAAGGCTTGTTAGCCTGTAGCTGGGAGCACAGTTTATCTGTCTCATCAGTATTATCCCTTTGTTTCCTTACAGCCCTCTGTTGGAAGTCATTGATTTCGTGTTTGATACTTGCAGAAGGTCTGAAGTGAGGATGGTCTTTTGTTCCATGCTTGTATAATACTCAGCAAAACGTGATACCTGAATATGCCTCTTAATTTGTATCACAGATGACAAATAATAACCTTCAGGTAAGAACCCAGGAATTTGCTTCCCTTCTCTAAAAGTAATATTATGACTGAGTTATACACCTGGAGTCTGAGGAATTCCTTGATCTGTCTAGACAATCAAACACAGCAATATGATACACTCTGGAAATACAATTTGAGAATATAGTGGCTTGGTACACATCTACATGAAGGACTTCCGTCATTCTGTAAAGAAGCCACTGTTGTAGTGTAAAACCGACAGGCATAGATGTACCTCACAAAACCAACAGGAGCTGAAGAAACTGTGTTCTTAACAGCATTGATAAAACAGACTTACAACAGGTTGTTTATGCTTTGAGATGTGACCTGTGTTCAGTAATATACACAGGTCTTGTTCACAGCTTTCCCAGGGGACCAGACCAAAACCTGCCTCAGAAGCACATCCCTCCAGTAGTTTCAGTGCCATGAATTTTAGTCTATACCAACACTCCTTCAGGTGTCCTACCCTAAAAAGAGATACTGAACCTTCTATTTTGAATTTAACTATARTAGGTACAGAAACTGTAGAGTAACTTTGCTATAAAAATAAGAAAGATAGCACCCCAAGTACTCCTAGCATCCTGCCCACAGCAGCCAAAGGCAAGCATCTTAGCAAAAAGAGCACAGACAAAGTAGGGCGGTAGCGGTATTTCTCCAGAATACTCTCCCAGTCTTTAACAACTGAACCAAAGGGGCAGAGAAGGTCCTGCCATGTCCAGTGGCAAACAGCTTCAACACMCCCCCCCCCGCCCCGTGGCCCCTGCTACAGACCTCCACTGYCCTACAGTGACATTCCCCTACTCCCACCAAGGAGGACAAACGCCTGGCTGCAAGTGCAAGTCAGATGAAAGGCCACATCCACCCCACGAGCTACAGGTTCTTCCTTGCTCCTCCGTACCATGCCCAGGCTAAATACATAGAGCTTCCTACCTCCTTCTCTCTTTCCCCCTTGCAATGCTATTCAAGTTGCAGTAGACAATTTTCATGTTAAGTTAAATGAAAAGGATTCAGATAGAGACGCTCAGATCATAAACTTTCTTATTTAAACTAATGCTTTAACTGCCAGGCATTTTAACGCATACAGTCCTTCAGACATCTTTTAGAAAGATCTTATAGGAACTAAAATACTCAAGGCCTCTAGGAATTCATATCCACATTCTCTTAGTTTATGTTTTCTCCTCCTCCAGCTGGTCTGCTTTGCCTTTTAAAATTTATTTTAAAGTCGTAAAACCAACAAGTCATCTTCAGTTCCATAAACTTTGCTAAAACTGGAGAGAAAAAAAAGTGTTAGTTGCCATGGCAGCAGTGAGGAGTCTCTGGGTCAGGATGCAGAGAACTTCTCTTGTTCTGTCTGATCATTTGCATCAGAAGTTCAGCCATCTGTTATTAACTATTTAACAACAGTCTTGCTTGTTAGCACTGGTGCTTGCTATTTAAGTTTGCAGAATCTAACGCCCCACCTTCGCCCCTCTTGTAAAGCTCCTAATAAATGTGGAAATTCATCTGAGGGCTCAGTTATCTTTCAGGTAGGGTGACCACTGTTACTTAAACTTGGTCAATATTCTCCTTTCTCACCAAGRAAAAGGCATACTTATGCAGACACCATCGTCTGGAAGCAGCAGCTTTATTGTTAGAGACATCAATTTGAAAAGAATTTCATCAGACAGAAGATGATGTGGCTGAACTGCAAGACAGGCATTTAAGCATATTCCACTGTATGTTATATTCCCAAGTTCCACAGCATCCCTTGATCTTCTATATGCCGTCTTCTCAATATTGCAGAATAAAACAGTTTTGTAATTTTATTTCAGAGTATGAACAGCATAKACTCAACTATGTGATACTAGCAAGGAAATACTGCCTTTTATTCTCTAAGAGAATCTGAAATATACTCRTCTACTAGCTATATACATTAAGAAAAAAACTTAGTTCTCACATTTCCAAGCTTAGAATTTTGGAGTTTAAAAATCTTTTACTTTATCTTGACTTCACTATCTTAATTCAAATCTCTATGACCTAAAGCAAAATACTGACTCTTTCTGAATCTAGTCCTAGGAGAGCAGGCCGGTCTTGTTGCTCCTCATGCTCTCAGAAGAAAGTGGGAGGCTATACAATGACAAAAAGGGAACAACATGACTTGTTTCTTTTATTGTAGCTAAAACTACTTCACAAAAATAAAAAAAAAAAATCAGCACTACTAGGAGCAAGTAAGAGGCCTTCACCAGGAAGTCCTTGTTTCAGTCATTTAACAAGGAAACACCGCATCACGTGTGCTAAGAGCATTCTGTTCACAGGCATAGCCACTAAAGCTCAGATCCCCCAAACTTACAAAGTGGAAGAAAAATTTGAAAAGTATTTACGTGGGAATATGGAAAGAATTGCAGAGCATCAGAAGACTACTTCACACATCCAAATAACAAGACTWTTTTCCAAGCTAGTCTTTCATTCAGATGACAAGCAGGCCAGCAGCCTGTTATAYGTGCTAGCAATCTCAGTGTGGCAAGACCTGGTGCAGACACAGCACTGGCTAAGATGCCTTCCCCGATTCTACGAAGATGAGAGATACAACAACACATGCATAGGATAATCTGATATAATGCAATGGTTTGGAGACCCACGTGATACTGTATCAAAACAAGAACCCAGACAGTTTCATTACTTCTGGTTCCAGTGAGAATGATGCAACTAAACAGTCTAGGAGTGTCTGAAAAGGTTTTTCCTTTAGCATGTTCAGGAAAAGTCTCCATTACAGATCTCCAACTTCACATGTGAAGGCTTGGTGAATTACATCCAGGGCAGCATTCTGACTATCAAACCATGTCAAGTCCAGAGACTTGGTTCAACTCCAAGAAGCTATGCGAATACTGATAGCATACCTAAACCTAAGATAAATACAGTCAAACTGGGGAAGAACTGTTAAGCACATTTTCTACCTACATGTGAGGCACCTACTAATGCCACTGAGCTGCCTTTTTGTTTTTTATTTCCCCAGAATAACTGAAAAACAAGAAAATGAGAAACAAACCAAACAGTGCAAATGCACTGTTAATAATAAAGCTTTTAAAGAATATTCGCAAGGAGAAGAGAGAGAAACACTCAAGAATTCAAGAATTTTATTTTAATGGACAACACATTAAACATTAGATATATAGTATGCAGGTTAAGAAGGAGCTGATACTCTTATAACTTTATTACAACATCATGTCAGTTAGAAATCACACYTACAAGCTGGAAACTTCTGCAGCACTGCTGTTAGAACAGAACTAGCTATCAGGGTACTTAAAAAGGCACACAGGAAAAAAGCATAGGACTTGTTAGGAAGCGTCCTCAGGTGAGGAATGTAGATTAAGAATCCCATTATTTTATCTGAAATAAAGAAAAAGACAAAACAAAAAGCCCCAGAGCAAACTATTTTCATGACATCTGACCTCTTCTACTGCAGTTTCTTTCTGTATTCATCTTCTCTTTGTGCTTTCCTACTTCATCTCTCAAAACTTTGATGTTACAACCTGTTCATTGTCATCTAAGTGGCAGGTAATTTATCTTGTGGAACTTTGTCAGAACATGTTTGACCACCCAAAATCCTCCTCCTAGCTAGTGAGGCTACCTCCAGCTTCAGTAGGTTTGTTTCAGTATTTGCAGTCCAGATTATTTAGAGGGTGGAGTGGAGGGAAGGGAATAAGGCTTGCAGRCCAAAGGCAGATACTGTAATTCTTCATCAGAAATGCAAGGAGCTCTGAAAGAACTGAGATGAAATTGATGATGGTGGAGCAGCATGAAGCTCCTCGGGTAATTTTTCCAATGCTATTAACCTTCACCTACAAGGCCTGCCCTTAAGTGGTTAAACAGTAACCTGCAAAAGTAAAAAAGTTACAAAAGAGACAATATATGCTTCTCACTTAAAAAATTTCTGGGAGAATGGCCAGGCCCATAAAATTGTTTTTAAACTTTATTTGGGAGGATAAATGAGGACATTACAACTCTCAAGCTGTGTAAAAGACTGTTCATTTTAAAATGGACACCAGAGCCTACTACGGAATTTTGGATGCATAAAACAAAAGAACATTTTTGATAGTTTTAGAATTGAACTGTGTCACACAGCACAATTCAGCTCTTTACAAGTTCCCACATTGTAAGTCATGTTATTAAGCTTTAATAGTCTTCTGATACTCAAAAGAATAAAATGTTACATAGGGTCAAAATTTAAAGGCTTAACAGAATTTCAGCCAAGAATCTAGTTTGCCTCCCTCTCTCCTAACATATGGTAATTTTCTACATAGCAAAATGGCAGACATTAAATTGACACATTTAAAATTTAATAKATGCAATTATGAAATTTCACTTTGTCATCTCAAAAATTCCTTACTACTTTATAAAGCAATGCTTCAGTGATTCAGAAACCAATATTCCCACACAAACCACAAGAGTACACTAGCGGAATTGTTCCTCCTCCTGTATCAGGAGGTGAACGTCTAATGTCAGCAGGCTCACTTAAGCTAGAGCTCCGGCACCTTTCAGAGGAATACCAACAAGCTCTAGACCCAGGATGAAAATATATGCAAGTACTTGGTCGGAACAACATCCGCGTTTTTAGAGAACAGGTTTGCACAAAAAGGAATGGATAATCCTCAATTCAGCATTGAGTTCAGTATGCTATTTAATTAGCTTTAAACATAGCATATAGTTGAGCAATCAGTAAGCTGCTAATTAAAAATACATATTTTTAGTTGCCCCCAAAGCTGACAGATTTGCATGAGCTTCATTTGCCCCAAGACAAACAAGTAGTGGCAAAGGGCTGATAATGCTTTCATGCATTGTTTCTAGCAGAAATCAAAATACTGTAATAGTTTCCTCCTGCTGGAGAGAAAAAAAAGAGAGAGAAACTTGACCTACATAACAAGGCACAGAAGAAACTCAGTTAAGCTTCAGGGTGGTTTTTTCTCCATAACAATGAAGAGTCAAGCAGTTACATATGGCTACACTAACTACAACCGTTAGGAGATTTGACATTTAACTAGATGGCTCACTTTTAAGGCTTAAAAATATCCCCCTCCCGTTCCAGGCCATTTAATGCTCTTGCCCTAACAATGTAATGAATTAACAGAGTTAATTTTTAGGCTGTCCATTACTTTTCCTTTAAAGGGAGGTTGAAAAAGACGACCTCACAAAAATCCAACCTTGCATAGGCTCAGTATACGGAACGAAAGGAAGAACATATGGTGAAACTGTTTGKTTTTTTTAAAGGAACTATTTACAGACAAAGTACAGCACACTTCTCCAGCTCAACCGGAGAGGCAAACTTTAGTATGGACGGATTTTTAAATCACCTTTCACAGAAAAAACACCAACAAAAATTGCAGATTACCCTCACGGTTACCCAGCTTGAACTTGTTTCAAGCCCGGGCAGACCGTCCGGCCCGGTGCTACCGGCCTTCACGCCTCCCCGCCGCCGCTCCTCCCCGCGCCCTCCTCCCGGAGCCCCCTCGCCCCGAATCGCCCGCTTCGATTACATCCTCAGCCACAGCATCCAAGGACACCCTGAGTTTGGGAGCGCGGGCGCTGCAGCCAGGTCCCGGACCAGGCCGCCGGCGCAGCCAGCCAAGCCCGGGGGGAGCGGGAGCAGCCCGGGGGGGGGCCCGGTTCCCCGCCGGTACACACCTTCTCTGCGCGGCCCTGTGCTCCCGCAGCGAGCCCCGCCGGCGCGCCGGCGCGGGTGGGTGCCCACGGCATCTTCCACAAAGGAGGCAGAGTAGGGGCGCGCATAGCAACAGGGCCGGGCGCCGATTGGCCCCGCCGGGCGAGCGCCGGCCTCCTCGGCGGCACGGCCCGGCCCGGCCCGGCCTCCCCCCGCCCCCGGCCGGCTCCGCCGCCCCGCCGGGGCAGGTGAACGGGGCGGGGGGGGCAGAAAAAACCCGCAGCAGCACAAACCACTGAAATTGGTGCTAAAGCACGACTGTTAACAAAACAAGAGCGTTCCTGCCACGCCTGCCCCTGCCCAGTCGGAACTGCCGACACGCGTGGGAGGCCGGGCAGTGCCGGGGAGCGCGACCTCCCGGCGGGCCGCGGCACCCACCGCCTGCCCTCCGCAGCGCCCGCGGGGCAAACGCTGAGCCGGCAGCAGCCGCTGCACCCAGACACCGGCACTTTGTCCCAGTTCCCTCCCGGAGGCGGATTTTAAGGCCCCTGAAAGGCCCGACGCTGCCCCGGCCGCAGCCGGGCACGGCCGGCGGAGCAGAACACGGGGGGCACGCTGGCGTTTTGCTACCTGTACCAGCAGRCAACTCGAAGTTTGGAACAGCTTCCAAGTATCTGTACGCTGGCACTGCACACTTAATGTTCACACACAGCACCGGTTTTGAAGAATCAGCCCCGAGAAGCAGCGTACACGAGGTGATGAATATTTACACCTGGAGTGGAAGAAGACGGCAGCCCGGCCTCCCCCAGCCAGCACAAGCCAACTTCCCGCAGCACTTTTTCCACTGCTCCACTCAGTCCACTCAGAAGCGGCTCGGCTGCCTCATCCCTCTAACTCTTACAGCATACGCAGCGGGGAGGAAAATCCCATTACTAGCTCTCCTTGCACTACTGTAGTTCTTAAACCTACCTGATGAGCTCCCTACTTCAGTATTTTTTCTGACCCCCTCCTCAATTTTTTAGTAGGCACTTTTGAGGACTAATTTATGAAGTTGTTTCAAGCAAGTAGTCTCAAAACTGCACATATTATTCTAGGTGCAGTCTAAACATGTTGTCCGCATTAAACAATTTCATCTAGGTCTTACCTACTTACAAGAACTAAAGTCAGATGACATTCACCATATTAACATAATCAGCACAAAAAAATCTTTACTCTCAGCCTAACCACGTCACAAAACAAGCATAAAACTCTTGTTCTGTAATTAGAGGCCATGAAACTATGAGAAGTCCATATCAAACTAGACTTCACAACCACATTCAAAATCCAGTAGCACTCACTAACCCGTTCAAGAGCATGGAAAACATGCTACTTACTTCACAGAACAATGACTTTTCCCCATTCACATTTTATATAGCAGTATCATTTAGCTGTGGTTGTGAGAAAACATAGCCTACATCAGATTTTTAAGTAGACATTTTATCCGAGGAAGGTTGGATACCCTTTAGTAGTTGGTCCATTTAAAGATTGTAGATACAAATAGTGCCTTACAGAAAGTTATACACAAAACATACCATTTCATTAGTCACTGACATGCAAGTTTCCTGTGTATTTTATCTCAGTTTGCTTTCCAAGTATTTTTCTTTCATGGAACATTTACTTCTACAAAAACACCGTAGTTTGCATAGTTGTCTGAAAAAGCAGTTTCAAGTTTTCTTAATTGAGCAACCACCTAGCCTTTGATGATTTTATATGAAACAGTTATTCAATATCTGTGGGAGGAATGGGAGGGGTAAGAGGAATATTTATCACATTGGTAAACACAGTATGTTTAAAAGTTTTACTAACAAGAGGCAGAAGCAACAACCCTGAGTAAATTCCCTTGGGGGCTGGCAGAGACAGTATTCAGGAGCCACCAGTTG
Organism: Oceanodroma leucorhoa; assembly: GCA_030449065.1. Classification (NCBI taxonomy): domain Eukaryota; kingdom Metazoa; phylum Chordata; class Aves; order Procellariiformes; genus Oceanodroma; species Oceanodroma leucorhoa. The sequence continues at coordinate 7,616,462 of JASVER010000034.1, forward strand.
TTTTTACAGGCCGACTAACAATGTTTTAGTGAGAAGCAGCTGCCTCTAGATGACAGGCATACCTACCCACCATATTGCTCCTGAACAGTCTCCCCGCACTGGGCTACTGGAGTGCAATGACAAAGATCCTTTTCACACCTGATATTCTTCAAATACAGTAAAAGTAGGACAGCATGTTGACACTCCAGCTTTTAAGCTTACTGTCCTAAGCCAGCCATAGATATACACAGCTGAGCTCTGTGCATATTTGTGGAAGAACACCCCAGAAATGGATGCATCTGGCCTAATAAAATGCTAGATTTAGAAATTAAAATATTAGAAATTCCACCAAACAAAACCCACCTTGAAGCATGCTACTCATTTATTGGTTTGATCCTGTATTCTTCCACAAATTCCAGTGGACGCACAAGATACATATGGTAACAGGATATTGCTAGTGTGACTGAACTTAAGAGAATACAGTAGTACATARAGATATACATAGGGCTTTATCCTAAGCTGCATATTCCACCATCATAAAGTAGCTGCACTTAAAATACTATTAACACCCTTGCAGTTTTAATACTGTGCAAAATGACTAATAATAAGCAAGATAAACAGACTGTATTTTAACGCACCTTCTGCCACCAACAGGATAACACTTATTAAAATAAAAGATGAGGTTTTGATAAGAATGGATTTTATCCAACACAAACTTTAGGAGTAAGCAGTCCTACACATGTCACAAAGCAGGAAATCCCAGCCAAGCGTGGTTCATCTCAGTATCAAGTCAACTACGCATCAGTTCAGCAGCACTTGCCAGTAAACATAATTGTCATCATCCCTACGCTACAAAAACCACCCAACTTCAGCCTTTGGAGAGCCATGCCAAAGCACAGGGTGTCTAATAACGAGCTAGTTCAGAAAAACACCCTGGTTCAGATTCCAGCTCTGCCTTGCACAGGAAAAGTGAGGGGTGCAYGTGACCCCTAAGGAGCGAAGCATAAGTGACTTCATGGCACCTTATGTTTACACAGCCTAGTTGTAGAGACAAGCTAAAAGCAAAAGCACATTTCTACCAATACATCCCTTGCTTGAAACAATCATTTTGGATTGAGTTATTAATTTACAGAACATAAAAACACTAAGTACTCATGTAGACAACTCTATTCCTCTTCTTCTCCCCCAGATGCTCAATTCCTCAGAACAAAGCTGAGGTCAGTTCTTGACGCTTGCAATGCATGTTAAAGAGCCGATAAGATATACCATCCCACCCACAGTCTTAATAATTTATKTATAGCTTTCTTATGTTTAAAGTCAAATTTCATGACTGAGAAAGGCTACATGTAGTCTATAGCAGACCTAGAAAAGTTGAAAGCATCAGATGCTAACAGTTCCACTATGATTTTAAAATAAAATCAGTGCAGATCATAAAGCTGCTTAACATTCCATACTAGAAGCTTAACTGAGAATTAATACAACCAGCTTATAAGAAGTGTCTCAAAACATTTATGAAACTGAAGGCCATTACATATTCTCAAAATGAAGATGGGATGAAAGAACACACAATGCATATCAAGCAGCATCACTTAACCTTTTCTCTCTAACAGATCCAAAATACTTTCTCACAGAAACTCATTAAATCAGTGAGACTATCAGTAGGAAACATCCACAGGCAGTACAATAATAGCCAGTTACGACAATTTTAGTGAACTCAATTGCTCAATGTAAGATGAGGCAAATGTGTATTCTAGCAGTTTTACACTGATCTCCTGATTTTTATCTTCAAATTTTTCTAGTATTATCAACTATTCCTCCTCTTTCAGCTCCATAAGCTGGCTACTTGGTTCTACTCGCTCACTTTCTAACAGCATGCACACTTCTAAAAGGGGTCTTCCATACCTTCCTTGCACTAACACGGTGTAGCAGTTACACTGTCTGCACATCCCACACAGGGAGTACTGCCACTAGCGTAGCCATCATTCCCCAGCCCTCGCCTCCAGTTGTACTCCTCCAGATACAGTGTTTCTCATGGCTTCTCCATGGTAAACAGAATGTCTGTGGCCATTTGAATAGCATGTGCTTCAAAAGGAAGAAGCTGTTTCCCCTTCAAAAAAAGCAAAACAAAGCCATACTTTTCATTAAAAGGCATCTCAAGTGGGAAACCTTGCATAGGAAATATGCTTAAAGAATTATACAGCAGAGAAAATAGGATTTACCTTTGAGCAGCATGTTGATATTAATCCCTTTCCCCTAACCGTATATTCCCAGTCCATACTGATCTTGATGATTTTGTCCCTGTTCAGTTCCTACTGGTAGGAAACTCCGYCTCTTTTACGCCACGTCACTGGAATATTTACCAAAGCTCTTCTCTTCCTGATGCATCTGTTCTCTTCTCCCTACCCCCAAGTCCAACTACTTAATTCAGAATTAAAAGCSTGACTAAAAAAGCTGTAACAAAAAAGATCAAGTAAATAGGATGTCTTACTGGAGCTGTGTTGTAAATATTCTGAGCTAACATGCAAAGAAAATGCACTGATAGTTGTGACTTCACAGAAAACTGCACAAAGCATCAACACAATGTATCAAAAAAATCACTCTGATAACACAGAAGTTATGCCTTCAGCGACTAGTCATCACAGACGTTTCCTCAGATTTTACTCTTAACCACTGTCTCTGCCCCTCCAAGTCTGCAAAGCTTTACCAAACACGCTGACCTGCCTGAAGGCGCGAGTGAGCCACGGTTTGTTTCTCTTATGTTGTTGGGCTAGTGCCCTGGCAGGGAACCAAGGAGAACAATACCTGGCAGGGAGAAGGGCGTCCCACCACTCTGAAAAAAGGGTGTGCTGACCACAGCAGCTCTTCCTGCACCTCTTCTTCTCCTTCCCCTGACCCTCAGAAGAAACCACCACCACCCCACCACCTCCCACCGTGGTACTGACTGTACGGAGGATACGGGCTAATACTCGCCATCCTCAGTTCTTCACTGAAGTTCTCTCTCTGCCCTTCCCTCCCCCATTACACCCAACGACAAGATGATACTTGCACAGCACCCTGAGAAAGAAGCTTTATTTATTGCAGCCCAGAGAAGTGTGAAACGTGCCCTAGAAATCCTAAAGGCTCATCAGTGAGCAAAAGGAATCCCTGCACGCACAGCACCATTAAGAGGTTAAACTAGCATAAGCAGTCACCTGCTTGTAGTCTCACTGAAGAAGTTCACAGTCTAAAATGGACTGAATTACCAACCTGGTTCCCAGGGATCTTAATGGAAAAAAATCACTAACTTCACAGGATACACAATGTAAAACAGATGACATGGCACATGTACAACCAGAGATTCCTTATTTCAGATATATTCTCTTTTTTATTGTACCTCAGAAGAAAATCCAACTTGTTTTTTCCCTAGGAACAAAAAAGTCATACTTAGCAACAGGTTTGGGAAATGCATTCATCATGGCTAAGAGAAAAGTGTAAGTGCTCCGTGGTTACTGAGTACTACATACCTGGACAGAGAGAGATCGGATGCCTCCCCACAAAATGAAAACCGGACAAATCAAAATAAATGTGTATGCGGGGGAGCTGAAGAACTCCTCTTAACGAAACAAAGTTGTCCAGAAGACTTCTCAGTAAGACTATTTTGTTTGCCTTTATTCTTAATAAGGGTTCTTCCATTCCGAACACCCATGGAAGTGTCATTACTATTTCACATGTATGGAGTGCTTCCTTCCCCATGTGTTCATCCGCCTCCACTGATTCATACACAGCTCTTCTCCAAATTATCCCTGAGAACGTCCTCATACTATCCCATTAGATCTTTGCATTTTGAGTAAACATAGTGTAGTAATACCATCCCAGATAGCAACTTTAAACAGTTTTGGTCCCAAAGCTGACACTAAAAGGTAATGCAACAATCACTAGCAAAAAGAACTAGTCAGGCCCATTTAACAAGGAAGGAAATATATTAATACAAGCAAGTTAAGTATAAGCATTTTATTTGGTCAGMATAACACTGACTTGTTAAGAACAGCTGGAGAATTTTTGTGACTCTTAGAACTCAATTATACTGTTTACGAGTAGCCTGTATAAAAATCTTTCTTCTAGTCTTGGTACAGTTATGCATGCAGATCAAGAATAACTGCACATGGCTTCGGCTGTCTGCTTATAGCCATCTATATTCATGCCACCCTGCACCAGACAAGCAGAAAAAGGAATACGCAATGAATGCGAAGTATTCCAAAGTCCAACTACCTACCCAAGTCCAAGAGGCATTCTTCTGTATTTGCATTCACCCAGGTTTACAGACATACTTAATTGCCTACTTATAGATGAAGTTTTTGCACTTGGTAGTACAAAGGTAACCATGCAATTGTACATGCACTTCTAAAACAATTTAAACTTAAGAACTGGCTTCCGTCAAAAYATTAAATGCAAATGACCTGCAAAGACTATTTACTACCACCTTGAAAGACAACGATGTGAGACACCTTCAAAAATCTAAGAAACATAGTTTACCAAGTATCACATCAGAATGGAGAAAGTAGTTATTGTAACTATAATTACAGTTAAACTGCAAGACTAAAAGAACCGCTAGTAACTGCCAGACTGTTAACCTAAACTTGTTGGTGATAGGATAAAAGGCTATGGCTATTTTGCCACCATTTAACAGTTGCTATTAGTAGACATTTGTCAAAATAACAAAGAAACATTTTGTAAACAGTGAAGTAGACAGAGCAAGTTCTTTTAACAAACGTCATATAGCTGGTTTGTTCCTGTCAGTTACTCTGTTTCACAGAAGATTTCTAATTTTAATAAGCAGAATTTCATTTGGCAACAAACTCGCATCTCTCATGAGAATCTGTATTTATAAATGTTAGCTTGTTTTTAAAAACATTTAGAAGCTGGCAGACCTCAGATCCAATAATAGTTTCAACACTGCCCTTCACAACTAAGTCCAACCTAATATGCTTCAGCCCAGGGATCTGATCTGGCATGCCAAAGCTTCTCACTTCAGCAAGTAAAGAATACGGTCAAAAGGGTCAGTTATACAGCCCAAGCCTATGGATTTGGCATATCCACAAGCCCCAAAATRTCCACCTAAATGCCACTCCAGCAGCATCTGTTTCAGCAACAAGAGCCCCTCTGAAGGTGGCTAGTAAGGACAACTCCAACCAAACAAAAAGAAAATGGCAAAGTTCCTCTCCAAGGAACAGGCATGCAGTGAAGAACTCTCACTGTTGAACATGGATAAAAGCACTCTTCCAACCCAAGAGCTACTTCTACAACGGGAGGACTTGCCTCGACGTCAACACTAGGTACGAGTTGCAGAACAGGTAGGAAAACTTTAACATAAGCAGGTATTTCAAACCAAAACTTAAGATTGTCCAATTCTACAAATGAATATCCTTAGATTTTTATTTTTGGGGGGRGGGGKGGGGGGGKGGGGRGGGGGTAGTTGTGGGGGGGGRAAGTTAAGCACCTAAAAGGTAAGAATACTTCTAAGTTAAATTTTTGTAGTAGAAATTTAATAGAAAAGCATATATTCCCATTTCTTGGGTGCAAGGACAGAGTTGTATTGAAAGAATCCGGACTCTACGCTCAATAAAAAAAAAAAGAAAAAGGCTTATATTCCTGTTCACTCATCCTCATCTACTGCATCTATATACTATGCGTTACCAGGACAAATCTGCTCTCTCCAAAGATTAGGGCTAGATGGCTTCATGCCTTATAAATGGAATCTGAGTGTAATATCCTGACCACCTGTCAGTTTGGTTGGTTTGGTTGGTTTTTTTTTTATCCTGGACAGTTTTAGTTTTTCTTTCTTTTAAAGAATAAGCTGGTTTTATTTGAAAGTAATCCACATAGGAAAAGCAGACACCCCCCACCCTTTCCTGCCCGTCAGAACTAGCCTCCCTCGCCACACGCACCTTCTCGCACGTGCCCCTGCGCGGCAGAGCGTGTTTGCCAGCACGGCTTCCTCCCGGGCCAGGGACCAGCGTCACCTCCAGCTCATTATCACCCAACCTGCACTTACCTGTGGCAACCAAGCCTGAAGCATTGCCCAAACGCTTTTGGAGTGACAGCTCCACTAAGCAGGAAGCACCTCATTTCCAGTTTATTACTTTGTTTACTGGCTACATGGTTCTACCACGGAAAAGTTTAAGTGCTTTGTGACATTTCACTGAGAAGATATTATAAAATTAAAGTGTCTGTATCACAGTGTAACATAGGACACTAAAATACCACTCATCCTTTTTCAAAAGATATTTTCACTTCCTGATCTGCATACTCTATAGCACAACATCTTTGCTAAAAAGTTTTCCACAAAATGTTTCATGGAGCTAATATAGGGCATAAAACTAAGTCTTGTTTTTAAAAACGAGGACCTTATCCAGATATCCTAACAAAACAACTAACTCCACAACTCCTACACACACTGGTTCAGCTCCCTTCTCCCCAATCCCATGCCTCCTCATCCTTCCTCATAAGAATTTGAAGAAGAAAAGCATTCAATCAACTGTTCATCTTCGTTAATCTCTCTTYCAGCGTTCCTCACAGATACATCCAGAAATCCTTCAGCTACATTTCCAACAGGAGGTAGCAAGCAGACTTTTGCTGAACGCAAAGAGTTAGCTCTTTCCATACCAAACCACCAAATAAGGTGGAAGAAAGTCTCTTAATCCAGTTACTACAAACAGACCCAGAGGCACATATCTGAGTTTGACTTGCAAAGAAGGAAGGAGAAGAGAAAAAGCAATCTTCAGACTGATTGCTCCTCTCTTGTAGACAGAAAGCCATTTCTTTAAATCAGGATAATGTCAAGGAGGGAATTAATGCTTCAGAAAGTAAGAGRCAACTGCTTTTTGCTTAATTTGTAAGTGAAAACAGAATACTCTACACAGAGAACATGCAGCAGAGGAATAAACAAAGCAAGGTAATAAAGAAGTAAGAAAAGACTAGAATAAGGTGATAAAGAACAGCCAGCATGTATTTAGAGACAAACAAGCCTGTCTTCCTCCTTTAACTGATCATTCATGCAGTGAGGGGGAGGGAGGAGGAAGGAGCAGTAACTCTGAGCTATTTAGACTATAGTAAGACTTTTGATGTCTTGTAACATTCCCACAGTAAAATATGACTATACTGTAGATTCATCGAAACCACAAGATTTTTTCCAGTTGTGCACCAAGTGTACTCTAAGAGTACRTAACAAGCTTTCTGAGTTTGGCAGTAAGCTATCACCCTGACATTATGCAATGTTTTCATTAACTCCGATGGTGAAACAGTGTGTTTATACAGTTTACGAACAGAGCTGAACTGGAAGAGTTTGCAAGCACTCTGCTGCGAAGTCTAGTTCTGTCTTCCAAACTCAATAAACTGGCGAAGTGATCAGAAGTCATTAGAACGAAGTTCAATAGAAGCAAGAGCAAAGCTCTGTACTTGAGAAAGGAAACAGCAGTCCAAACATGCAACATGAAGCAGCTGACTAGGCAGCTGTACTGCAGAAACTAAACCATGATGAGATCATGGATCCAAGCTAGGTAAACTGATATGTTGTTACTGCAGAAAGAGGAAAAAAAAACAAAACTCAAACGTCACCCTAAAAAAATTGTATGTAAGAAAGGGCGATAAATCATTCTTCTCACTGGCACTGGTGAAGCCTCAGCTGAAGCACGTGACCACTGTATTTTAAGATGCTTCRACACTTCACTTTAAGAATGGCAGTGTAGGAAAGGTAAAGCCAAGTAGCAGCCATCAGTATTTTAGTTACTGCATTCTCTAGGCCTGGTATAGAGGTAGTTGTGTGAATGTGCTTAGAGCAACCACCGCCCTTCCACACTGACACCCCACCTGATGGGTAAGTCCTGAGTGATGCTCATGAGACATGTCCTGTGAATGCCCTATGCCTTTGCATGGAATAAGTCCACATTTTTACCATCACTTCCAAACCTCTCTTCCTCGCTTGCAAAACTGCTCTATGGATTTGCTATGCAACACTCCACATTCCATCTCCTCCATACTGCTCTCATATATCACGTTTGTATCTGTAATTTTCAAACGTTCCTTATTATAAATGGAGGTCAGTACCTTAGGGCCAAATTTCCCTTTTTTCTTCATTTCTGCTCATCCCTCTCACCTCCTTAAATTAAAATATTCATAACATTTCCCACTATTAAAAAAGTGGTTGCACATTTAGATGTCCCCTTTCTTCTCCTGCACCACCCATTTTTGCTGGTGATAACAAGAATCTTATTGGTAGTATGACAAAGGCTAAACCATACCTTCTCCCAACGTGCCTGGGCATTACAATCTTATTAAGTATAGTTTTAAGCTTAATTCTAACTACAAGAACWATATCTCTCTGCTCCAAATGGATTCTGATATAATCATTTGTAAGAATGAGAACAACCCAAAACATTTCAAGTCTTTTTAAGTCTGTTTCTYTATGTTTCAACTCGGTGTGTGGATTTGCAGTCTGCTTGGGATTTTGAGGGCCTGTAGAAAAGTGAAGACTGTGGCAAGCTGAGTGGTCTGCTGTGGTCCCCTGTCCTTTGCTATTAATTTGCGACGATTGGAAGCAGGTGACTGCACACTTGACTGCTTGTACCCTCTGGTGCAGCTGCTATGCAGAAAGCAGCACATGTAAACATTTGCATGATTCGTGCCTCCTAAGAGTCTCTGTGGGCCGCATGTGGCATTTAGACAGCACTTTCACAACCCCCTTTGTGCATGGTATTGCTCTATTACATTAGCACACTGTTAAGCTAGAGGTATTTACTAAAATGGCTGGAGATACTCTCCAGTTTTTTGCAAGATCCATGATTTATTTCAAGATTTTTGTTAATTATCTTAAAAGAATTTCAAGACATTACTTCTGAAGGGTTTCACCCAGTGTATGATAGACATTTTAAAACAGATAGGAATCTCAATTTATTAACTGTCAGCTTAGAAAAAAACAAAACAAAACAAACCCAACAACCTAAAAACTTGCTTTCTTTATAAATTTGGTTCCTTCTACGCCAGATTGGTTAAAAAAAGGCATCTGGTCACTTACCATACAGCAACTAAAAATGTTTCCAACGTTCTAACTTTTTCTGCCCAAAAATTAAAGAACAGACAAAGGTCATATAGAGGTTTTGAACTGCTACAACAGAGCATTTTAAAGCTGCAAATATTGACTTGGGTTCTACCTGGCTATTCTGAAATTTTATTTCACCTTGACAGGAAATAGTTTTCAAACTTCAGGGTCTGGTATTAAAATCTAAAGAGATTCTAAAAACAACCTGCCTTGCTGCAATCGATCAGGTGAAGGTTTAAGCAATTAAGAAACAAGGAGGAAAGCAAAGAGAAAAGCCCATTTCAGATCCCTAGTACTTAAACCCTATTAATTTATGCATATGTTTACGATCATTTCTGTACTATCGTCACAGCATATAATCCTTACAGCATATATATACAAGAAATCCACCTAAGAGTGGTCATTTATGCGGTGTCGCTATTAGCAAACATGTCATTAACAAACCTAATTAAGATGTGTATGTCATGTAAGTGTTAGTATTTAATACACGGATATCTAAGCTATATTAAAGTGTTTCTCAAAACACCAAAGTGATTATAACACAAAAAGAATGTTTTTAAAACTGAAAGCAACCAGGTAAACAATAGAATCATCAAAACTTTTAAGAAACCCAAATATCTAAGCAAGGAAATCTTTTCATTAACACTCAGAATTCTACGATGAGCACTCACAGGATTTGTTTAAAAGAATAATCTTGCTTTAACTAACAGGAATCAATAATCACTGCTCATGTGGATCAAAATAGAAGTCATGACATATTTTCAACTCTAGGGGCATCAGCAGCTGTTGCTACACTGCAAAAGAGCTGAAGTGTTATAAACATATACACAGACAGTCGACTATTCTTCTGTAAAACCAGGTGTCAATAATCCAGMTAAGACAGTAACCAAATAATTGTGAAAAAATAATATTTCAGCATGCTTGTTATGATACATCTCCTTTATAACTGGAACAAAAACCACTGTCAGGTTATAAAACAGCACAGATGGAAGTTACGGTTATTTTCAGGGTGTTTTTCAGCTACATTTTGAAATTTTTGTGCATATGCTGGCATTGTCTGTCGATGCCCGATTTGCCTTTGACCGACTCTTGCCTCAGCACTGCAGCTCTGTGCTAACAAGCCGACTGTATTTGACACACAAACCGCAGCATTCCCAGAGCAAAAGGAGTTTGCTACGGTGTTTGCCTCCCTTCCATCCAACCCAGACAATGGAAAGCCGAAGGGCAGGCAGGACATCGGGCTGTTAATCACCTTCGGAGGGTACCTTCGCAGTATCATTAGCATTTCCCGAGTCGAACCCGAGTACCTGGATTCTCTCCCATCATTGCAAAATGACAGGGAAGGGGATAAGGAAATAGAGCGATAACACCGAAACAAAACACCAGGCCACTTCCAATCCTAGAACCAAACCAAACCAGAAATATCTTGAGATAAACCGTTTACCTCGTTCCGGCTTCATTTTCTCTGTTTCCTCGGAGAGGTCTGAAAGGAGCCGAAGTGCTCTGCTGCTCTCCCCGAGAAGACTGGCTGTCGCTGCCTCCAGCTAGCGATATTAATTATTTTTTCGCGTGTAACAACAATAAGCCGGAGGCCGGCCGCGCCGCCGGGGGCTCGCCCGACCCCGCCGCTAGCAGCTGGGCCCGCCGGCAGGCAGGCTGGCGGCGGCCGGCCGGGGGAGGCTGAGCGCCGGCGGCCTCTCCCCGCGCCCGGCCAGGGTGTCCTTCCGTGACACGGCGCCGCGCGGGGCTATTTATAACCTGCCGGGGAAAAAATCCCACAACAACAGACCTCGGCTCACCCCCGGCCGCACCGGCTCTGAGTCACCGCGGCCCCGGGCGATGGCAGCCCCGGCCGGAGTCCCCTCCCTCCCGCCTGCCGCGAGGAGGGCAGCCCAGCGGCCCCCCCCCGCCCCGCCGGGCCCCCAGCCCGCGGCCCCCGCCCCGTCACCGGCCGGCGGCTGGCGGCGGGGGGCTGCCCGGCACCTTCATCCCCGGCCCCGCCGCTGCCTCCCGGGCCGTGGCCCCCGCGCTTCGCCCCGGTCAGACAGCCCGCGTCTCCCGCCGCCGCGGAGCGCTGCTCTCCATGGCTCTGCCTCCTGCCCTTCCTCCTCCTCCTCCTCCTCCTCCTCCTCGCCGCTGACTAACTCCCCTCCTCTCCGCCGGGCACTCCCTGCCTCCCGCCGAGCGGGGCACACACATCACAGCCCGGCAGCGGCGGGCAGCGCAGCTCGGCCGCGGGGGACCCGCCACGCTCGGCCGCCTCGCCGGCCGCCGACAGGGGGAAGCGCAGCAGCCGCCCGCCGGGACCACGGGACCGCGCTCCGCTCCGCGCCCGCCCCGCGCCGCGCTCATCCCGCCCCCGGGCCGGRCCCAACCGTCCCGCCCCGCCCCTTGCCCGCCTCACGTGCCCCACCGCGGCCAATCCTCTGCCCTCACTTCCTGCCTGGCTGCCCGCCCGCCGAGCAACTCGGTTGTCATGGCAACAGAGCGCCGGCCCGGCTGGGGCCTGCCGGCGGTGGCGGGCGCGGCCCGGCCCGGCGGCGGGGAGCGCGGCCGGTGCTGCCCTGGCGGCACGCTGCCCTGGCGGCACGCCGCCCCGCGGCACTGCAGCGGCGCCGCTGCGGTTCATCGGTTTACCCAAACGGCACCCTTCCCCCCTGCAGCCCCGCCAAGTATTTTGGCAGGCGGGTTCCCGCCCCGTGGAGGAGAGCGGCCCCTCACTCACCCGGCTCCGGCGGGGCCGGCGCGGCCCCTCAGCCCGCTCCCGCGAAGGGCCTTTCCCGCACTGCCGTCAGCCGCCTACCGGCTCTCCCTCTTCGCCCCGTACAGCTACGCAGCTGCTCTCCCGCTGGCCCCCCGTATTTCCACACGAGCGCCTGCCCATYGCTGTAGGGATTTTTAGATATATATATAGGCGCCCGCTGAGCACTGATTCGAAGTGTGAACTGCCCGATCCCCGGGAGGCTGTGTCCCCCGCCCGGCCAGAGGAGCTGCGAAGGAGGGGAGAAGGCCTTGTTTTGTGTCCCTGGCCCCGGGGGGGGCCCTGCCCTGATGCCTTCCCCTCACGGCCCATTGACTGCCCTGCCTGGCAGCGCTGTGCTTGACCTCGCTTTACACTGATAACTATTTTGTGCGGAGAAACAATGGAGTCAGCTGGGCTGTGGTTACACAACAGCCTTATTCCAGCAGAAATTCAAGTTTCCCCGAAAGGGATGGGCCTGTGCCATCCCTCATTTCAAGGCCTGCGTGGCTGCCTGGCAAGCAGGTCGGGAACCGGGGCTGCTGAATGCCAACCTCCCTGCTGCTGCGGCCCTTTCCACGCCCGAGCCCGCTATGGCAGGCTGCAGGCACACTGCTAATGCCACCACAGAAAATGGGGAACAAGCTGCTGAGACCGGGGGCCCAGATCTATGCAGGCTCAAGTGGCTGTGGTACCATGGCCTCGTGACAGTAGAGGGAATGGGGCTCTCCCCTTTCAGGGGAACACCCTAGTTCACCTGGAGACCGTACCAGGGCCAGGGAAAGCCCCACAGACAGCTCTATTACTCTGAGTTGTACTCGGTCAGAAAAGACAGATGTGATGATACAGGCCTCTCTTGCTTTAATGTGGTCCTATAGTTGGGATATAAACAGGCACCGCCGCACCTCCAGTGGTTACATTGGCAATCCTCTGCTGCTGTGATTATTGTTTACAAACACTTCCATCTTATAGACTGGGCCTTATGGGGGGCACTCACTGCCTACAACAAGGTGATTTATAAATATGCACGTCTTCTGCCCTTCCTATAGAGAAACAATGCGCATGCATCGGACAACTCCCCACCCTTTCTGGTGTGCCAGGATCCCAGCAGATGCATATACACAGAGGATCTGCATAGCCACCCTCTTCTCACAGCTAGCTGAGCAGCCACTAAAGATATTGCAAAGAAAGTAAAATTCCGGAACAAYTTAATTCCACACTGTTTGGCTCATATGAACTGCATCTATTTCCCTCTCTCATTTATCAGTTGTGCATCATTACACCGGGAGGGTGCTTCACAGAATAAACTGTCCAGTAAACACCTCTCATTTCAGTCATACTCTGAAATACATAGGTAGGTAGGAGGGTATCACATGCAGTGCTTTGATATTACACTCATAAGTACACGAGTGTCACTTCTGTTGCTGTGTGACTGCTGTAGACGTGTTTGGTAATTACAGACCTCGGAGCTCTCTGCCGGATGCAATATAATTGCAAATGTAGCAATCTAGAATTATAAAAGGAGGAATTTGACTGAGCAATAGGTAGTGTAGATGTATGTATATGTGAAGTTCAGCATGACTACACTGGGCATGATTCAGCCACCTGCCAGATCCTCCTACAGGTCATAGTCATCCTAATGAAAAGTCACATCCTTTAGGCCACTAATTGTTGCTGTAAGACATTGCAAATTAGTTTGTACCTTGTTCTAATATTGGTTTTACAGTCAAAATCAAATCTGCCTTTCTACTGTTTAACTACAACTGTAGCTATTTAACTGTCATGCTTCACGTAGTATTTTTTAATAAAGTCTTACTCTAACTTCGGCACTTTTTTTTAAACAGCTCACCAGACACGAATAGGCCCAACTTCCAAGAAAATGCTCTCTCAAAGCACATTTTCTATAGTGTTTTCTTAATTAATGAGCCAAATAGTAAGTGCACAGTTTCCCATTACTTCATGGTTCTTATTAGGATTTCAAGCCAATGGGAAATGTAGGTGCCAACCTGAAAACCACTTATTATAAAAAAAAGAAAGTTCTAAGGGATATGACAAGAGTAAGTCAGGTCTGGTGTGCGGAGTCCTGTTCTATGTGACTGCGTAGGAGATTTCAGGGTCAGCTTCCCCTCTTGAGTCAGACCATTTCTGGACCCAGAGAGCAGCAGGTATGTCTGAGATACACGCTTCAGGTCCTACTTCACTTCAGACAAWGAAGGACAGTTTCCCTTTTGATCACATAGACATATAACAGATCTGAAAAAAACAGAACAGAAAATTGTGAATGGTTAGAGAGATCTAATTGTACAGTATTTCACGTATAATATTAAAAGCAAAATACAGATAAACATCCCAAACAAATTTGTGGACCTAGTTTGGCTAAAATGGCTGTGAACTCATAACTTTGCTCCCATTCACCCCCCAAACGATGAGCACTGCATGAATACACAGAGAAAATATGGCATAAGAGGCTTCAGCCATAGGAATTCGCTTACACATACTTGGAAATTTTTTGAGAACAATGACAGTAACAATGACTGAAATGCATTTCTGACCTCAGAAGCTGATCAAGTTAAAACATCTGAAAAGCATATGGCTGCATTACACAGCACACAAAAGCAGAATTAGCTTAGAAACACTAACAGAACTTTAACTGCCCTCCCACTGCCAAGTCTAGACCAACATGTACTTCTGAGAGCACAAACAGGGACAAAACCAGGTTTCTTATCAGTTTGCATCTCATGGTTGATTAACTTTGGTGTCTAGGCAGGTGAGAGCTTAGGCTGCAACATCCGTGCAGTCAAAGTGGTTCTTGCACATATGGTCTCCAGTGTTGAAAAGTGTGAGTTTCGGTGGCAGCCTCTTTCTTAGTGGAAACCTCAAYAGGGCTGCTCTACCTCCTTTTCCAGAAATGCATCAGACCTTTCTTCTCCTGTGAACACTAACCACGTGTGAAGCTTGGCTGAAACTGGCCATTGGATTTTAAAAAAATCGCTACTTGGGGCAGCATGACATAGTGTTGTCACATAAGCCTTGTTCATATAGAAACGAAGTTTAAAAAAAAAAATCAAGATAAATGTACAGCTGTGTTTTCTTTCAGAACTTCAGCACTTTTTGCTTTTGGCACAGTCCCTGCAACCTGGAACAGAGTGTATTTTAGGTTATATCCCCAAGTGTCTTTTCAGCTTTAGCTGTCAAATAAGTGACGCTGATGCAGCAGATCAAGATTCCTGTGATTCCTGGAGACAATTACTGCCTGTTAAGTGACGTGGCACAACTGCTTTTGACATGGCTGCCACCTCTGTGGTATAAAGCCACCACACTTGGGAGAATATTATGGCCAAAGGATGAAGACAATCGGAAATAGACTAGAAGATACAGTATGCAATAAAACAAACTTGAAATGTGCTAAAAAATCCTATGAAGAATCAATTGTAATTTAATTGTCACCAGTACTAACTACTTTGGAAAGAGCATTAAAATAGAAACGAGTTATGTGCTTGTAGGAATGTATTAGTCTGCAAGAACAGAAGAACCAGCTGTTACTGAAACTGAGAGAATTATAAACCAATACAATTAAAATGTCAATATGTTCTAAAAGTTTAATTTTAGGGGTTATAACCACTTTGGGTTTGGTTTTTAATTCATCAGTATATACAGGTAAGTGGGTCTAGTTGAATGAAAGAGAATTCATCATAATTCTTTCTCAAGATACCTATAACCACAATAGCAAGGATAGCTTGARAAAATTGTCTTCTGTATGTATGCCTACCTTTGTGTTACCACTGTTGGCTTCAGCCTCCAATACTTCTGAGTATATGTTTTAGCCACCTTCATCTTTATTTAACAACTAGATTTAAGTATTTTAGTAGCATCAACGCAAACAGATTCAAAAATACATTAAAAATGCCCAAACTACATTTCCCATCCTTACAATTTCCAGGTAACGTGGCTGGTTATGTCATGCAGAGACATCTGAGTGGTATTAATGCAGTGCTTCCAGAGTTCCTCCACTTGCTTCATTTCAAGCTGATCTGAGAGGCAGGAAGACCTTGATGGTGGGAGCGGCAGAGGAGGTTTTGTTCTGTATTCATCTCCAGCCTGTGCAGAAGTTTCTCACAAAGCTTCTCACCAGCATAATTTTGAACAGCCCTTAGGCCTCTCTCAGTTACATTTGGGGCTTTCCTCAGAATCAAAGAGTGGRAAGTAAATTGATCTCATCTTTTTGTTTTGAGTCCCCAAACACAGACTGTCATATCAGAAAGTCTGGCAAGATGGGCTATACTCGTGTTCTACGGAGTGCTACATGCTGAGAACTCTGTGTGCTGGGTACGTGCTGATACAGTTATACATAGGGATGGGAAATGAAAACCATCAGCCCAGGATGTCCAACATTAGCCCGTAACAATATTTGGGSATTTAAATAAAACAGCCTGATCTTCAAAGGAGAAATCATCTMCAACTCCCACTGACTTCAGCAGAATTTGTCAATCCACACTGTTTTTAAAAACCTCTACTCGGATTCCTAATTATGGAATTAGGCACCTAATTTTAGATACTTATTTTTGAAAATTTTGGCCTATGGGCTTGATTCTCATCTTGTTACATCAGCTCTCCCTGGTATAAATGTGTCAGTTAAGTCAATGGAGTTACTTCTACAGGAAACCTGTTCCATGACTGGAAAATCAGGATCTGCGACTGAATAGGAACATCAATATTTTAGTTTTCTTTCTTAGAAATACACAAATCATGGTTCTGGTGCTAAATATTTTGAAGAGAGTAAACAAACATAACAAGTGTAAATCAACAGGTGCTCTACTGTTAGACCCTGGTGTTTGCTAACTTACAGGGATTTATCTTTTCGTACGGTTCCTACCAAAACCCTCCATTGCTTAATTTCACTACTAATTGGCCCTTTCAAAGTAAAAATATATAGCTATTATCATGTTCTTACCTCCTAAATTCACTTTTTCAAATTAGTAAAATGACATCTGGGGTTYTTTTCCCCTGTGTGCTCTCAAATTCCTTTATTTTCCAAGTAGTACTTTCTCACTGGAGACAGCCAAGACTAAGTTGAGAGGGAACTATGAGAACAACAGAGCTGTAATTGCACTCCTTTCAAAAGGAAAGCTTATCCTCCTCGCCAGAAATAATTTCCTGGACTCSACACTTTGCTACTAAACCTTGTTTACATACAGGAGATTCCTTTAGTTGGAAACAACGTGGTCCCTGTCCTGTGCTGCTCCTCAAGTTCCCCCGATCACATGGGATGCCCTGTGCCTTCTTCACTCTTCTGGCAGCAGCAACARGAGCTTAGCACCTCTCAGGATGGAATCTCTTCTTCTGCCGCTCTTCCAGAGGCTGAGGTCTAGCAGTCAGGCCTTCTTGCCAACAGAAATTAAGCCCTTCCTGTGTTTCCAAATTCACTTTGGAAACAGTGACTTGTATAATCTCTTCTCTGTTTGGAGCAACTCCTAAAATGATATTTCATAAACGCTGTGTGCTTCTTTAGTAACTGATCTGTGATGCATAATTAGAAAACAGCTCCGAAAGAGAATAGTGCTGTCTCATCTGAAGTGGTGACTGGTGGTAGTGGAAATATAGAAGTATGAAGATAAAGACACATAAAGGTTCTGCTTTACAAAAAGACTAACCACCCATTCTGTATAAATGTCAATCTAAGCGGATACCTATCTCAGTAAGATCGCAACAGTTAAGTTTCATTGCACCAGCACTTGACTAATCAGGCAGTAATGCACTGAAAAGTAAACGGTCTACTTGTGAATAGATCATTAATTTCTGAAAGAGAGCGAAATTATTCGTTTACATAGAAGATTTTTTCTGCGGCTGTAATATTCATTCTAGACCGGAAACAGGGTGGGTTTTTTCAATATTTTTTCAAGGGGATTGTGCRAGTTCACTGATGAATCCTAACATTACACAATGTTTACCCAGGACTAAGCTTGATGGAAACATTAATCAGAAAATATATAGGTTTCCATATTAAAATTGAAGTTTTTGTAGCAACAGTAAGCCCTGACATTCCCTGAACAGAAGTTAGAGAGATATGTTTGCCAAGAGAAACAGCAACAGTAGAAGGTTTGGGGAAAAYAGAAGCACAAGAACTGTTTCCAATCTAGGTCATCTCTCACCACTCAGCACTCTCAGTCTACTTTTGAGCAGGTATATCCAGAAGCTATACCCCAGTTACTCATTGCAGTGATCCCGCAGCAATCCAAGCACCCCATTTATATTATTTCTATTAATTTCAGGGGAAAGTGAGTGCATAACACTTGGAAGGAGGTGTTTGGAGTTTTGCAATGCTATTTTCCTATTGCTAATGGCTTGATCTATCTTGCAATAATTTCCAGTGCAGTTCTGCACAAGTAATTGCACCAAATTAATTGCTGGTGTAACTCCATCTGGTAGGAGTTCATGAAGTTCAACTTCTGATGCCTCCGCCAGCCCTGTTTACTTTCCCTCTCCTACTGCAGCAGCTGGGTCATGGTTTAGCACTGTACCAGCGAGTCGGCGGCTCATCCCAGCCAGCTTCTCCCGGCTCGGGCAGCTCTTTCCTCTACAGCAGGACTCAACGTTCACAGCCTTTGCCCTCACGTGCCTCCACTGCTACTGGCTCCTCATCTGGAGCTTGTACCACAGCCACCTTTTGCCAAGTTTTTCTACATGGCTGTCTGCAGACTTGCCATCCCATTCAGCCTCTGTCAGGCAGGCCTTTGGACTTGCCAGTTTCAGGCAGTGCTCATCCTCCGTCACATTAGTACCCATTTCATAGCAAGGCCCAGCGGTCACAGGTGAAGCGGAGCCAGCATCCCTTCAGAGGTCCGTCTTGTCATATGTCTCACCCTGCAAGCATAGCTGTTCCACCTAGGAGAAAACTGACACAGTGAGCACGTTCGCAACACATTAGAGAATTACTACAGCTACAYTGCTGAGTGTATTGAAATTACAGACAACTTTCCACAGGCACCATAAATGAAAAGGATAATTCGCTTATGTAGAGAAGCCATTACCTTGCTGGAACAACAAGCCCAGCCTATAGTTCCACCCAGGCTAAATTAATACCACAACTCCTACTAGACTTACGAGAGAGTAGGGCAGGGAAGTAGCAYGTTGTTAAATACAGGGCAATATTTAATGTAACCACATGCATGGTTTACAAGAGAAGTTGCATATCATTTACTAAAGTAGTGAGCGAGTTGGGGCTTATTAGGTAAATGCCAGAGCTATTGCAAAACTGCCATGGCCTCATTCTAAAAATTTTAGTTGCATAGTTATTAGCCAGAGCCCTCCTAATATATTCATGGCTATTTAGTGGCATATACTACATGTTAACAGTAAAGGCCGAATAGAAACAGCACTGAGCAGAAGGGGTTGCACATAGTCATCAGGGCTGATTTTTCAATACAGAAATATGAAAATTACTCAGATTCAGGTTTCGCTGGTTCCCAATTTTTTTCTTCTTTTTCTTTTTTAGATAAAAAAGTATTCCCTAAAATTCCACTCATGAGCTGCTGTCCTGTAATTGTATAGTCCATAGTGAAGAACGCTACAGTTCACCTCGCTCGTTCGCAGGATTGATTATATCAGTCATGGGCCCAGCTCCACTCTCTTCATACACTAACATTTTCTTGATAAAAGACCAAACCTACATCTCTCACCCCAAGCGTAGTGTTTGTAAGCTTTACTCAACCTAAAACAAAACAATTTCTCTTTTCAGAAGTCTGACATCCTCTAAAAGTGAGAGCATAATAGCAACTATAGCAAAAAATAAGCATTAAAAGCTTAAACACTGAAAGGCCTGATTGTACTTTGCTGTGTAAAAAAAATATAACCGTGCCTGGCAAATGTCATCAGTGGTGAAATCCTTGGCCCATATACCAAGGTCAGCTCCCCTTCACACAGAGGGAGCTAGGATTTCAACTCGGGCTATATTGGGGAGTGCTTTCTTTGCTACTTTCACACTAAATCAATTATAACTTTAATCCTTACAGTTGATTTATTCTCATGTTGTATAACATTATTTGAAGGCAAAGGGAAGTTGACATTTGTTCAAGGATCTCAAAAAAAAGCAATAAAGTACAGTATGTATACTAAAAAAATAAACAAAATTGCAGTAAGTTATTAAATTGCTCACCTTTGGATGTCAATTAAAACTTGAAAATGAAAAAGATCGCTGTACATATTTATAGCAAAGTCAATCTTTACTTAATTAGGCTAGGTATTTTTTTAAAAATAGCGATACAGTTAGAACATTGTAGCTGTATCTGTGCTTATATTGCTTTTGGCTCCTTCTGAATTTCTTGGTTAATTTATCTTCCCTTTAAGTTGTTTAACTGAGTTTCTTTCTTTGCACAAAACATAAGCAGCTTCACTGCCTGGAAAACACAGAGCCCRATTGTTCTCCTGCTTACGCCAGTGCAAATCAGCAATGATCCTACCAGTCTATAGAATTACATCAATGTAAAGCTGACATCAGAGAGTTAGCAATCAAAGCCCTTGTTTCAAAGTTAATTGTTTCTGCTTAAAAAAAGAAAAGATGAGTACAGAACACATTTGTTCTCCTTCTCAACTGAAATGTCAAAGARGTGCTGCAGTTTTGGCATCCGATCTGTGTGGGATTTGCACACATGGATCACGTTTCAGAAACAGGGCCCTAGTCACAACCCATCATGTTAASAGTCCATTTCCTTGCTCTGATTTTAAGGAAGGGGAGGGTTTTGTCCCTGTTTGTTTGCTGTCATTGAGACGACTTTTTCCACTGTCCGGAGCCAGTAGCAAACTGTCATCAGCTATCAGCAGTAAAGCTCCAGCAACAAATACGTGGCCCATTTAAAGCCATTCCTCAGCTTTGCTTCACCAAGTCAATTGTTCTGCACATGTAATGCTTTTTGTTTTTCACTTGGCAAAAGAAAGAAGCATCATACCAAGACTTGCAATCTTCCCCCCCCCCCCTTCTTTAAATAAATGTATTGCTTGTGAAAGGGACTGAGTGGGGGAACTGGGAAGAGGATAGGAAGCTCCTGGGCTCTGGACTGTTTCAGGAGGCTGCCGTAGACTGCAGCATCTCCAGGGCTGCTCTAACTGTGGCAGGTGCCTTCGGGACRCCCCAGCACATCATCAGCTTGTGAAGACACAAACCGTGCGAAGTCGCTTTTCTCCCACTTCCTCCGTGGCTGTGGTCACTGTAGCACTGAATCTTCATCGCTGCTTTGTTATCAGCCTTCTGGATTCTCCTCCCTTATGTTTAAAAGTCTGAAAGCTGGGTCCTCATTGCAATGGAAAATTGCCCTGGCAACAGCCACCAGTAGCCAGAGCCCGTTCGGTCGTGCACGGCAGAGGTGAGCCAGGCTCACGCGGACACCGTGGCAGCTCAGGCATTGAGAGCGCTGCCAGGGCACCTGCGAACCCTGCCACCACCCCTCACGTTATGCCGTGCACCTTCTGACTGTACCTGGCGGCTCCTGTTTCCGTTTCCCTCTGCAGATTTCAAGTGCTGACCAGAAGCGCTGGTTTTTGTTTGCACTGCAGGACTTTCCCTTCTGATAACAGTCTCCTCCAGCTGCGCAATAGGCACCCAAAAGCTTTACCTGGCAGCAGTTCCAGGTGGTTGTATAACACTGGCTCGGCAATGCTTGTACGGCATTAGCAGGGATTAAGCCTGCACTCATTGCACAAGCCAGAGCCACATGATCCAACTGACATACCCTGCCCCCAAAAAACTTTCACCAGAAGTTTCAAACGGAGTGATTTAGAAATTACAACCAAATTGGTCTTGATCTTTTTTTACATCATTACTCAAACACCAAAAGTACCATGGGTGTTAATCAGTTCCTTACATACATATTATCTAGCAAAGCAGTAACCTGAAATTTGTTTACAAAATAAAGCACATGAGGTGCCACAGCATGCGGAGAAGCTGCAGTTTATGTTGAAGAGAAAATCCAGAGATTCCCTTGCACTTCTCTGGGGTGAGGGAATATGTATTTTCAGTAGTATAGTTACAAGGAGAAAAATGGGCAAACCAGAGGAGAAGAAAACAAGGGGGAAACACACTAAGTTATAGATGAAAATAAACTGCTGAATCTAGACAGGAGAGCAAGACTGATCAGCTCTGATCAGACAGTGGTGGTCCTCACTGGCCCCCCAAATTCTGTTCTTACCCACAGTTGCTAGGAATTGCCAGGGCAGCACTGACATCAGAAGTGTGGAGCCGGAGAATCCGGGTAGGCAGTTCTGCATTTCTTCTCTTTTTCAATGGAAGCTAAACAGAATTTCATCCTTCCAGAGTTATTTGTGTGAAACTCCCAGGCCATGAACCATGTCAGCTGTCATAAAACCAAGCTTAGTTGAACTAGAGAAAAAACATTGGGGGAGCAGAAAATGAATGCCTGCCTAGCACGTATAGAAGCTATACCTCTAGAAGGGTCCGTGACCGGCAGCCAGAGCAGGTGGTGGGAACTCACATCCCAGCTGACCCTTCCCCTTTGCCCCAGGACAGTCCCGGGGGGTGGCAAACAGTGGTGTCAGCACGCTGAGGTTTCATGCCAGAGGTCTTCAAGGAGGCTGAATCCCCAGAGGAGATTGCTGCCAGAGGTGGAACACTGGCTGCTCTGTGCACACAAATGAGAAAGGCAGTATTTACTTACTGAAATAGTTGGAGTTTAATTATTTATTTTTTGTGGCATATAGAGTCTGTTGAATAATGAGGCTCCGTTGTGTGCCACTTGCAGCAGGCATAGAAGAGGAAATATTATTTCCATAAAGAGGTTGTATCCTGGAAAGGCAGGGCAGAAACACATACACAAACAGAGAAGAGAGTTGCCAATGTTCACACTTTAAAAAAAAATTTTAAAAAATTACTCCTTCATGACTTGCTATTATTACTTTGTCAGGAATTCAAGAAATTTGTTAAAACTTGTTTTCATCCTAATAATATTGTGAATGAAATACACAGTAAACATTAAAAATGCCAAAGGATTCTTGATGTTTACTATGTGGTAGTTTAAGTATCATTTGTCATTGAAAGAAGACAAAAGTAGGAAAAAACATAGTGTTCAGAAATATAGGCAAGAAATGAGGATTCACAATAACTACCAGTGAACAGGTTCATATTTTCAGTCATTTGTTTTTTATCTGGGGAGATAGTTCGAAGCAACACTTTTTCACTCACTTTTGGCAAAGGAGCCAGCATTACAGTATACTTGTATTTCAATGTATGAAAAGACAGTGTTAAAAATATCTAAAATACCCGTGTTAGCTGTACTGATGCCAGTGAACCTTAAGGAAAATGTGTGTTGCTTGGGATACTCTGTCCTGAACAGTACTTTCAACATGTATAAATGCAGAATCACAATTAGAGGGTTGTTCTAAATTATAATCTGGATTTTCCAAAAATAAACCCTACCCTAACCTCTCCCATGCTGGCTTCACTTGCAGGCCTCTCCTTGGCAGCGGTCCCCTTAACTTCATTTAACTCCGGCTGCCTCTGAGGTCGGTTCCAGATTCTCTTCAATCCAATCAAGAAAATTTGAAATAAGAGAAGTGCTAGAGTACAGTTTGCTAACTTATGAAAGACCAGAAAACCTGAAAAATTAATAGCAAAGGCTATAAAAAAGAACGAGGAATAAAAAATACATTACTGGAGAAACAGCCTTTTTCCCCTTGCTGCTCTGAAGTCACACGCATGCACATTTTTGCACTAAAACCCCTTAAAACCACTGACTTTTCCATCTTTTCAGATTTGGATTTGTCATCAGGTGTTTGCAGATTACATGGAGCACAAGCCTTCTAAACAGCCTCTTTTGCTTTATATACATTAATTGCTCCTGCTGTCAGCCAGAGGGAGATGTATCACCAGTAGGATAATATATAACGCTAAGTGTTTTCTTGCCAGGGAGTGTAGAATAATATTCTGATTTTTATAGCACCTTTTCCCTAAGGCCCACAAGGCACTTTACAAGTAAGATTGAATTAAGCTTGTCAGCACTCTGTATGAGAAGTAAATATTTCTTTCTCTACGTTGGAGAAGGGAAACTGAGGCATTAATATTAAGTCCCCAGCAAAGCATTTAGCTGCATGCTTTCAAGCCCTTTAAACTTCTCACATGATTTAATTAAGCACATACTCAAGTGCTTTGCTGGAATACTGCCTAAGAAAGATGCTACAGCCAAGCTGCCAATTTAGTCTGCAGCTGGGAAAACACCATGGGTTCCCCATCACTCACACTTTAACAACAAGAACTTTTTTTTAATCCGCTGTTTTCCCTAAAAATACGATCACATCTTTCAAGTCTCACCTGCGTGGTGCATTGTCACCTGAGCCTGGACAAGCCCTGGGAGGTGACGTCCCGGCAGGAAACTGCTCTGCAGGGCGGCGTGGGCACCGACCTCTGCGGCTCTGCTGCCTGTCAGCGGGCTGCAATGGAGAAACGCAGTTTACTACTGGACAGTTTGGTGTTCAAAGTGCCAGGCTGCGCTGATTAAGCACACCAGTATGAAATTCTTCAACACTTTGGTATACAGTGGTATTTCTAGTCTGTGAACATTTTTGATGATTCAGCTTTCTGTCTCTGGTTAAAACCCCACGCAGCAGGGCTCTGAACACAGCTCAGCTCTGTTTAGATCTAATCATGGACCTGCCCCGACTTCCTACCACAGCTCAGAGGCGGCCATCGTGTCTCAAACCTGCTCTTTGGTGTCTCTCTTCCATCCTGTTTTTCCCAGGTCTGCCTGGCTTACCTCTGATCACACGGATATGCCTTTCCATCTCCAGTTTGACTGTTGAAGGTTCAAACACCATCTTAGGTTTTAGTTAGGGCTGGTACTCAGCTGGAGGGCTCGTGGCAGCTGGCACCTCTCCAGGGAGTGACGTACCCGCTCCGTACCTAACCACACAGCGCTTCTGGGCTGAAATTCTTACAAAACTGGCAGTAAACCTACATCCAAGTACCATGCATGTTCTATTTGCTCTCTCTTTCCTAAGGGGTCTAATGGCTATTTGCAGGCAGCCTGTGGAGATGGAGGTGGAACTGTGGAGATGCTGCTGTTTACAGCTGTGTATTAATGGAGACTGGACTAGGTTCTGATTTTTTGTTACTACACCAGGCTATGAGCAGCAGAGACTCAGGAGTGGATACGCTTACATGGGACGRAGGTAGCTGCTGATCTGTTTAGGTCAGCTTGAACGTAAGTGGGAGTCCTAAGGCCCTCGGCTGGGGAGACACAGTGACCACTGGTGTCACCCACCACCCCTGCGGCTCAGTTTACCAGTCAGTGTCCAGGAGGTTCTCATTAGACACTGGATGTCAGACCCTCCTCCAGATGTGCCCTTGAACTAACCATGTTATTGCAATTCCGAACACGTGTGCCCAGGCAGCCTCTCAGAGCATGGCAGGCTGCAAACCCCTCCGGGGTGCCCAGCTGCAGCAGTGCAGGCAGTGAGGACAGGCCACCCCCTTCCTGCACCCCGGGCCGTGCACGCTGCCACAGGCACCCAGCACCCCAACAGCACCCAGCCTGTGCCAAGGGCTGGAGGACCCTTTCTGGAGATCCCAGAAGGGATGGCTTTTCAGACAGGCCTTCTGGAGGTAGCCAGGTTCAGTTTCCAGCATAACATTGCTCTTGTCCTAGAAATATCTAGAAACCTCTGCCCAAGCTGGGGATTTTTTTCTGCTGGCACACRCAGGGCTGTGCCAGCCCCAGGAATGCGCCTGTCTGGGAGGCACCTCCCAAAGGACCTGCACTCCCCCACCCGTGCCTGCCTGGACCAGAGGCAGCATTTTTCTCGCAAGGTGTGGTGAGGCTACAGCAAACAACGTGTCAGCAGCCCCTGGGCTCCCAAATCAATACTGAGCTCGAGAAAAAGGGACCAAATGCTAAAGTGATCCCAGCAGAGGAACACATGAGCTGAAGGAGCCTATCCCTAGATGAAAGCCGAGGGTCCCCTCCAGCATTTCAGATGCTGTTATTCTTTTCCTCATCATGCCAATGACTGTACTAACAGCCAAATAAAGTGAACTGTTTCTGTCCCTAATTGCACATGACTTCCTGCAATTTAGTGTTTGCCAAGTGAGGCGCAATGTAAAAAAATAAGTGAAACATAAGAAAGSAGCAATCTAAAGCACTTCTAAGGTCAAGTGCTTTGAAAAAACAGGGCTGTATAACTCTTCGGGGATTTTAAATCTGTTTTTAATGCATATGCTCATACTGATGACCCTACATAAGCAAGCCTGACATAGAAACAACCCTTTTAAATTAATATATAGATAATACATCATTACTAACATTATATATACTCTAATTAAAAAGATAAGGAACATATAATTTCTGTTAGTTGTGAATTACACTTCTTGTGAGCTAATTGTTCTAGGTAGGCCTCCTTTAGAAGCGAGCAGAGCTGAAAAAGCCACCAACACCCAGCTGATGCAGAGCCCACTAAAGTTAGTTGAAAGCCTGGTTGGTCGCAGTGAGCCTTGCGCTGGCCATAATTTCCCCCTCCAGAGGTGCATGCAAACCTCCACCAATTTGAGAAAACTATTACTAATCCCAAATGTTAATATCATGAATTAAACCCTCAAAATTCACGGCATTGATTCTCAATGAAAAAGAATTACAGCTGATAGAATTTGGCGTGTCTTATGTGCCTTCTGGTTTTGAAGTTTTTAGGGATTATGATCATKACATTTTTTCTGATTTTCACAGTAAACACGACAGCTCAAAGCATCCTCCCAAGTGAAAGTTATAGTTCTCACTTGTGTGCTTCCAGCCGGTGAGGCTTTAGAGAAAGGCTAGTTTTCGTGAGAGTTCTGATAAAACTGGGAGCAGGCACTCACATAAAGCTGAAGGCAAGCTGTTCCTGTGAGCATCCGAAAAGGACTTCCACAGAGTGGGACCGGTCTGGGAACAGGCCAGGGGCTGGGGTCAGCCCAGCACCTCCTAGGGTCGCTCTTCAGCCAGCTTGTACTTTGTAGTCTTTAAAAACCCTATAAATAAAAGATATGCTCATTGTTAGGGATGTAAACTCATTGCAAAAGGTTCCACATCTGAATTGGAGGAGTTTGGATCATACCAGCTGTACTAAAAGAAGCCTGCTAAAACGTCTGATCCACATCCAACCCCTTTTCCGAGCTTGCTGGCAGAGCTGGGGCTGCGGTTACAGCCCACCCCTTGCATCTTCCACTTGTGAATCACCGCCCATTGGAGCCGATCTTGGAGGGATGCTGCCCTAGCTGCACCCCTGGCCCAGCAGAGCCATCTCCTCCACGCAGCCCTTTGCCTTCCGGGGAGGAGCCGGCAGCGGGCTGGGAAGCGGGGCTGGTAGATGGACCTGCTCCTGGGGCAGGGGCCAGCTTCAGCCTCCAGGGCAGCTGCTGGGCTGTCATCGCCCTTTGCGTCCCCAAGCACAGAAGCCTTTCCTCTCTGGAAACTGCTGTTTGCAGCCGTGTAGCCGCCTTCCAAGCAGGGGCCCTGGCTTCCACCTGCTCCCAGCACCCCCCAGCGTGCTTATTTCCTTCACCGAGAAATGGCTTTAAGCTTAGTCATCTCCAGCCTGGCTGCAAGGGGCTGGCAGGGGTCAGACAGGAGCCGGGYGCTTGCTTGTGCTTTCCCGTGTGCCAAGGACCTGATCCACAGCCCAGCAAAGCCGTGGGAGCTCCTCCTTGGGCACAGAGACCCAGGCTCCTTCTGCAGCCGTGCTGCCTAGCTCCAGCATGAATCAGGCCCCAAAGTGTCTCACTGCTCCTCGGTACTCTGAATATTTGTGCTTTTCCCCTGCTGCCTTTGCTGTTTCTACCTCCATCGTGACCTGCACCTCCTCATCTGCATGTTCCTATTCAAAATAAATATGCAAAGTCTCCCTGTGCCTTTGCAAAGCACAGGAGCTGCACAAAAAGGAAAGACAATGGCTTTTCCTTGTGTGAAAGAACACTTTCAGCCACATTTTTCCTTTGGGCTTTCATCCAGAATATTTCCTAAGCAGATTTCTTATCTTGTTTACTCACTTTGGGACTCCAGTGATCCAGACAAGCTGGGTAACTGGAGAAATCAGTCCTGCTGGTAACTCCACACTGCCTTACCACAGCGTGTAATCTTCCAAGGACAAGGGGACAGATCACCAGAAACCTCTTRTACGTCAGGCAACCCAAGCCTGGCTTTCAGGGGAGGTCCTGAGGAGCCCCCCAGGTTGTGATACCCTGAGGATGAACCCGGGCTTTGGGGTGGTGACTCCATATACTTTTCAGCGCGACACTAACCCCCGTGTGTGTTATTTGGGGGCCATACTCTTCTGCAAAAATCCAGATACTTTTACTTTATATATCCACTCCTTAACAGGAGCGCCTGGGCCCTGCGGCTCAGGTGTGTGC
The DNA here is from genome assembly GCA_030449065.1 of Oceanodroma leucorhoa. Lineage (NCBI taxonomy): Eukaryota > Metazoa > Chordata > Aves > Procellariiformes > Oceanodroma > Oceanodroma leucorhoa. The sequence goes on from JASVER010000034.1 coordinate 7,644,632, forward strand.
CGGGCAGAAGGGTTGCCCCCAGGCACCTCGAGTCCTCGCTGGCGGGGCAGCCACATGCACCCCGGGGTGCCTGCCCGCTCCCAGCATGGCCGGACTCTGCCGGGGGTTYGCCCTTTCCAGGGTGCTGAGCTCAGCAGCGGAAACGGCTGGTGTTTTCCAGCGTGAATCGCAACGGCTCATTTTCTATTTTCAGTGACTGCTAAGAATATGACAAGTTTTCTCTTATTCCCGCAAATCCAGCAACCACATAGCCTTTTACTACCATAAACAGTAAAGAAATGTCTAATCCAGGATTTAAATTAGATCCAGGAAACCTCTGCTGTCTTTTCCTGTATAAAAGATGTTTTTAAAATAAAAGGCAGTTTGAATGCGGCTTTRCAGTCCCAAACTGCAGCCCTAGGTCTGTCATTAGGAGAAGTGTCAAATATCACGGAGGCTTGTTTAAAAGGGAATTACTGAGGCTACTTGTATTTTAGTAATATACTTACACGCTTTATAAGGAGTCAGAGGTCAAAGTGCAGGCAAACGGAGACCTACGTGGAGCCAGGACTTGTCCCAGTGGGTGGAAGTGAAAGRGCTGCAGCAAGGCAGGAGAGGGGTCCCTCTGGGCTGCAGGCAGGGCTCTGCCCCTGCCCGCCTCSGCTGCTGCCCCCGGGAACAGCAGAGGATTGAGAGGAGAAGGTGAGGGCTTGGGGGTTTGCTAATACAGGTAGAAGGTTTTGCCACTAGTTGAGGCTCATCCTCGCTCATCTGGTTTGAGCCCTTCACTTTAAATAATTTGGAGAGCCTTCCCTCAGCAGGTATTGATCTGTACAGTTTGCAATAAGGCTGGGAGGTGCGGTGCATATTGGGGCAGTCCAGCAATACCATCCCCCAATCTCAAGGCTTGAGGCTCTGGTCTTTTCCCCTGTTCCTCTGGCCCCCTGGGATGTTTCCCAGTGTGCGGCACGCTGGGATGGCATTGCTGTTCATCCTGTGTGGCCCACTTCAGAGTGCACTGAGCTGCTGAGGTGGCTATACTCTGTGAATTCAGCACAGAAAAGCCCCCCAAATCCACATGGACGATGTCTCCAGAATGCTGAAGGAGGGGAGGACTGAGCAGGCAACCTGTGACAAGCCAAAGGTCCTTGATAACCATCAGAGACACCTCCCTCCTACCTGTTAGGGGCAGGACAGCTCCAGGGGCTGAGCSCCCATCCTCCTCTGTGGCTGCAGGGCAGGCGGACAAGGCTGAAAGGAGCGGACAAGGTAGCATCGAGGGCATCCTGGCTGCAGAGGAAATGGAAGAGCATGAAGACACCACGCAGCAGAAATGGCCCTGGACACGTCAGAGTYGAAGGGAATAAAAGGTGCTTGGGGTGGATTTACCTAGAGAATGCAGCAGCAAAGCTGCAGCTGCTACCAGTCAGCGTTAAAAACCCAGAGCTAGCAGCAGTGCAGTTGTGGTAATGGAAGATCTTGCATGCAGTAGGATGCTTACGTGTAMGTGTGCCATAATCAAGGTCTTCATATTTGTACTTCCCGTGTGTAATCAGAGACTAAGTCCATCCAGGGGGAAAAGGTTAAGAAACTGCAACTAGTGATACATGAGAGGTCAGAGCTTGCTTGACAGTATTTGGGAAAAGGACTGGCATTAGTACCCRGCAGTGGTGAGCAGGAGTAGATGCACATCGAGCATATAGTGAGTACTCCCTCCGCAATGCTGTCACACTGGCACTCAGAAAAAAGGCAAGACTTGGTTTTCTCCCAACCTTAATATGGGAAAGATTGTGAACATAGTCCAGGGAGTGTGGGCAAGGAGTGCGGCTGCAGCCAGCCTGCGAAAGGAAGCACAGGCGACGAGAGCCCAACCTTACTGCTTCACCAAGAGCTATTCAGATGTGTAATAGGGACTAACACAGGACCCAGATACAGCACRGTCCAGGCGGGGAGAACTAACCTCAGTGGCTGCATGAAGTGAAAACCACTTTTTRGCAGAGCCCTATTTGGTGTCCGGTCTTGTTCCTTCTGGGTAGGAGACAGCCGTGGGGCAGCAAGTCAGTTCTGCTGGCTGGCTGCTACTACTTCATCTTCCTGTTAATATTTAATTTCTTTCTGTTGGTGACATGTGAACATTTTTCTCAGAGGAAAAATAAAAGGTGGTCAGCGAGCTGGGGAACCTTCAAGACTTCTCCTTCCCACTACACGGGCAAGCTCCTTCACAGTTCACTTGGCAAAAAATCTGCTTTGCCTAAATAGATGCTGCCTTACCCCTAGCTTGGAAAACTGGGGACTTCTGCAGACTTACACTTCCTAGACCTGAGCCTGAAATAATACTGCATCTTGTTCTGGCTGCTTTCATGTTCCTGCAAATGATTTAATATTTTGCCAACACAGTAAATCAGAAAACCTTACTATTGTGCACGCTCATCTGAACTAGTGCTCACCTGACAGCAGCACTTGTTCTCATTCTTAGACCTTTGTAAAGCAATGATTTGCTTGTAACATTTTTCCGATACACTCTTGGATATTTTAATTACTTTATTTGATACTAAAACTGTTTGACAGGTGATTGGGAAAGAAGGTTTAAGCAACGGTATCCAAAATCTGTATTAAAATAGCAAACTCCCTTGTAGTCTCTAAAGTCCTTGGACACAATCTAACGTTTTTGGAGCCTGCGTAGCAGCATGTGATTGTTCCTACGTGGAATTTCCATAATTCCTCAATCAATTACCTGGAAAGAGCAGCCATTTTAATCAAAACCCTAAGGGTAGATGAAATCATGGAAAACACGAGCTTTATTGCAACGGGTATTGACTGTAACTCATTAAGATGTTAAGGTATTGACATCCCGTTTGATGAGAAAAATGTCTGATAGCAAGTGTACATAACTGTGTTACAGAGAATGCCRGTATCAACACATCATAATGAGTAACTAATGATGTCTGCGGCCTAACGAGGTGATTAAAGCAGTATCCTTTGATCTATGTCACTGACTTGATTTAATGCCATGCCGAGATTGAATCTCTGTGCACCACTGGGGAGATTCAAGTAATTTGAGTAATTCACTAGCCTTGTGAATATCCCCGCATCGCCGGGGGTATTTGCAGTGAACACAGTCGCTCCTGTAGCCACGTCACCCCCGCAGCACACGCTGCCGGGGAGAGGCCGCTGCTCCCTGCCTGCCGGCAGCCCCTGCAGGAGTCTCACCGCTGCGGGGCAGGGGTCTCGCACAGCCTCCTGCCGTGGCCACGAGCCTTCCTTTTGTCTCACAGTCCCTGCTCCTTACAGACCAACACCACTGGCAAATTTTGAAAGCGTCCTCTGCCAAGAGAAGCTCACAGGAAGATGCTTTGCTACCTTTCACCCAACCCTTTCGTGCCGAGCACCGCAGGGGAGAGTCACACTACACTGAACCACGGGGCTTTGTGCCTGGCACGTGCTAAGCATCTTGTGCAAACCACTGTGCTTGTCTGGCAGGAGAARAGCTTAAGCGCCAGCTCTCTGGGACAGCAACGAGAGTGCCAGGAGCCCAAGCCTGCAGGTGACACCAGAGATGTAAAAGCTTTGACCATGGTCACATAAAGTGATGTAGCCTGGCCGCTGGCTACCAGCTTACATCCTGCTTCCACTTTCAAACATCCAAAAACCTTTTCACCCTTACCAGGAGAAGGACTTGTTAACCCTTTCATATACATCACAGCAGCTCTTTTAGGCAGACCTTGGCTAAGCAGTGTTGCTCTGGGGGCACAGTTGCTATGGCTTGGGTTGTATTTTGTTCATAAGGGTACCAGGACAAAAGAGTGGCCACCCTCAGTCAGACCAAAGGTCCATCTGTGTGACCAGAGGAGACAACAGTGGGTGCCCAGGGCAGAGCACGCAGCGATAGCACTCTTCGATACTCTTCCCGCTGCCAACCATTTTCAATCGATATCCTGAGCTGCATGTGGTTTATGTATTAGCAGCCACTGTGGATTTCACTCCCATGAAATGTTTATATTTTGTATTGCAGTAGTTCTTCCTAATGAAGCTGATAATGAGAATTAATTTTCCTCCCAATCATCTTTAACCTTAAGTGATAATTAGTACCAAAAGCATACCTGAGAATCAAATTCTGGCCACCTCCCTTGGGCAGGAAATTATTTTGCTTGGTGAATAGACTGTTTTTTACAAAGGGCTTTTTCCTGTACATAAATAACAGCGCCCTGGCTCCAGATGCAGGGGTGCGATACCRCCATCCCCACCCAAGCAGCGGTTGTCTCCCAGGCAGAATAATGGCCCAGCTGCCCCAGCACCGGGGCCGGGCACTTCGCAGCCTCCTCTCCCCCCGGCAGTGCTCATAGTGCCCTAATGGGGGGCAAATTGCTCAGAGCTTGTCCCCGGGCTGTCCCGGCCTCCAGGCAGCCCCTGCACAGCCACCCCTCCGCACCTGCCGGGGACCTCCCTGCCCCTGCCATAGAGGTGGGCTCTGCCGCGGGTCCCAGCCCTGCGTGCAGCCCACCCCTGCACCTCTGTCCCCTGCCTCATCAGCCCTGCCCCGCACCCCTGCACCTCTGTCCCCTGCCTCACCAGCCCTGCCCCGCACCCCTCCGCCTCTGTCCCCTGCCTCACCAGCCCTGCCCCGCACCCCTCCACCTCTGTCCCCTGCCTCATCAGCCCCACCCGGTGCCGCCCGTTTTAGGCTTTTAGCACCTATTGTTCAACTATAAGGCTGGCAGCAGCACTGCCCCATCCCACACAGGCACCTGAGCCACCACCACCCCGCACACACAAGCACAAAGCCCTGAAGAGTTTAAATCTGAGCACAAAGCAGCCCGTATTTCCCCCCGAGCATACCAGACCCCCTTACCAGGCACAGGGCCCAGCTCGGGCCGCCTTTACGGGCCTGGGTTAATCACATGCAAATGGGCTGCAGCCGCTGCAGCACCCGTGCTGCCTCCGCTGCCCGTGCTGCCTSCGCTGCCCGTGCTGCCTGCGCTCCCACCAAGAGTGGCCTCATGCCACGGAGGGTGGGTGAGGGCAGCACCCAGCCACCGCTGCTGTCCTTGTCCCTGGGAAGGTCTAGGTGGAACAGAGGCAAAAGGAACTTCTCTCCCTGTGCTGAGCTGTTTTGCACCGCTCTGCTTGTTGTCCCTGCTCCTCAATTTCTGCTAGTGCTCAGAAAACAAAGTTTGTGAAGCTCATTTTGGTGTTTGGGTTCTGGGCTCCTGTGGTAAGCCCAGCTGGCTCCCCCAAGCACACTGAGGCAAAGGGTGGACACAGCAGGGTTAAATATAACTCCAATATAAATATAAAGATCTAATATAATGAAGTAACTGGGAAGCTGGGCAGGCTCCTGGGCACCCCAGCCGTCCCTGCCTGCAGCTGGCCTGTCCCCGCAGCACGGGCCRGGCAGCCGGGGGTGCCCAAGGGTGCGGGGCAGCGAGCCGCTGTGTGGGATGGGGACATCCCAGGAGCCACCTCCAGTGCCTGGGGTCAGGGAGATTAATGACCAAAGTGACTCACGTGAGAGGGAAATATGGGGCGGGAGGTGTAGAGAGAGGTCACGGCAAGGGGACCTGCTGCAGCTGTGACAGGCTTTGCCCGCACGCTGCCCGTTGTTCTCCCCTGACCTGTGGGATGAGAACATGGGAGATGGTCCCCGCAGATGCCTGATGGGCTTCAAGCCCTCTGGCATCTGCAGAGTATTTTTTCTAGAAAAAGCATTTTGCTGTGTCCCTGGAGGTTTTTCTCTTCCAGGTGAGGGTGCTGCACACGGCAGGGTATGCTGGAGCCCTCACTGCACCGCAGCCCTGGCCAGCACCGTCCCACAGAGCTACTGACCTGAGTCAGCACCGAGTTATCCCAGGCCTGGCCAGTACAATGCTGCGGCGAGCAAATCCCACAGGCTCTCCTTCTGCGGACAGAGGACACCTCTGGCTTCCCATCTCCCCTTTGCCTTTGCGCTTGCCCTGGACGTAGGTTGCTGGGGGTGCTTTGGTTCCTGGCATGGTCTTGGGATACCAAGCCGGAGGGGAGCCCTCCAAACAGATGCTCTCAGTGCCTCTCTCGGCTTAGCAGTAAAAAGAAATTGCACATCAGGCCACAGGCTGCAGGCGCTTCCAGAGATAAAATATTGTCAGTAGAGTCCACACCATCCATCAGAATAAATGTAGCTGATGCCGTGATTTATGGGACAAAGACGAAGGTTTAATCCTCCTCTCAGCAGCGCAACCCGATTTGCCGCAAAACCCTGTTAAATTTTGTGGCACACGCTTCATCACTTCATTAGGAGATAGAGAGAAAATGGTTCAATGCATTGCTGAATCTTTTACGGCCGGGGACTCTCCTCCCACCACTCCCGAGTGATGGGTAATCTCTCTGATCAGATCCCCGGGAAAAGACCCCGTGGGATTACAGAGTGCGGAGGCATTAACAACAGTGACAGGAAAGGAATACAATATCCCTTTAAACAATTAAATATTGATCCTGCAGGCCTGAGGTGGACTCCATCACACAAAAGGAAACACCTCTGTGAATTAGTTTGGTGACATCCATACCCTTAGACGATATAAAGGAAACCAAGATTATTTGCTTCACTTATTTTCTTAACGTTTTTTCCCTCAATTAGAGAAACGCATCTGGTATGAAACCTTTCAGACACTCGCTCCCCTGGACCCCACCCCTCTGGGCACCGCGGCGGGAGCTGGGACGGGGATGGGGAGCCCAGGGGGCCGCGGGCAGGCGCGGGGGTGTTTGCTGGGGGCGGGGGGCTGCAGGCCTCAGTACGGATGGAGGGAAGAAGACACAGCGGCGTGAAGCCCGAGGTGCCATTTTTTGTCCCCCCCGCCCCCCGTGGATGTCCCTCCCATGACACAGCCCAACRCTGCCCATCCCATGGGAGAGGTGGGGTCTCCCCGCGGGCTCACCCGCTCCCCTCGGCTCAGCCTGGTGTCTTGTGGCTGCAGATGGAGAAACAAAAGAAGGCAAGAAATGTCTAAATTTAAAGTGCTGGAAAATCCAACCTTTTATTTACTACATTTTTGTGACTACATAAACGCTGAAACATTGTAACACTGAAAAGCATGATGACATCATCACTTGCTTTTTTTTCTTTTTTTTTCTTTTTCTTTTTTTTTTTTTTTGCTTAGCAAACACAGCAGATGATATTGCACGGCATAAAGTGAGAACAGTAGCAAAGCTTAAAAAAAGTAACTTAAGGAAATCTTAACGCAGTACAGGAGATACTCATAACCAAACCAGAATAATGCCTAGCGCATTACACTTGTCGTCGCTACACACAAAAATACAGAAGAAGAAGCGCTTGACTAAGAGAGAGATTGAGGAAATGTTAGCAATCAACCGTAATTAGGTACAATAATCACTTAGTCTGAAATGCAGATGCAATGCATAAACTACTACTGCTTCCTAATGGGCAAACTAAAAATGACAGCAAAGTTGTCTTTTATCAAAATCTTTGCTTTGTTTTCTTTTTTTTT